>OX336390.1:111017727-111305227 GCA_946902985.2 Meconema thalassinum
CTTTGTATGTTGAAGTGCTTTTGGATTCCCAATATTGTTTTTCTTTTTCCGTTAACCACCTCTAAACTATTGTAAAATTGATTTACAATAAAAAAAATCATGGGAGCGTGCTCAACAACTCACCAAATTTTCATTGCAATGAAATGAATGGTATATGAACGCATACGGGACTTTGTTGAAACAATTCGAGCGCCGTCACCCATTTGTTGAATATACTCGTACGCTACCTATTGTAAAATGGATTTACTAAGTGAAAACCTTCCCTGGCGTGTACACAACAACTCATGAAAGTTTCATCGCAATCGGATGAATGGCATATGAACGCATACGGGTTTTTGCTTAAATGATTCGCACGACGACACTCATTTGTTGAATCTACTTGTGCGCCACCCATTGAAAAACGGATTTACTAATTCATGCACCTTCGCAGGACTGTGCTCAACACCCCAAAGTTTTAGGATAATCGGATGACTGTTATATGAACGCATACGGGACTTGGTTGAAACGATTCACGCGCTGTCGCCCATTAATTGCATCTCATCGTGCGCTACCAATTGTAAAATGGATTTACTAAATCAGAAATCTTTGCGGGAGTGGAAGCAACATTTCTCCAATTTCTTTGCAATCGCATGAATGGTATATGAACGCATACGGATTTTTTTAAAACGATACGCACGCCGTTACTCATTTGTTGAATCTACTTGTGCGATACCTATTGTAAAGTGGATATACTATGCCAGAAACCTTCCCTGACGTGTACACAACATCTCACCAAAGTTTCATTGCTTTCGGACAAATGGTATATGAACGCATACGGGACTTTGTTGGAACGCTTCGCGTGCCTTCACTCATATGTTGAATCTACTTGAGCGCCACCTATTGTAAAATGGATTAACTAAGCCTGAAACTTTCCCTGGAGTGTACACAACAACTCACCCAAGTTTAGTCGCTATCAGACGAATGGTATATGAACGAATACGGGACTATGTTGAAACACTTCGCGCGTCGTCGCTCGTTTGTTTAATCTACTTATGCGATACCTATTATAAAGTGAATTTACTAACCCAGAAACCTTCCCCGAAGTGTACACAACATCTCACCCAAGTTGCATCGCTATCAGACGAATAGTATATGAACGCAAACGGGACTTTGCTGAAACGCTTCGCGCATCGTCGCTCATTTGTTGAATCTACTCGTGCGCTACCTATTATAACATGCATTCACTTAGCCAGACACCTTGCTAGTAGTGTACAGAACCTCTCACCCTAGTTTCATCGCTATCGGACGAATGGTATGTGAACGCATACAGGACTTTGTTGAATCGCTTCGCCCGTCGTCGCTGATTTGTTGAATCTAATCGTGCGCTACTTATTGTTAAGTGGATTTACTAAGCCAGAAACCTTCCATGAAGTGTACACAACATCTCACCCAAGTTTCATCACTATCAGACGAATAGTATATGAACGCATACGGGACTTAGTTGAAACGCTTCGCTCGTCGTCGCTCATTTGTTGAATTTACTCGTGCGCTACCTATTATAACATGGATTTACTAAGCCAGAAACCTTGCCTGTAGTGTACACAACCTCTCACCCAAGATTCATCGCTATCTGACGAATGGTATGTAAACGCATTAAGGACTTTGTTGAAACGCTTCGGCCATCGTCGCTCATTTGTTGAATCTACTCGTACGCTACCTATTGTAAAATGGATTTACTAAGTCAGAAACCTTTCCTTGGGTGTGCACAACAATACAACCAAAGTTTCATAGCAATCGGATGAATGGTATATGAACGCATACGGGACTTTGTTTAAACGATTCGCGTGCCGTCACTCATTTGTTGAATCTACTCGTACGCTACAACTTTCATATTTATTCACCTTTCAAACCTTCCCTGGACTTCCACAAATAATTCAAGACCAAAATTAGCCAAATCGGCCCAGCCGTTCTCGAGTTTTAGCGAGACTAACAAACAGCAAATCTATCTATCTATCTATCTATATATATAAAAATCAATGTAACGTGATAGTTTGTCTGTGGGTGGGTATGTATGTCTCCTATGCGTTCATATACCATTCGTCCGATTGCGATGAAACTTGGGTGAGATGTTGAGTACACTCCAAGGAAGGTTTCTGACAGTAAATCCATTTTACAATAGGTAGCGCACGCGTAAATTCAACAAATGAGCGACGATGCGCGAAGCATTTCAACAAAGTCCCGTATGTGTTCATATACCATTCGTCCGATAGCGATGAAACTTGGGTGAGATGTTGTGTACACTTACGTGAAGGTTTCAAAATTAGTGAATACATTTCACAGTAGATAGCGCACAAGTAGATTCAACAAATGAGCGACGACACGCAAAGCGTTTCAACAAAGTCCCGTATGCATTCATATACCATTCGTCCGATAGCTATGAAACTTGCGTAAAATGTTGTGTACACTGCAGGGAAATTTTCTGGCTTAGTACATCCACTTTACAATAGGCAGCGCACGAGTAGATTCAACAAATGAGCTACGACGCGCGAAGCATTTCAACAAAGTCACGTTTGCGTTCATATACCATTCGTCCGATAGCGATGAAACTAGGCTGAGATTTTGTGTGCACTCCAGGGAAGGTTTCTAGCTTAGTAAATCCCTTTAAAAATAGGTAGAGCACGAGTAGAATCAACAAATGAGCGACGACGCGCGAAGCGTTTCAACAAAGTCCCATATAATTTCATATACCATTCATCCGATAGCGATGAAACTTGGGTGAGATGTTGTGTACACTCCAGGGAAGGTTTCTGGCGTAGTACATACATTTTACAATAGGTAGCGCACCAGCAGATTCAACAAATGAGCGATGACACGCGAAGCGTTTCAACAAAGTCCCGTATAAAGTCATATACCATTCGTCTGATAGTGATAAATGTTTGGTGAATTGTTGTGTACACTCCAGGAAAGGTTTCTGGCTAAGTAAATCCATTTTACAATACGAAGCGCACGTTTATGTTCAACAAATGAGTGACTACGCGCGAAGCGTTTCGACAACGTCCCGTATACGTTCACATACCATTCATCCGATTGCGATGAAACTTGGGTGAGATGTTGTGTACACTCCAGGGAAGGTTTCTGGCTGAGTACATCCATATTACAATATGTAGCGCAAGAGTAGAATCAACAAATGAGCGACGACACGCGAAGCGTTTCAACCAAGTCCCATATGCATACATGTACCATTCGTCCATAGCTATGAAACTTGGGTGAGATGTTGTGTACACGTCATGGAAAATTTTAGGCTTAGTAAATCCCCTATACAATATGCAGCGCACAAGTTGATTCAACAAATGAGGGACGACGCGCGAAGCGTTTCAAGAAAGTCCCGTATAAGGTCATATACCATTCTGCCGTTAGGGGTGAAACTTGGGTGAAATATGGTGGACACTCCAAGGAAGGTTTCTGGCTTAGTAAATACATTTCACAGTAGGTAGCACACGAGTAGATTCAGCAAATGAACGACGACACGCGGAGCGTTTCAATACAGACCCCTATGTCTTCATATCCCATTAGTCCGATAGCGATGAAACTTGGGTGAGATGTTGTGGACACTTACGTGACGGCTTCTAACTTAGTAAATACATTTTACAGTAGGTAGCGCACGAGTAGATTCAACAAATGAGTGACGGAGCGCGAATCGTTTAAACAAAATCAGGTATGCGTTCATATACTATTCATCCGATTGCGATGAAACATTGATCAGTTATTGTGTACCCGCCAGGGAAGGGGACTTAGTAAATCCATTTCACAATAAGTAGCGCAAGAGTAGATGCAACAAATGGGTGACGACGCGCGAAGCGTTTCAACAAAATCCCCTATTGCGTTCATATAACATTCTTCGATTGCGATGAAACCTTGATGAGTTATTTTGTACACGCCTGGGAAGGGCTTCGACTTAGTAATACATTTCTCAATAGGTAGCGCACGAGTAGATTCAACAAATGAGTGACAGCGCACGAATCGTTTAAACAAAACACCGTATACGTGCATATACAATTCATCCGATTGCGATGAATCATTGATGAGTTATTGTGTACACGCCAGGGAAGGGTTTCGACTTAGTAAATCCATTTCACAACAGGTAGCGTACGAGTAGATTCAACAAATGAGTGACAGCGATGAAACTTTTGAAAGTTGTTGTGCACGCTTCCACGAATGGTTCTAAATTAGAAAATCCATTTTACGATAGCTTAGAGGCAGTTAACATGTTGTGTATCCAAAAGCACTTCAAGAAACAGAATTTCAACGCCAACACTTTCTTTGGTTGGCATTGCAACGCGTGCCGGGTACAGCTTGTCATTTATAAATATATAGATATCCGTATTTGTTGAAAATGTTTGCTAAACGCTGTTTATGGTCATTTAATTTGTGGTAACGGTCACGTAAAACTACAAGCTTCTTTCTTTCTTTCTTTCTTTCTTTCTTTCTTCCTTTCTTTCTCCCTTCCTATCTTCCTTCCTTTCCCCTTCCTTTCTTTCTCCCTTCCTTCCTTTCTTCCTATCTTCCTTTCTTTCTTCCTTTCTTTCTTCCTTACATTCTTCCTTCCTTTCCCCTTCCTTCCCCTCCTTCCTTCCTTTCTTTCTTCCTTACTTTCTTCCTTCCTTTCCCCTTCCTTCCTTTCTCTCTTCTTTCCCCTCGTTTCTTTCCTTCTTTCTTTCTTTCTTTCTTTCTTTCTTTCTTTCTTAATTTCTTTCTTTCTTCCCTTCCTTCCCATTCCTGCCTTCTTTCCCCTACCTTCCTTCTTTCCTTTCTTCCTTCCCCTTCCTTACTTTCTTCTTTTGTTCCTTCAAGCAAGTTCTAAAGAAGTTAGGAAGTTAAAAAAGAAACCAGAGGAGTGTCTGAGAAGATGAAGACAACCCAGATGAACCAGCATATGGGCAGGGTGCACTTTGAGGTAATACTTATCTTTAAGAGCATTTTCACCAATTTTCATTTTTCCTAGACAAATGTTCCTTTTATTAACAACTAGCTGAAGTACCCGTGCTTCGCTACGCGTCATAAATAAATTAAAATGTGAAGGTGACAGTTAAAACAGGGGATAGGCGAGGTGCTGCGCAGAGGGAGATTAAGGATGGAACATTTTGTCCAACTACACCGCTCGGCGTTGACCGTGTTTTATAGCACAAATTTAGGTTTTACTCGCTAACAGTTGCAGATACCTTTCGGATAGAAAATGTAATTTTAAACCTCGCATATGCCATCAAAAGTTTGCTATTTCTTAGCGTTCTCTTTTTATTTGAAATGGAAATATGAAAGTTTGAAACCAAAGGGTGTAGTGACGTCACTAAAATGGTCGCCATTTTAAATAGTGCAAAGTATTGAAATCAAAAGTAACCTATATGTTAACCAGGTAAATCAGCTACTTCCATGTAAAATTCACGTAAATCGGACCAGTGGTACTTGCGACATTGAGTAATACACAGACACACACCATGTGAATTTTAGCCTCGCTTCGCTCGCGTCATAGTCGTCTCATATTGTTTTTTAATGAAATGCAGGTTTAACCCCGTTAACACCCCTTTAGAACCTGAATACCCAAAAATCCCTCCTTAGTAGACGTTATCGACACACAACAAACAAACATATCCCCAAAATATCATTCTTCTAACTTTAATAGTTTTGGTTGGTCGATGGGAGCAAACATACAAAAATCCTTCCTTAGTGGACGTTTTTCTTCCAGACGTTCACCCCTCCCCATATGCCCCTGAAATTGCATTTATGAAAACACGGTCGAACACCTATTTATTTTATTTATTTATTCATTTATTTATTTATTTTTAAGGTGATAGATTTCCTCCGAGTTTGACTCCTCCCTATGTCGTTTAAGAGATACATGCTCAGTTAGGAATCTTTCAACCCCCACTTTTCATCCCTTTCACCTCATAATATACACTACATCGAAAAACCATTAGACATGTGTCAGCTTATTTTTAATGATTAGTATATGTGCCAAGTATCACATCCCCAAATGAAACCACTCGTGAGATATTGTTATTCAATGGAAAGCACGTTTACCCCCTTAACACCTCTTTAGAACCTGAATATCCAGAACTCTTTCCTTAGTGGACGTTTTCGACATACAACGAATATATCCCCAAAATTTCATGTTTCTAACTTCAATAATTTTGGCTGGGCGATGATGAGTGTGTGAGTCAGTCAGGATATTTTCTTTCATTTATTTTTGATAATTTCACCCGTCCCCATGAATCCCTTAAATTGGATTTATGAAACAAACGGTCAAACACCTATTTACTTATTTAAAGCTGTTTTCCCCCCTGAGTTTGATGAGTGAGTAAGTGAGTCAATCAGTTAGGACACTTTCTTTCCTGTTTTTTCCCCCATAATTTCACCCCTCTCCAAGGGCCCCTTAAATTGGATTTATGAAAAAACGTTCGAACACCTATTTACTTGTATTTTAAGCTGTTTTTTCCCACCGAATTTCAAACTCCTCGCCTATGTCGTTTAAGAGATACACGGTCCGTTAGGAATCTTTCAATCCCCACTTTTCACCCCTTTAACCTCATAAACACATCGAAAAACCCTCAGACACGTGTCTTGTTACTTTTTAATGATAAGTTTATATGCCGTGTATCACATCCCCCAATGAAACCAAAAGGGAGATATAGTTATTCAATGAAATGCAGGTTTAACCCCCTTAAGACCCCTTTAGAACCTGAATATCCGAAAATCCTCCCTTAGTGTACGGTTTTGACATACAATGAACATATCCCCAAACTGTCATGTTTTTAACTTCAATAATTTTGGCTAGGCGATGATGAGTGAGTAAGTGAGTGAGTCTGGACATTTTCTTTCAATTTTCTTTTTTCCGAATTTCACCCCTCCCCATGAACCCTTTAAATTTGATTTATGAAAAAAAACTGTCGAACAGCTATTTACTTACTTTAAAGCAGTTTTTTCCCGTGAGTTTGATGAGTGAGCCAGTCAGTCAATCAGTTAGGACACTTTCTTTCCTGTTCCCCCCCCCCCAGAATTTCATCTCTCCCCATGGGCCCCTTAAATTGGATTTATGAAAAAACTGTCAAACACATATTTACTTCTTTTTTATGTTGATTTTTTTTCGCTGTGTTTCAAACTCCTTGCCTATGTCGTTTAAGAGACACACGCTCCGTTAAGAATCTTTTAATCCCCACTTTTCACCCCTTTCACCTCATAATATACACCACATCGAAAAACCCTCAGACACATGTCTTCTTATTTTTAATGATGAGTTTATATGCCGAATATCACATCCCCCCATGAAACCAATCGGGAGATATTGCTATTCAATTAAATGCATTTCTACCCCCTTAACACCCCTTTAGAACCCGAATAGCCAAAATTTCTCTCTTAGGGGGCATTTGCGGCCCTTGAGGAAGCTGCATACAGATTTCATTCCAATCCGTTCGGTGGTTTCTGAGATTTCGTGATGAATAAATGAATGAGTGAGTGAGTGAGTGGTATTTGAAAAATATATAGTAGAAAGAAGATAGTGTCAAGTCTTTGTTATGCTAAACTCGGTTGACAGTGCTGTGTGAGCAATTGAGTAACTAACGGGATTTCAAGTAAAGATCCTCATTTTCTATACCGGTAGTGCTGAGCGCAATTGGCATCAAGTCGGCCGTGTCTCGACTTGAGCTATGTTGCCATGGAAACTATCTGCCTTGCCATTCCTTCATGAGTATATTTTATGATTTGATTAGCCTGTTTTTGAGTGAAAAAGGGCCGAAATCAGAAGAATGAGAAAGACTATCGAAAATTCATGTAGCCAGCGGTTCCTTCTGGGTCCTAAACTATGTGTATGCAAAATATGGTTGAGATTGGTGGAACGGTGTAGATTTGTATACGGAACCAACATACATACATACATACATACATACATACATACAGACTTTCACTTTTATATATTAGATAGCGATTGAATGTTTTCTTGTGAATTTATCATGAATGGAAAAAATAATATTTTATGCTCTCGTAGAGAAATAAGTTGAAAAATTTAACGTTTGTAAACAAAATATATTATAAATATTAATTAAAAACACACAGATTTCCAAAAACAAGCATTTAAAGATAAACTATAGACCTAAATATCTATAAAGTTTTGTTTCAATATGAGAAAATGGAATATGAAGATTACAAATTTAGCATGGCGGAGATAGGGCTTACAACTAACTTCCCCTTTATTAGGCAAGATAGGAGTCCACACGTTTCTGCAGGTATGCCGTATATACGAGCTGTATTCCACTGATACCCGTTCGTAACATGCTACGTGAGATGTTGCTGCTTGACGTTGGAAATACGCATGCACAAGTTGGGTTGAGTGCATGGCTCATGCGCTGTGGTTGAACATTAGTGGGTTTTAACTGCTGCGGGGTTTAGAGACGCCGGGGTGCCCGAAAATGATTTTCAATGTGACACGGCTCCCCCGCATTTAAGCACTCTCAAATGGCAATTGACTGTGCCGGATTTCGATCCCGCTATCTTGGGCTCAGATGGCGAGAACGTTACCGCTGAGCCTCACAGCAGTCTGTTTGTTGTAGACACGTAGCATTACATCATGAAGGCTGGTGCGATTCAGAACCCGTCTAAGCAAGAAGCCATAGTTCAGTGTTAATAAAGTATTTTCTGCCAAGAAAAATGTATTTCTGGTCTGTGGGCTGGAACGGATTACACTTAGCCTCGAGAGGTAATAAGGAGAAAGGGTGGGTTCGATTCCCACCTCATCCATCCTGGATGTGGTATTCTATGGTTTCCCACTTCTACTGCAGGCAAATAACGGGAAGGTTCTTAACTTGTGGCCACGGTCTCTTCTTTCCCAATCCTCACCTGAATTGTCATTACAATTACACACACTACTACAGACATCACATTAGCACAGGTTATCAGACAAATTCTACACCCCCCCCCCCAAGTACACGGGGATAAAATGACCACCATGTCCAAGCCCCTAAAATGAAACTCAACAACCTATTGACGTCAGAAAAGTTGGATGGCGCAGCCACGCGGCAGAATGTTGAAGCTGTAACATTGTGACTGGTGAGATTTATTTAGATGGTGAAGCATTGACGTCGTGATGGAAACAGAAAGAAATTTGTCAAATTCTAGGAGGTACTGCTCTGTATACGGTTGCAAATCGTATAAAACGGCTACGAAATATCTTCACTACTTTCCTGTACAAAAGTTCCGAGAGAAAGATGGGCTTCGGCGCTGTCAATTGGAAAACGTGTTACATGTTACATGACAGTGTGCAGTCTGCATTTTTGTGAAGACGACTTCTTTCCACCGGTACTGTTGATTATTGATAGATGTTGTCTCTAATTTGTATTCACATGGATTTAGCTACATCAAAAATACTGATAAACTTATAGCCTATTACTTCTGTGCCGTACAAAGAATGTAATCCGCTCTTCGTAAACTTATTTTAGGGGTTCTTCCGATTGACAATAGCCGAATGGTTAGAAAACTTAAGAAAAATGCTGTTCCTAGCCTTAATTTGCCAGAGAATTTATATTCTTGCCTTTGAACAGCAAGTATGTAGGTCATTGAAGTATGATTTGGCTTAGATTGTGTTTTTGGCTATGATCTCCCTACTGTTGAATTTAGTTAATTAAAATGTAAAATCTTAGTTTTAAGTACCGGTTTGGTGACCCATCATCCCAGGCAGGCCGGCAACACCTATACTACTCGGGCAGATAAGTCACTTGGCCGTAATTTTGAAGTTATAGTGATGTTAAGTATACATATTGGGTAATGTAGCAGGAGACCGGATCGGCCTAGGCTATTCTAACTTGAATTAGTTCCCATTTCAGGGTTTTACAGTTTTGAGTGCGAATAGTTGGTTTGAAAGTTGTACAACAGTAAGGAGAGTATATTTTGTATAGGTTTTAATTGGTATTATGGTTTATGTCGAGCTGAGGAGTGAATTTGGTTTGGCTTAAAGTGTAGTTTTTGATCTGTTCGGTTTGCTTATGACAAGTTCAAATGGAGACTCCAGCTTTGTTAAATATCTGTATTTTAAATATTTAATTAAATATATTGATAAAGAGGATGTCTCCATTTTAACTTGCCTGTGGCAAGAGATTAAAAAATTAACATTCTTGTCTTTGAACAGCAAGTATGTAGGGTCTAGGTCAATATTTGCAATATTGAAGTATGATTTGAGCATCCCAAGTAACGCTTCTTTGAACCCAAAACATTCATGCAAATTCAGGGTTGCCTGATTCAATTTATTATCAAGGAGTCGTCCTTTGTGTTATGTGAGATATATATATTGTGAAATTAATAAAAACATCGATACCGCTAGGCTCCCAAGTACAGGCTTCATATATGTAACAGCAGACAGTAAATTAACTATCTACATGTGGGTAATATTTTTAACTGGTAGTAATTAGGCACTGCATTTAAATTGATTATAAAAATATTTCTATCAATGAAAGGAAATATGTAGTATTTTACCATCATAAATTTGAAGCCATAACAAACGCACACCCAATTACTTCACGTCACTATATCGCCGCCATATTGCAAACAGCTGACCGTAAGCTCCTCCCCCGTTTCGGACGTCAATTGAGTAAGACTTGAAACATAAAGACAGCGAAAAATAGTTTTCACTATCTAAAATGCTTTGTTGCTGTTGTTGATTCATGTGGGGGCTTTGCGACATCGTGACCATGAAGCCAAGTGTACTTGCGAGCGTGTGGAATCTGTCTGATGTCCTGTATCATTATGATGGTTGTATAGAACAAGTGTGTGTATTCAAAATTGGTCACGCCTGGAGTATAATTGGGAAACAATGGAAGACCATTTCTAGGGTGACTGAGGTGAGAATCGAATCCACCACTTCTTACGTGTGTCTCTCGAGGCTAAGCATACATTTTTTCAGCCCTCAGACAAACCCGCAGTAACACCCGAAAATGCTAGTAACTACATCACGAGGCGGATTTCGAATGCTTTGGTTGGTCTCCATATGGAACAGTAAACAATACAGACTTTGATCACCTTGTGGCATCGTTCATGCAGATATAAAGTAATGGGATAGACTTAAGGTCGTATTAAGTCGCAACAATATCATAATAAGAAAACATGAAAAGGCGTTTGTTTTATGGTTACACGAAAGGGAACAGAATCAGTAAATAAGGACCTGAGTGCATACGTTAATTTTACACCATGTGTTTTCAATTTTAAGAGGTAATGTAAGGTCGGCCTTTCGGCTACACACATTCTCGCGTAATACCTAGTTTAGGGGCTCGTCATCATCAGTCATTTAGTAGTGCACAACATAGCATTAGCCTAATGTAAGTTGCTGAGCCATTTCATTAGTTGCTTGTTCCCGTTGGATTGACTCACTGGGCGCAATAAGACTGTCTATTGACCTCTACCACCTCCAGCGATCATAATTTCTGTGGTCCTCGATCCCAAAGTCGAATACCGGACAATTCCTACCAGAGACATTTCATACCACCAGACATTACTTACTCTTTGACTGGCTGACTACCTGCGAAGTGTCAGCTAAGGGATTATCCATAAAATACGTTCTAAAAATGCCATAAAATGTAACCCCCGCCCACATTGTAGCAGTTCTTAATACCTCCCGCCTTTTCGAAAAACGTAAAAAACAATACATAATTTACCACATTTAAAATGAACTCCTAACACTACATACGATCTCCCTCCATTGCTGCATTAGTGAGATTAAGTAGAACAAACTATAATAGCCCGCAAACCGCACAATTAAGTAACACATCATTGAACGTCTTTCACTAGAAGACGCACAATGGCAGATAGTCACGTATCGCGTTGATTCACTTGAGCTAGGAACCCGTTACCTCTCACAAGTGCAGGAAGTATTTCTTCAATAAACAACATACAACAGAGATTTAACACATATACAACAGCCCTCCAAAAGAAGCGTAACACTTCAGGTTTTGGTAGGAAGCTTAGTTAAATCCCACATTGTATATAATTACCATACGTTTTCCAATATATATTGAGTAGCCAGAGTTCTGTGAAAGGTACTGAAGGAGACTCAACAATGAATAACAACAGGAGGTTATGTTTAACGCAATTGTAAATCGCTTGGAACATTGATGAAGGCTCCCACGCATTTCTTCTTCATGTCGCGCCAATATGAAAACCATTATATCGGATTTAAAGTCGCCTTTGCACATTTGACACTGATTGATGTTTATCTGAGGAATACCTGGGGGGTTGTGAGCCATTAACTATTCCGTGAATGATGGCCGTAGCTTCCGCTATATAGCGTCTCCCACAAGCGTTTATCAGGCTGGAAAACGTTTTGAGAACCATCATACCGTGTCTTTGGAATATATATAGAAATATTCTCACTCTTATTCTGTACATACATTTTCAAAATAAAACAGAATTCTACTCCTTAAACTGAGATTGTCCTTAAAATACCAAGTGTTACACTATTTTGGAGGGTAGTGTAGTCGCACATGACGGAAACTGACGAACGTACATTCTTTCGTACAGACCCCACCCCCGCAAATTATCGTACACTTTTGTCACATTCTCGTAAGACCCTCCAACTCTTCAAGCGAACGTATTTTATGGATGACCCATAACGATTTTAATGGTACATAATGCAACGAGCCTATAATGACAATAATTAAGACACGAGTATGATTATAAAATGAGCGTAAACGAGTTTTATAATTTCCATACGAGTGTCTTAATTACCATTAAAGGCGAGTTGCACACGACTGTTTATGTTCGACGATAATTATAACTTTATTATATGTTTTAACATAAATACGGTATTCATAAATATCTGTTGAGATTCAGTCACTTGAATTTTGTGATCGGAGTGCAAGCGGTGGGTTTGATATCTCTGTTTTCAAAGTTCTCTGACCGACCGACTCATGCGCTCTGTGTGCTTGGCAATGCCATATGTGCACCAGCATTCAGTCAAACTGTCACCGAAGTCGTTTGAAAGCAATGCCCTGTGTAGAAATTGGAGTTGGGGATATTAAGGTACAGTGCTATTTCTTGTCTCATATTCGCCAGTTTATTTACGCGAACATATTGACGGTGCATTTTCGATGTCGGTAATTTATATAGACATGTTGGATTTTGAGCGCATGCGCGAAGGTATCCTTACCTAATTGGTCACACAACTGTTTCTTGAGCTCTGATTGGTGGGAGAAACTGTTTCATAATGAACAAGTAGTTCCGTGAAGAACTATACAGCCTATTTTCATATATCCTACTTATATTAACTACCACTATCAACATACAAAATTTCAGGTTGATTGCTGTAATAGATTCGTAGATATTGAGTACCGACTAAATATTTAGGATGGTCGCCATGCTGGATTGTTAAATGTATAGACCATAGAGTCATGAAACATTAAAGGAAAATTATTGCGTAGGTTCATTATTCAAACTTTCACTTCGATTGCTTGATTACGACACAAAAATAAAAACTTAATTGTTTAATTCGCACAGCCGCCATCTTAAGGTTATGTAAACAATTGAACTAAATTAGATACCAGTGCATTTCAATGCGTATAAACATTTCCTGTACCAGATTTCATTGCGTTTGGAACATTAAATCGCGAGAAAGGTCTATTTAAAATTTTCAAATTCGTTTGGCCGCCATGTTCGTTTTGTAGTTAACCGCTTTTTGAAGGTCTTATAGATGAACTTCCAGTAGTGACCTTTATCTCCGTACAAAATTTCAGGGTGATACCGCTAATAGTTTTAGAGATATAGAATGCCGGTGAAATATTTCGCACATCCACCATCTTGTGGTTATGTAAACAATTGAACCAAATTAGATGTCGGTGCATTACAATGTGTATAAACATATTCTGTACCAAATTTTATTGCGTTTGGTTTGTAAAATCGCGAGAAACGTCTATTTAAAAGTCGCAAATTCGCGTGGCCGCCATGTTGGTTTTGTAGTTATCAGTTTTCCAAAAGTCACATAGGTGAACTTCTAGTAGTTCGCTTTATCAACGTAATAAATTTCAGGGTGATGTCGGTAATAGTTTCGGAGATATTGAATGCTGGTGAAATATTTCGCACAGCCGCCATGTTGAATTGGTGTGACGTAACAAAATTTGAAGGGCACGGTCGAGATCGCCCGGAATAGTGCTATGAACTTACCGAGTTTCATTGAAATCGCTCCAGCCGTTTAGAATTTATTAGGGGGACACACACACACACCTCACACACACACACACACACACGCGCGCGCACGCACACGCACACACACACGGACAAAAGGTGATCTCATAAGCCTATTTTTTCAAAATTGAAAATAGGCTAAAAATAGTGTTATAATGGACCTCATTATGATGCAGTTTTCTGACACATAATGTTTACATTTCGACACCGTCAAACATAAAGTATTTATATTTCGACACCGTCAAACATAAAGTATTTATATTTCGACACCGTCAAACATAAAGTATTTATATTTCGACACCGTCAAACATAAAGTATTTATATTTCGACACCGTCAAACATAAAGTATTTATATTTCGACATCGTCGAACATAAAGTATTTATATTTCGACACCGTCAAACATAAAGTATTTATATTTCGACACCGTCAAACAAAAAGTATTTATATTTCGACATCGTCGAACATAAAGTATTTATATTTCGACACCGTCAAACATAAAGTATTTATATTTCGACACCGTCAAACATAAAGTATTTATATTTCGACACCGTCAAACATAAAGTATTTATATTTCGACATCGTCAAACATAAAGTATTTATATTTCGACATCGTCAAACATAAAGTATTTAAATAAGACAATCCCTAGCCTTAAAGGAATGGGAAGTATTCCTTGTGTATTTCGGCCGTATTTCCTTCATAAATATGTGCTTACATAATATTAGTCATTTATAGGAGGAAATGTCCAATACACCATAAGGATATGGTGAGTGCAATTACGGTTTCCCGTTGCCGAGGTCCCGGTGACAGACGGAAACTGAATTGAATGAAGCACTTTTGGTGTTTGTTCTAATCTTTTGATGGAGTCAGTAGGATTCTAATGTTTACTCTCAAAAACAATTGATGATTAGAAGGTCCATATTAATTAATCTTTTGAATAGTTAACCGGGAAAATGTCGAAATTATCCTTTTTGATTGTTTTGATCATAAACAAGGTCTAATGCACCAGTGTATGAAGTTTGACGCTGATATGTCAGTATTTTAGTGTTATTTTGCCCATCCGGACTGGGCACTGTCAGGTGTCATCTCGTGTCATATTTTATGAGTAGTATGTACTTAAATGAGAGAATGACGAAAAAAAACCAACTACGCCTACATAATGATAGAGGGGATTGTGAGAAGAGGAAAGATGATGATGATTATAGTGCAGGAGATCATTGAGCACAAGAGGGTAAATTTCAGAGAAAGAGCTATCATTATGCCAATGCAGCTTGTTTTTTTTTCTGCAGTTATTTTGAGATACAAAGTACCTTTTCACAGCAATCAATGGGACAAACTGCTAAGATTTTTTCTGGATGAGGTTCTTGTTCTTGCTACGAGTTTGAATCGTGAGCTAAAATTTGAAAAATATGTATTATTCACATTTAACAAAAACAAATATTCGAATTCACATAATTATTAAAAATCACACATTAATATGAACCAAAAGGTAATCGTTTCCCTTTGTGAGTACCATGTTTAGAATTATACAGTCGAAGGACCAGTTTTCTTGACCTGTTGGTTGTCTTGATAAGGTACGTTATTTATAGTGATGTCATAAAATATGTATAACAAATTGCAAGGAATTTACAGAAGAACCTTATGTAAACGGAAGATTCTGTGGCTAGATTAGTTAGTTATTGTTGTTTTAAGGGGCGGAACTACGAGCGTTTCAACGAAATCTAACCTAGAAGTTTAGTTTCACATAAGTTTAGTTAGTGGAAGGAGCTTTTACATGCCATAAATCTAAGACATGGGACCGCCGGTTTTACTTCCCCTCCGAAGGAAGGCATATCGAAGGATTTTAATGCTCTTAAAAAATCCGATGACTTCGCACTCTTGGCTGTCACCGCGGAGGCCCGGATTCGTATTCCGAATCTGCAAAGAAATTTAATTCTGGTCTGAGGGCTGGAACGGGGTACACTCAGCCTCGTGAGGCCAAATGAGAAGAGGCGGGTACAATTCCCACTTCAGTCATCCTAGAAGTGGTTTCCCATTTCTACTCCAGGTGAATACTGTGACGGTTCCCAAATTAAGACCACGGCCGCCTCCTTGTCAATATTCACCTTAAAAACAACTACATACTCTAATACCATCAAAATAATACAAGTTATCAGATAAATTCCTTACACACCAAAGAAGACGGGGCTACATGACCACGATGTCGCAACGCCAATCAATCAACTACAACTCAATTAATCTTGATGATAATACTCGGGTGGGAATTTCCATTCCTGACGTAAATATTTGGGAATTACGGTAAAACTCTATCTTAGATATTTAACGACCTGGGTGGAAATGGTATGGAATGTCCCTGGAACGAAATGCCCGGACACCCTAAGAGGTGTTGAGTTCGATTCCAGAAATTACATACTGGTCTGACGGTTGGAACGGGATACACTCTACCTCGTGTGGCAAAACTGAGGAGAGATGGGCTTGATTTCCACCTCAGCCATCCTAGAAGTAGTTTTCCATGGTTTCCCATTTCTACTCCAGGCGAATGTCGGAATGGATCCTAACTTAATGTATTAATTAATGACATGCACATTCCTGAAGACTGGAAAAGAGCTACAATAGTTCCAATATTCAAGGGAGGGAAGATATTGGAAATGGGAAACTATAGGCCTATTAGCCTCACATCCATCATATGTAAACTGTTGGATCACCTTATTTCTGATTACTTGCGGGAAAAGTGGGAAAAATTATCATGGTTTAATGGGAGACAACACGGATTTAGGCAAGGGTACTCATGCGAGAGTCAAATATTATCACTCATTCAGGATAGCAATGACTCGCTAGACAGGGGAGTGCAAGTTGACACTGTAATTCTCAATTTTGCGAAGGCATTTGATGTCGTCCCACAAGATATACTACTCCGTAAATTAGCGGCAACGAAATTCGATGAAAGAGTAATTTCATAGATTCAGGAGTTCTTGACTGGTCGCACGCAATAGGTTAAAATAGGTAATGTATTCTCGGAGAACATTTTTATAATGTGTCCCTCAGGGTAGTGTGAGTGGTCCCCTGTTATTTCTGGCACTTATTAACGACTTACTGAATGGGATTCGAAGTGACTACCGATTGTTTGCGAATGATTGTGTTATATACGAGGTACGTCAAGAAAGTAAGTTCCGTTTGGTAATAACATTAAATTGTGTACTGATACAGAAAAATTATTTATTGTACAACATTCTACAACCCTTAAACTAATTTTCCACATAACTGCCGAAATGTTGCAAGCATTTGTCGTAGAGTGGCAAGAGTTTTTGTATACCTTCTTCATAGACGTGTGCCGCCTGTGTCTTCAACTACACACATCAAAAAAAGTTTTGCATCACCTCGGTTCCAAGAGTTCCGGAACCTTTAAATACAAAGGGAATAGAGATCAACACAAACAACATTTCAGCTCGTTTTATTGCTCATGAGACCCACACATTGCATGTTGTACCATCATACAGCTAGACTTTCAGCATTTGTGGTCCAGATTGCAGTACACACCACTACCTCTAATACCCAGTAGCACGTCCTCTTGCATTGATGCATGCCTGTATTCGTCGTGGCATACTATCCACAAGTTCATCAAGACACTGTTGGTCCAAATTGTCCCACTCCTCAACGACAATTCGGCGTAAATCTCTCAGAGTGGTTGGTGGGTCAAGACGTCCATAAACAGCCCTTTTCAACATATCCCAGGCATGTTCGATAGGGTTCATGTCTGGCGAACATGCTGGCCACTGTAGTCGAGCGATGTCGTTATCTTGAAGGAACGCATTCACAAGATGTGCACGATGAGGTCGAGAATTGTCGTCCATGAAGACAAATGCCTCTCCAATATTCTGCCGATATGGTTGCACTATGGGTCGGAGGATGTCATTCAGGTATCGTAAAGCCGTTTCGGAGCCTTCCATGACCACCAGTGGCGTACGTCGGCCCCACATAATGCCACCCCAAAACATCAGGGAACCACCACCTTGCTGCACTCGCTGGACAGTGTGTCTAAGACGTTCAGCCTGACCAGGGTGCCTCCAAACACGTCTCCGACGATTGTCTGGTTGAAGGCATATGCGACACTCATCGGTGAAGAGAACGTGATGCCAATTCCGTGGGGTCCATTCAGCATGTTGTTGGGCCCATCTGTACCGCGCTGCATGGTGTCGGGGTTGCAAAGCTGGACCTCGCCATGGACGTCGGGAGTGAAGTTGCGCATCATGCAGCCTATTGCGCACAGTTTGAGTTGAAACACGACGTCCTGTGGCTGAACGAAACGCATTATTCAACATGGTGGCATTGCTGTCAGGGTTCCTCCGAGCGGCAATCCGTAAGTAGCGGTCATCCACTACAGTAGTAGCCCTTGGGCGGCCTGAGCGAGGCCTGTCATCGACAGTTCCTGTATCTCTGTACCTCCTCCATGTCCGAACAACATCGCTTTGGTTCACTCTGAGACGCCTGGAAACTTCCCTTGTTGAGAGCCCTTCTTGACACAAAGTAACAATGCGGACGCGATCGAACTGCGGTATTGACCTTCTAGGCATGGTAGAACTACAGACAACATGAGCAGCGTACCTTCGTCCTGGTGGAATGACTGGAACTGATCGGCTGTCGTACCCCCTCCGTCTAATAGGCCCTGCTCATGCATGGTTGTTTACATCTTTGAGCAGTTTTAGTGACATCTATGAACAGTCAAAGGGACTGTATCTTGGATACAATATACACAGTCAACGTCTATATGCCGGAGATCTGGGAACCGAGGTGATGCAAAACTTTTTTTGATGTGTGTAGTTTTACGTTCCGCTGCAGCGGTTACAGAAGAACTGGTTCACGCGATTGATAACAAGATCCGGGAAAACCGCAGGTTTACAATTAGTGCTCTCGCTATGGAATTTCCCCAAATCTCACGATCACTAATTCATGAAATTGTTACCGAAACACTGAACTTTCGTAAACTTTGCCGACGTTGGGTACCAAAGATTCTTACGGAGCAACACAAAACAAAACGGATGGGTAGTGTACTTCAGTTTTTGACCCGTTACAATGAAGGCGACGAAGAATTTCTGACACAGATAGTCACAGGAGATGAAACTTGGGTTTCTTACGACACCCCTGAAAGTAAGCGGCAATCAATGGAATGGAGGCACACTTCATCCCCAGCAAAGGTTAAGCCGAAACAAATCTTGACACCTCGGAAAATGATGTTTCCAACTGGTTGAAGACACAGGTGGCAAACTTCTATGAAGAAGGTATCCGAAAACGTGTGCCACGCTATGACAAATGCCTGAAAAAGTTCAGCAGTTATGTGGAAATGTAGCTTAAGAGGTGTAGAATGTTGTGCAATAAATAAATTTTCTGTATCTGTACACAATTTTATTTTATTACCAAACGGAACTTACTTTCTGGACGTGCCTCGTACAAACAAATCCGTAGCTCACATGACAACGTTCAGTTACTAACTGACCTCAACTTGGTCCATAAATGGACGGCTGACAACAACATAAAGATACATACGAGTAAATGTAGTCTCATGAGGATAGGGAGAGACCGAAGGCATGATTTTCAATATAATATCGGCTCGGAAATACTTGAAGAAGATTCGTGCAAATAGTTGAGCATCCCTGTAAGTAATTACATGAAATGGAGTACCCATGTGGGTTGTGTCGTCTCCAAAGCGTACAAATCACTTCATTTTGTAAAGAGGGCAGTAGTTCGACCGCAAAAGAATTAGGATATTTGACCCTGGTGAGTTCAATATTGGAATACGGCTCAGCGGTTTGGGACACATATCAAGTAGGCCTCATCAATAAGCTGGAAATGGTAAAAAGGAAGGCTGCTAGGTTTGTGCTCAACGATTTTAATCCTAGAAGTAGTATTACTAGAATGATAGAAAAACTAGGTTGGAAATCTCTGGAAGATAGAAGAACGAAGTCCAAACTATACACTATGTTTACACACACTAATCGGCCAGCACGGGGAGAACTTAAGCAAACGTCTGGGAAATCCTACCTACCTGAGCAGGGCAGATCATCTCCATAAAGTAAAAAGGGAAGCTTGTAGTTTAACGTGACCATTAATCGCACCATCATGAGCCACGGTACCTCCTTTTTACGTGGGATCCGAACCACAGGACATGACATTTCACTTCGAAAATCTCACATGCATTGACCGGGAATCGAACCTTGGTGAGAGGCAGACAACTCTGCGCAAAGTTAGGGGCCGACTGCTGTGTACCCCGTGTACTTGAGTGTGCATTGTATTTGTCTGATAATCTGTGTTATTTTGGTTTCTGTAATATTGTATGTATTTGTAATTCGGGTTAGGATTGGGAGGCGGCCGTGGCCGTACGTTAGGAACCATTCCGGCATTTGCCTGGAGTTGAAGTTGGAGACCACGAAAAACTAGGATGGCTGAGATGTGAATCAAACCCACTTCTTCTCAGTTTTGCCTCACGAGGCTAAGTGGACCCCGTTCCTACTCTCAGACCAGAATTTAATTTCTTGGCAGAGGCGAGAATCGCACAAGGACCTCGGGGGTGACAGCCAAGAATGCTAGCCACTACACCACAAGATGGACATCCAAAGGAAGAACTTACTGTGAGCATTAGTAGTCACGAGAACAACATTTGCAAGGTGCGTGACCAATTACATTCCATTTGCATACAGATGTGTTTGTAAGTACTCACACTCCACCTAGGACGGAACAGCTCGAATCATACCGGGCACTTACGATTAGTTTTTAATTAGCAATTCGTTTCTGTGAGTAACTGTAATAACATCAAGCTGTTCTCTCGTGCACCTCGCCTTCCCTGTGGCTGATCGAGATATTATATCGACCATAATATGCACACGAACAATAACCCGGATGTATCGATACTCTTCTCCTTTCTGTTATGTTGTTGTTGATGGTTCAATATGAGGTTTGGGTCTTTTTGGGTCATCAGATCCGTGTACTCGTGTGTGCGCACGCACGCGCTTTGTATTTGTTTGATAACCTGTGCAATTATGGTGACTGTTGTAGTATGTGTAACGGAAATAATAATAATAATGATAACCTGTGTTAATTGTGATGGCTGTATTAGTATGAGTTATCTGTGATTCAGGTAAGGACTGCAGTCGATGAATTTTTCAAGTAGTTCCTACTTTGCTACACCTAGCTGCGGACTTGGCTACTAGATGCCATCGCAGCTAGCACCTGGCGGCGAATGTTGGAATGAATATAGAGTTACCAAAACATAATCTAACCTACACATTTTGGCTTCACACAAGTGTAGTTAGTAGAAGGTTCTTTTTCGTGTCATATATCTATGAAATGGGCCCCCAGGCTTTACTTCCCCTCCGAAGGACAACTTTACGTGACTGAACTCTATAAATATATCTATAAAAATAAAAATTTAGTTATAAATATGAGCCACACATACCAAACAAGAGGTAGAATTGAAAATGGGTCTGTCCTCTTCAAACCAAATCTAACTACAGCATTGCAAAGCGTAGTTTTCAATACTTTATTCCTAAATTTTACAATATCCTAAAGCCATAAAAGAGCAGTTACGTAAATGTTCAAAGTTTATACGTAACGCAGAGATATTTGTTTGAGAGAATACAAATGCCATTAAAGATATATTGAAGTAGCTTAATCTATAAATTAGCAGAGCCTCCGTGGCTTAGGCGGCAGCACGCCGGCCTCTCACCGCTAGCTTCGTGCTTCAAATCCCGGTCACTCCATGTGAGATTTGCGCTGGACAAAGCGGAGGCAGACAGGTTTTTCTCCGGGTACTCCGGTTTTCCCTCTCACAATTTAATTCCAGCAACACTCTCCACTATCATTTCATTTCATCTGTCATTAATTTAATCATTGCCCCAGGAGAGTGCAACAGGCTCCGACACCCGGCACAGTTCATATCCCCGCCCCTAGATGGGGGCTTAATTCATTCATTCCCTGACCTGGTCGGTCGACTGGAAGCAGGCTGTGGATTTTCATTTTCAATCTATAAATTAGCATGACCATTGCTACTTAGCTATTTCACAACTCGTATTTTAATATGTATATAATATATTTTTTAACATGAGCACTTAACGTTATAATAATGTAAGTAGGCGTAATATGCCGCCCACAAGGCCTTGCCTTATGTGGTATAGCTCATATGTATTCTTCCCTTACTCGGCTGAATTTGATATTCATCGCATAGAATTAAGAATGTACATTTTTAGACTAATACGTTTACTTAGATAATAATCAGAAATAGACTAATATTACGATATGATGAAGATTATACATATTTAATATAACGGGACTCCAGTAATCAAGAAAACAAGTAAATTATACAGTGTTGTAGTGACAAGGATAATGTCTATATAGCACACGCGATTGCTCGAACAATGTACTGTTATGTCCTAATACTTAAAAAGCTAAGCATGTGTTTATTTTCTTGTATTGCTGGATGTAATATTGATTATTCTAAATAAGATCTAATTCTAAAAAAAAAAAAAAAAAAACCGATGTACTAGTTTCAAGCACATTGTGGTCTTCTTCAGCATACGAATTATTTTACAAGTGAGAAAAGTGGTTTTTAATTGCAAGTACGGTATTGATATAATAGTACATTATGCAACGAGCTTATAATGGCAATAATTAAGACACGAGTATGTTTTTAAAACGAGCGTATGCGAGTTTTATAATTTCCATACGAGTGTCTAAATTACCATTATAGGCGAGTTGCATACGACTGTTTATGTTCGACGATAATTATTATAACTATTTTATGTTCGAACACAAATATCAATAAATATCTGTCGAGATTTCGCCAGTTGTATGTACTGAACAGAACGAATGGGACGCACAGAATGCCTTGTATTTGACCATGGACTCCTCGATTGCCCCGCTATGGCACTAGGCCAGGCAGTGAAATTTAAATTAGAAGGCCTTGGAACTCAGCGCAGATGCATTGCTATCCTCGCCTGATTGGTCAAACAACTGTTTCTTGAGCTCTGATTGGTGGGAGAAACTGTTTCATAATGAAAAATAGTGTTATAATGACCATCATTATGATACAGTTTTCTGACATATAATAGTCAGGGTCGAACATAAACTTATATATTAAACTTACCGGTATTTACTAAAAATGATATTTCGAAATGTTCTCAAAATTTACAAATGTTAACAAATCATATCTGATGCAATGTTAATTATTAATAACTAACAACACGCCCCGGATTCGCCCGGTATCTTTAAATGTTTACCCAGCGTAAGCTTAAAAGGCACACGGATGGCAGGTCCCAGACCCAATTCATAAATCCCGAGGTGAACAGCGAAACTCCAAACACAACATGACTCGATAGTTTGACGCTGGTCAAATTTCCACTGAATGGAGATTGTTGGAAGAAATTAAAACGTAAAAACAATTATAGTGGGCGATGTATTAAAGATAGAGATATGCTGTTGTTGACGCTTTTGTAGAACTTATCATGATGAACAATTCTTACACGCATAATATAATAGATATTTTTAACGGTTTACCCAGCGTGAGCTTAAAAGGCGCACGGACGGCAGGTTTTTATTCGACTCGATTCACTGAAATATTTACTGCTCGGCTTTCTTTTGTCATAAATGAATGTTTTTCTACAGAAACCTTCCTCGAGAAATCCGTTATGGAATGGTGAAAACCACATCAAAATCCATCCAGTGGTTCTCAAGATTACCCGTTACATCCAAGAATCGGGGACGTTGTTTTATAATATGTAGAGATTATCTTAAAAACTTTAAATATGTGTTAAAATATGATTAAGAAATGTATATGAAGCTTGTTAAATATCCTTTAAATTGTAACCTCTTCTTATTTCATCAAATTTGTAAAAAAAACTCTGATAGTTCTTAAAAAAATTGGTTCTTCTTATTCATTATGAATGAAAATTTCTTCTTGCTTGCATAGAATACAGGCGGGGTGATGAACGTTATAAGTAGGGCTAGGATTTCTAGGTGCTAAAAATCGGGAAATTATTTATTTTTTATGTATTAAAAATACCTGAAATATGTGACAACAAAGTAAAAATATTTAATTATAATTTTGTTTATTAATATAAATATAAACAATATGCAGTACTCACGAATGCAATTTATTCTATGTCACTGACTGCTGAAGCATTACAATAGTCAACGAGATACATCGTCAGGTTGTCCATGCCAAATGACCGACGATTGACGATTATCGCAGAACACTTATTCTGAAGGCGCGAAACTGCGGCAATATGTTTCTTGCCCTTGAGGTGTTGTGGAACTTGAGATCGCTGTTCAGCCTTTATTCCTTTCTCACATGGTTGGCAAAATAGAACGCCCCTATCAGAGGTAAAATTATCTTTAAATTCTGCAACATACTGCTCCAGACGATAACTTGTAGTTGTTTTTACTTTAGGCATCGTAGAACTGCCTTACACTTCACAGTGCCAGAAATGAACTGCATGTGAGTGACACTGGTTCCAGCTAGCTGGGGGGGAGGGGTAGGTATAGCACGTGGTGCAATATGGCTATGGACAAGGAAATCCCCGGATCCCACAGTGAGTGGCACGGGGCGACAAGTTAAGAATAATACAGTTGCAAGCTGACATACGGTCTGAATGAAGATTAGATAGCTCACAGGTTCTTCCCCGTTGAAGTAACACAGAACAAAAATGCAATAAACTGAAAGATCTAGGATACTGATTTAAAAAAATGTAAATATTAGGTATTTTTATGTGCTAATAAGTGAAATGCAGGAATTTATGTATTTATAGAAAAAATGCTTAAAATATGTATTTACATAAAAAACAATATTTACCTAAAAATCCTAGCCCTAGTTATAAGGGGGCAAATATAGATGTGGAAGGGGGAGTGCCAAGCTTGCCGGTCAGTCAGTGTCAAGGACAGGGAGAGAGCGTGCTCACAGAGGAGAGAAACCATTAGCGTTGTGCGGGCATGAGCACAGTATGTTCCACTTGTGCACCAGCCTCCCACCTTGCATCATATCGTGTGGACTCCTGGGAGGCCTGGTGATAGTTGCTCGTCGTGATGAGGATGTAATGAATGATGAAAACGTCACAAATATCCAGTTCCAAAGCCAAGGGAAATTACCGTCAGAGAACAAACTCCCAATGGCTAGAGCTATGCGCGGATAAACAAAACATCATTTTCATTGTCAGAGTCATTGTGATGGCTGTAGTAGTGTATGCATTCGTAAATAGGCTAGGATTTTGAAGGAGGCGGCCGTGGTATTAAATCACGAGGCTGAGTGTACTCCCTTCCAACCCTCAAACTACAATTTAAATTTCTTGGCAGAGCCGAGAATCAAACCCGGAGAAACAGATCCAGAGTCTCATTGCGCACCCCGAGACCACAGAAGTAGATCCCTCTGGATCGCCCCGCGGCATAGCAGTGCACCACGGCTGCAAGGGCAGCTGAAGCAAGTCCGGAGAGTGGAGGTTCGAATCACAGTGCTGACAGCAGCTATCCAGAGTGTGAATTTTTCACACTCACCAGGCAAATGCAGGGATAGTACCTTACTTCAAGTCCCGGGGGAACATACTCCATCCCAGTTCCTAAAACAGCTATACACACATTACGACAGTGATGGGCGGCTTCGGAGGCATAGTTGGTAGAATGCTGAGTTTCTATGCCCAAGGTCGCGGGTTCAAACCCGGCCGAAGTCGTCGGATTTTTTAAGAGCGTTAAAATCCCTCAGTATGCCTTCCTTCGGAGGGGAAGTAAAGCTGGCGGTCGGTCCCATGTCATAGATTTATGGCATGATAAAGAACATTCCACTAATTACACTTGTGTGAAGCTAAATTATAGGTTATATTTGACTAACGCTCTTATGTTCCCACGTTCGTTGCAACGAATCGACTGTGGTGGCATCTAGTAACAAAGTTCAGAACTAGTTGGTCGTTGACGGTGGCGTTTGGTAGCAAAAGTTGGAACTACTTGAAAATCGAATGTCTGCAGTTCTTACTAGAATTAAAAATAGATAACATACACTAATACAGCCATCACAATTAACACCGGTTATCAGACAGATTCTACACACACCCAAAGTACACGGGGCTGCATGACCGCGTTGTCGCAGCCCCGAAACTAAGGAATGTCTGCAGTTCTTACTAGAATTAAAAATATATAACATACACTAATACAGCCATCACCAACTAACGACAGTGATGACAGAAATAGTGGTATCAGACAAATTCAACATACACCCAAAATACCCGAGGCTGATGACCCCTAAAATAATTAACAACAACAACCTTCAAGATCCACGCCAGACTGTATTGAGAGCGTTTTTGGGACAGTCGACTATGCCGAGTTTGCGAGATCCTCGTGTCTTTGGGGAATGAGGTAAACATGGGTGATTATGACAGAAAAATGTTGTAAGAAAACCTCAATATTGTCGTGAAGTAGGCCCTCTGGAGGCATTGTCCCTGTCTTGTATGACGTGCTGTGCGATAGGTCAACGGTCAAGAACAATGGACTGGCTGTTAGCAATGTAATGTCACTGACGTCAGCTATGTTTTGGAATTAAATAATTTGCGCTGCATTCCCTTGTTCTTTCAACCAAAACATACTCATCTTAGAAATTTAAACTATTAGTTTGTTTTGACTTGACGAGACAAAACATTCGATAAGTGCTGAAGGTGAAAGAACAGATAATAAAAAAGTCAGCTGTCATCTAATAACATACTACTTGGGTTTATACCGCGATTGATTGATTTATTTATTTATTTATTTACTTATTTATTTATTTACTTATTTGTTTACTTACTTATTTATGCACTCATTCATTCATTCATTCATTCATTCATTTATTTATTTATTTATTTATTTATTTATTTATTTACTTTATATTTACTTATTTATTCATTTATTCATTCAATCATTCATTCAATTATTTATCTATTTATTTATTTATTTATTTATTTATTTATTTACCTTATATTTACTTATTTATTCATTTATTCATTCATTCAATCATTCAATTATTATTGGTCTATTTATTTATTTACTTATCTATTTATTTATTTATTTATTTATGTATTTATTTATTTATTTATGGGATAATAAGTCAAAATTATTGTGTATAAAAAGAACAGTTGATATTCAGGTACTCTTAAGCTTCTGTGAATTTAGTTTTGCCTTTGCGTTATTTCCTCTATTGGTTGCCCGTCTTATCCCGCATTGCAGTCTCCAAGATATTTAAATCCATAATACTGTTTGGGAAGGGTGGGTTGATTACAATTACTAAAACGGACAATATAGATATTTTTCAAGGTTTAGAGGAATATTTTGCAATAAGACAAGTGGTGGCTTAGGAATTGATAGCTTTGGAAACGGGACTTTTCCGAAATTAAGCTCACATTTCTAGAGCCCCCGTAGTAAAAAAATACAGTAGATATAGAGTCAAAAGGTCGTTTATTCAATGGAGGATGATATCCTACTATCTTATTATATAAAGCGCTAAGCTGTATGTTTCACAAAACTCAAGTTCCTATACCAGAGGGAGTTAGAAGGTGTGGTCTGCACTAATATTTTCCAAATCGTCTCAATAGTAGGTCCTACAGGAAAAATCTTGCATTTCTTGAAAAGTCAACGAAAATGTATTTATTTGTTTATAAAGTGCTTTTAAACAAATAAACAAGACGATAGACCCTGGCAGAACTGGTTCGCGTACAGCCTGAATAGCACTAAAGCCAGGCGGGTAGTCTGTACACATGGGGCGCACACAACCCATTATGCGAGAGTTCTCGCACGGGTCCGATAGTTTTCTTTATTGCTTAATTAATAATTAATTGATAAATTTTCCACCGGCCAATTATATTATCTTCCCAATTATCTTTTCTTCTTCCTAGCGTTTTCTCGCCGGGGCCGGGCCCGCTATCCCGATCCCAGCTCGTCATTTTGTGCGATCCTGGGCGTCGGTTGATCTTAAATTGACAGTCTTTAAGTCAGCATTTGGTGTATATTGCCATTGTTGCTTCGGACGTTCACGTGGGCGCTGCCCATTAATTTCAAAATAATGGGCAGAACATTAGAGGTGCCTCTCTCGTGCCTTCGTGGGTGAAATGCCAATTTGCTGGTGAACGGTGTCGTTCTTGACATGATCGAAGAGAGAGATACGCATTTCCATGGAATGGAATTGGCGCCATGTGGCTTTGTCTGCTGAACGGCATTCGACACTGTATAAACCAACAGGACGAACTACCATCCGGGTATATTTTGGACTTCAGATGTAGGGGCATCCTTTTATCGCAGAGTGACTTCCCTCCATCTCAGCTATGCAGCTTTTCCGCTAGTTCACACTTCATTATGTCCAATGATATTAGGCAGGTAATATAAGACACTACCTGAAAAACATTTGCATGTGATTACAGCATATGCATGGATTACGATAGAATTGATTAAATGATTTTGGATCAGTAGACATTTGAGGGTGTGCGATTGCGCGGGAGCCATGACAGTAGATTTGCAGGCACGTTGAAGATCCCCGTCGGGGCAAAATTCTGGCACCCCGGCGTCTCTAAAAGCTGCAGTAGTTAAAAGGGACATAAATCAAATAACATTATTACATTGTTTATTATAATATTGTAACGTGCCACCCCTAGTGGCAAGTTCGTTAACTGGATTACGGTGGGTAGAAGCACACCACAGTGGTCTTTTTAAAGAAAAAGTAGTTTTATTGCAGATCTTAGCTAGTTACAGTTCACCACACAATAAACAGATACAAGCAATTAGTATCTCACTCTAGGTCCTCTCTGACTGAGAACACTCCCCTTTCTCTCTCTCGAGCAGCTGTCCGTTCACTAATTAGGCAGGCCTGTGTCCAGCCAGTCTGTCACTCACCGAAATACCTGTACACTTCCTTGAGTACTCAAACTACCGTTAGGCTACTTACGAGTCTGTTACACACTGCTCCGCAGGCTCGGAAAGAATCTCACTGGGTTTCGCAATCCACACAGCACTTCACCGCATGCAATAGCCTCACTTGGGTTTCGCACGTCACGTCACCAACTATTGTCGCACTCGCTCAAAAAAAAAAAAAAAAAAACACAGTCCCCCTCGCTGGCCAGGTCGCTCTTATATAGCTGGCTGGTGACTCAATGAATGCTTCTAGACCCGTCCAGGATTCACGGCTTCTCGAGATTTCCATCACTGGCTGGGTCGCGAATCTTCTGGACCATCCCTTTTGTCCTCGTAGCCCTGTTGCGTAATGTGCAGGTAACACACAAGAGGCAGAGCATAGCCCGGGGCGGCTGTGACTCACGCGGCGAGGCGACGAACAAACTCACAGCCGTAACACCACCCCCTTCCTAAAAGGCTGATCGTCCCGATCAATCATTGGTCCGTCTGTGCCCCTCCGTAGGCTGCCAGGCGATCTCGATGCACGATCTTCATCTTCGCCCTCCGGCTCCGCCGGATCCTGTAGACGACATCGTTGATCCGTTTCACGGCTCGGTACGGGCCCTCCCAGGACTTCTGCAGTTTGGGTGACAGGCCTTTCTTCCGTAATGGGTTGAAGAGCTAGACCAGGTCGTCCTCATGGAATCCGCCGGCATCCGTCTGCTGGTCGTATCGGGTCTTCATTCGGTCGGTCTCGATCCACAGTCTCCTCCTTGTGAACGCGTGCACGTCTTCCAGTCGGTCGACCAGTTCTTGACAATACTGGCTTACCGGGACCGGATCATTCCCAGGTCGGCCAAAGGCAAGATCGACAGGTAGACGGAGTTCCCTCCCAAACATGGCCCGGGCTGGTGTGCACCCGGTGGCTTCATGCACGGCGGCTCGGTAGGCCAGGAGAAATAGTGGAAGATGTTTGTCCCAATCCCTCTGGTGCCCGCTGACGACTATTCGGAGATGGTTCTCGATGGTGCGATTGAATCGCTCTACCATCCCGTCGGACTGAGGGTGTAGCGGCGTCGTCTTCCGGATTCCCAGCAGCTGGCATAGGTTCTGGTACACCTGCGACTCGAAGTCCTCCCTTGGTCGAAGTGCAGCTCCAAGGGTACTTCGTACCGGCTGACGAATTCCTTCACCAGGCTCTCTGCGATCGTCGTGGCTTCTTGGTTAGGGAGTGCATACGCCTCCGGCCATTTGGTGAAGTAGTCGCTGACGACCAATATGAAACGGTTCCCTGCCTCGCTCAACGGGAATGGCCCAGCGACATCGATGGACACTCTCTCCATGGGGCTGCCCACGTTGTAAGTCTTCAGTGGGCCCCGTCGTCTTCCTCCTAGGCCCTTGCTGGCTGCGCAATCGTGGCACCTCGCGCAATGGTTCTCCACGTCTGTTCGGCATCCGATCCAGTAGAACCGCCCTCTCAGCTTCTCCAGGGTCTTCTTTATCCCTAGGTGTCCACCAGATGATCCTCCATGGACTTCCTTCAGGACTTCCTCCGTCATAGCCTTTGGAACGACGACTTGTTCCCGAGATGTCTTCCCGTCGGTGCTCTCCCAGGTACGGCAGATGAGGCCATCCCTTACAACCAGCGAGTCCCACTGCGCCCCGTAGGACTTAAACTTTGGTCTGCAGTCACTTACAATGTTCCACCCGGGTCTGGGGACACAGGCCCTCTTCCATTCGGCTATCAGCTCCGCTTGTGCCCGCGTGAAAGATTCGCGGCTCCAGCTCCCTTGAAGTTCCATGGTAGTCCCGGTGTTCTCCTCCCTTCTGGCACAGAAGGCGCAGTCTTCGGGGCACGGTCTTCGTGACAGGGCGTCGGCGTTAGAATGCAGTTAGCCTTTCCTGTGCTGGATCTCGAAGTTGTACTGTTGAAGCCTCTCTAACCACCGCGCGAGTTGACCCTCGGGCTGCTTGAAGTTCAGGAGCCACCGCAGGGATGCATGGTCGGTCCTGATGAGAAATTCTTGCCCATACAGGTACTTGTGGAAGTGTTCAATGGTCTTCACGATGGCGAGCAGTTCCTTCCTGGTGACGCAGTAGTTCCTCTCTGGCTTTGACAAGGCTTTGCTGATGTAGGCCACTACTCTCTCCTCGCCGTCCACTACATGCGACAGGATTCCCCCTATACCAAAATCGCTGGCATCGGTATCGACGATGAACCTTGTTCCAGGTCTAGGGTAGGCCAGAGTAGGTGCGGTGCACAGAGCCTGCTTGAGTTGTTCGAAGGCACCGTGGCATTCTGCTGTCAACGTGAAGAGTTGGTCTTTCTCAGTCAGTCGATGCAGTGGTTTGGCGATGTCGGCATATCCTCTCACGAAGCGACGGTAATGGTGCTGAGTCCCAGGAAGTTTCGTTGTTGGGACTTGTCCTTCGGAACTGGCCAATCCCTCACAGCTGCGGTTTTCTCAGGGTCGGTGCGCACCCCTTCCTCGGAGACGATATGCCCAAGGTACTGGACCTGCTTCTGGAAGAGCTGACACTTCTTGGGGCTCAACTTCAGCTGGGCAGCCCGTAGCTTCATCAAGATCTCCTTCAGGTTGCTGTAGTGCTCCTCGAAACTTCTCCCCAGAACGATGACGCCGTCTAGGTAGACCAGGCAGGTCTTCCAGTGTAGTCCCCTCAGAATGGACTTCATTAGCCTTTTCGCAGGGGCGTTGCACAACCCGAACGCCATGACGGTGAACTGCCAGAGACCGCTGCCCACAGAGAACGCCGTTTTCTCGCGGTCCTTAGGGTGGACCTCCACCTGCCAGTAGCCACTCTTCTAATCTAAGGTGGAGAACCATCTGATCCTGATATGGTGTCCAGCGTGTCGTCGATCCGGGGTAGAAGGTAGCTGTCCTTCGTGACGTCGTTCACCCACCTGTAGTCCACGCAGAACCTGGTGGAGCCGTCCTTCTTCACTAGCACGACCGGAGAGCTCCAAGGACTATGTGATGGCTCGATCACCCCCTGCTCCTTCATTTCTTCCACCATCCGGTTGACTTCAGCTTGCATGGCGAGCAGGACACGTCGGAATGGGGCCCTAATCGGTGCGCTGCCCCCAACGTCGATTCTGTGCTGGACCAAGCTTGTCATGCCGAAGTCTTTGCTCCCCACGGAGAAGACATCCTGAAATTCGCATAGCAGGTCCCGAAGTTGGCTTGATTGTTCCTCGTCTAGATGGTCCTGGGATCCCTGGCACAGCTTCTGTAGTTCTTCTGGCAGGGCGCGTCTTCTTCGGTTGTCCGTCTGCAGGTGTCCGTCCGTCGTGTCTGTGATGCGGGCAATGAAGGTGGGCTCGCAGACTCCTAGGTTGGTATCCCGGTGAACCGTAATGTCGTAGTTGTTCAGGTTGGACAGGCGGACGTACGGCTGAGGCGTCGTGTTGATGAGGGTCTTGGTAATTAGCAGCCCTTTTGTCTGGATTTCCTCATATTTTGGCTGGATGACAGCCGCCACTCCCTCAGCAGTTCCGTCGACAATTACGGCAGCGCTGACCTCCGTCCTGGCGGGAACGATGACGTCCTCTCTCAGCCTTACTCGTCGTGCAGTGATGGCCTCTTGTGCTGGTTGCAAAGCAAGTTCTTCACCTCCAAAGTGCAGAGTGTTGGTACTCAGGTTCAAGATGATGTTGTTCTGGTCCAGGAAGTCCAGTCCGATGATCACTTCGTTTGATACATCAGCTACGAGCACTGGATGCTTCACCGCCCGTCGACCAATGACGAAATCCAGTGATGCATCGCCATGTGTGGTCTCTCCAGTCATGGTTATTAGCTGGAGGTTCCTTTGTGTGGGTTGCACTCTCCACTTCGGGATCACTGTGGGATTGACGATGGTCCTCGATGCTCCCGTGTCGATCAGCATGGGCCAGCTCACTCCGTTGACGACTCCGTCGACCATCAGGCTGCTATTATCCCTCCGTAACTTCGTCACACGAACTTGGGCTGCCGGGGCTTGAGGACTGTCACAAGCCGACCTTTGCCCCCCAAGGCTGGCTGGTACTCGTTTTCCTGGGCCACGCGGTTTCCCTATGACTGACTTTCCCGACGGAAACCCTTGGCGGCGGCGAACACCGCAGTCCTTGTTCAGGTGGCCCTTCTTACGGCATGTCCAGCAGGTCGGTAGTCCTCTTCCGGGCCACCTCTCCGGGTGTCTTCCGGCTACGTCGTTGTTGGTGGTGCTGCGACTCTTGAAGAACCGGCCTAGCGCCAGCATCAGTTCATCGGCCAGGGACTTGGTCTCGTTGGCTTTGGCTGGTTCGTCGACGTCCACTTGACGCACCCGTGCGTGCATTCTGGATACCTGCTTTGCCGTATCGAACTCAAATGCGTGGCTCAGCGCATCTGCAAGTGTCTTATTGCGCGCAAGTCGCAGTGCCAGTTGAGTATCTGAGTCCCGTAGCCCGTCGGTGAAGGTCTGCGTCGCAATCTGTTCCAGAAAATCGGCCGGCGCTGTTGGATAGGCGAGCTTTACGAGGCGTGCGATGTCCATCTCGAACTCCTGCAGGGTTTCCGCGTTCTTTTGTACCCGGGCCCGGAGCTGCATCTGGTAGGCCTGCAGAAGATGGCTATCTCCATATCGGGACTCCATATGGGCGATTAGTGAAGCGTAGTCCTGGGATCCAGTCGGGATGGCCTGAAGTACGTTAAAGGCGTCCCCTCTCAGCGCTACAATGAGAGCTGTAGCCTTTTCCGTGCTGTTCCAGTTGTTTATGGAACAGGCTGCCTCGAACTGACGTAAGTAGGTGCTCCACGGGACCTTTCCGTCGAAGATTGGGGGGCGTCACTCTGCTCTGTCCCGTTCCTGATATTCCGGTGTAACTGTGGGCGGGCGTTGGCGCAGCTCGGCAACTTCCTCTTTTAGAGCTTTGATTCTCTCATCCACCCCCGTCGGCGGGCGCTGGCGCAGCTCATCAAATGTCTTTTTGTAGAGCGTTGAATCTCTCTTCCATCCCCGAAAGTGGGTGTCGGCGCAGCTCGGCGAATTCCTGCTGTAAGGCGTCGAACTTCTTTTCTACTGCCGTGACTTCCTCACGTAGGCCCTGGCAGATGGTATTGACTTCCTCCCGCAGATGTTCCAATTTCTTCAGGTCTTGTGCTAGCTTATTCTGACCGTCTTCCATCTTCTTCTGGCCGTCCTCTATCTTCTTCAGGTCCTTTGCTAAATTCTTCTGGCCGTCTTCTAATGTGGATGTTAGGTCCGTGTTTAAATTCTTCTGGCCGTCTTCCATCTTGGTTTCCATGCCACTTAACTTTTCTAGCAATGCTGCCAATTGCGCTTCCATTTTAGTTGTTTGTCTTGTAAAGGGCATGCACTCACATGAAAATTAGAGAACTGTGGTAAAATGACCTGCTCGGGTTTTGAAACCAGGACCTTCAGGTGTTGTGCTTGTGCTTGAGTTCGTAATCCCACTTCTGACACCAGTAGTAACGTGCCACCCCTAGTGGCAAGTTCGTTAACTGGATTACGGTGGGTAGAAGCACAACACAGTGGTCTTTTTAAAGAAAAAGTAGTTTTATTGCAGGTCTTAGCAAGTTACAGTTCACCATACAATAAACAGATACAAGCAATTAGTATCTCACCCTAGGTCCTCTCTGACTGAGAACACTCCCCGTTCACTCTCTCGAGCAGCTGTCCGTTCACTAATTAGGCAGGCCTGTGTCCAGCCAGTCTGTCACTCACCGAAATACCTGTACACTTCCTTGAGTACTCAAACTACCGTTAGGCTACTTACGAGTCTGTTACACACTGCTCCGCAGGCTCGGAAAGAATCTCACTGGGTTTCGCAATCCACACAGCACTTCACCGCATGCAATAGCCTCACTTGGGTTTCGCACGTCACGTCACCAACTATTGTCGCACTCGCTCAAAAAAAAAAAAAACACAGTCCCCCTCGCTGGCCAGGTCGCTCTTATATAGCTGGCTGGTGACTCAATGAATGCTTCTAGACCCGTCCAGGATTCACGGCTTCTCGAGATTTCCATCACTGGCTGGGTTGCGAATCTTCTGGACCATCCCTTTTGTCCTCGTAGCCCTGTTGCGTAAGGCGCAGGTAACACACAGAGGCAGAGCATAGCCCGGGGCGGCTGTGACTCACGCGGCGAGGCGACGAAACAAACCCACAGCCGTAACAATATATTATGAGAATTACTGTAAAACCTTAATCGATAAACGTACTTTCAATTTGAGAAGTATCAGTTTCAGCCATATTGTGACCTTCCTCAGCAGATCAGATCTCAGATAAATCAAGTTCAGTGGCAAGTCTTACATTAAAAATTTTTCTAAACAAATGTTGTTATCAAAAACATATCTAACAAGTAGTTACGCGAAGAACTAAATAGCCTATCTAGGTATTTTCATATTTCCTACTTATTTCAATTGCCTCCATCAACATACAAGATTTCAGTTTGATTGCTGTAATAGATTCGTAGATAATGAGAACCGTCTGAATATTTGGGATATTCGCCATGTTGAATTTTTATATATGTAGGCTATAGAGTTAAGTTCTATTAGATGAGGATTATTGCGTAGGTGTATAATTCAAACTTCAATTGCATGATTAGGGCACAAGAAATAAAAACGATATTTTAAAATTTCACACGGCCGCCATTTGTAGTTATGAAAACAATTGCAATCAATTAGATGTCAGTGGATTAAGATTTGTATAAGCATTTACCGTAGCAAGTTTCACTGCGCTCGGATGGTTAAATCGCGGGAAACGTCCATTTAAATATTTAAAATTCGCGTCGCTGCTATGTTGGAGTTGTGATCAACAGGTTATTGAAAATTCTATAGGTGAACTTATGTTCATAGCCTTTATAAACATACAAAATTTTAGTTTGATTGCTGTCATAGATTAGTAGATATTGTGAACCATCTAAATATTTCCGATCGTCGCCATGTTGGATTTATATATATAACTTATAGGGCATAGCGTTATGTACTATTAGATGACAATTATTGCGAAGGCTCATTTTTCAAACGTTGACTTCATTCAAATGATTAGGTTAAATAGAAATAAAAACGTAATTTTGAAATTTCGCACAGCTGCCATCTTGCGGTAATGTAAACAACAATCGTACATTATGCAACGAGTCTATAATGGCTATAATTAAGACACGAGCATGTTTTCCATACGAGTGTCTTAATTACCATTATATGCGAGTTGCATACGACTGTTTATGTTCGACGAACTTTATTATATGTCTAACATAAATATTAATAAATATCTGTCGAGATTCTGTCAGTTGACTTCTTCTGCTTGGGAATTGTGTGGGCTCAGCATTTGCTCTCTACCCAATAACGAACTCCAAAGGTTTTAAACATTGTTTATCCTGAACTAGCACCAACAGATAGCGCACAGTTACTATGTTGGATCATTTTGTTAGTTTGCTCAAATTACAAAAAATAGGCTTTTACAAATGCTTTAAAATTAAAATGCATCGTATTGTCTGTCTGTTAGGTAGTCAGCCCGAAGGCTGGTTGGATCCTCAAAAAGCACCGCCGTTACGTTATGTGAGTAGATACCCACAAAAGCCCAAGGCAGCGCTATATTGAGGCATTCTAGGCAAGAAGAGGAGTGAGGTAGTTTGCCATTGCTTTCCTCACTGAGTCAGAACAGTAGTCCTAACCCTATGAGTAGAACCATTCACAGCATCCACAGGCACTGACTGTGGCCTGAATGCCATTACTAAGCACCACCCATACCTCAGTAGCTTCCATATAATCACAGCCATGAGTGAGACTGAGATATTGGTGAAAAGCCACCTTTTACTCTAGCCTGTGCCAACTGACAAATGCAAATGTACTGTATTCATCAAGAGATGGCAAACAGGCCTATCAACTAGTTATTCTTCAAATTCGATGCGTATAGAATGTCAACGGTAGGCAAATCAGTGGAGTCCCAAATAGTAGTCATGGCACCTGGCGGAAAAGTTTCGCATAAGAAATCCCTTTACTGAACAGAGAGCAAGCTTCCTCCATGACATTATGGTGTGTTTGTCAACAACAGCATTCACTAAAATTGTCGGCGAAATCTTACGAATAATTGGAGTTGCGGATATTAAGGTACAGTGGTATTTATTTTGCAATATTCCTCAGTTTATGCATTCGTTTCGGACGGTGGACACTTTCCATGTCGGTATAGGCTAGGGTATACGATGGTGTGTTGTAAACTTCTGGCCGTAGATTCCTAAATTTCATGGATATTCCCTAGTATTTTATTGTTACTGCAAAGGTTCGTGCTGATTTTGTCTTTGTGTTCGGGATTGTAACTAGACCTACAATGGTTGATCCAATATAGGGTACATTGTCAAATTTCAAATCATTCAATTCATGTCCGAATTGTTGGATTTTGAATGCATGTGCGAAGCTATTGGTCAATGAATGAAAATATTGAGCTCTGATTGGTTGGAGAAACTGTATCATAATGAAGGTAGTACTATAATGACCCTCATTATGATTCAGTTTAGGTGACCTTCTAGTGGTGCTCTTTATGACCGTATCAGTAATTGTTTGAACTGCTGTACCCAAGATAGCGGGTTCAAACCCGGCCGAATTCACGGAATGTTTAAGAGCGTTAAAATCCTTCAGTATGCCTTCCTTCGGAGGGGAAGTACAGCCGGCGGTCCCGTGTCATAGATTTATGGCATGTAAAAGATCCTTCCACAGACTAAACTTGTGTAAAGCAAAATTGTTCCGTTAGATTTCGTCGGAACGCTATATCAAAGTTCCAACGTTCACCACTAGGTATCATTGATATCTGGTCGCGAAAGTTGGAACTACTTGAAATTGAACGGAACTTGTAGCTCACCCTTATAAGGGTGTCCGCTGGAAGCAGTTACAGACTCAGGCGAGCCGAACACGTCCTCGGACACTCCCGGCACTAAAAGCCATACGATGAATAAATAAATACATAAATAGTAATTGTTTCGGAGATATATAATGCCAGTGAAATATTTCACACAGCCACCATGTTGGTTTGGTGAGACGTAATAAAATGTTAAGGCCACGGTCGGGTTGGACAAAATAGTACCATAGCGTTTAGAAGAGAAAGTGACGCGACTTGTGGAGTTTGTATGGTCCAGCCGCTAGGTGGCTCTAGCGTCGGCTAGCGCTGAGTGAGGACGGTATCAATACAAGCAGTTGAATGTTACTTTTCAGTACTTGAATGTTATCAGCTTACACTACGTTGTATTAGACATGATGATCCAAATATAAAATTGTCCGCATTGAGTATATAAAACGCTGACGTCCGTTGTGTTGATTATGAAATATCAGATTGCGTCATAGGTTCATATAATAAGGAAATAAAACATTCCGACGGGGGTCAAAATGTAACTGAATGTGTGAAAATCGTAAAGCTACAGACCATTCACTACTGCACAAATAAAGGAAATATAATATAATACAGTATAATGACTAAACTCACCCATATAAATTATAGCTCTCAGTTGTCCGAAGCTTTGGACAGCTTACGCGATGATTTTCCAGACTTAGAAGTTGACTGCTCTTTCCTAATTTCTTTCGTACGAAAGAAAAAGCGCACTTCATGAAATGAAAAACGAGTTTTCCAATAAGGTCCAGTTTATGTTCCATACACCATCAAAAAATCACGGCCCTAAAACAATCTCATCAATGCTCTCCTAACACTCATAAAATATATCAACCCACAAATTTGAAAGGGAAGATAATTCCATTTCAACGACTACTTCGACCTGTAAAAGAATGTTGAAGACACTGTCAGACGGTTGAGTTAGGTAACTAAGGGCATTTATTGTGCCAAAGTCCTTTATATTAGTGAAAGTTGCAGCTGTTGTGTCCGATGGCCTTTTCACTTTGAAGGGTTGTTGCACACTTCACACAGCAGATCCCTTTCCTTAGTTGCTTGACAATATACCCGGCTAGATAGTGTGGGACTGCATCAGGCTTCAAACTCCATCTCATTCTCGCCATTTCGACTGTCTTTCCTTCTATAATGAAAGTGTCCGTTTTTATAAGGAAATTATCGGAGCAATGTTTGTCACATAGCCTGCATATGACTTACTTGACAATTTAATGTCTTTCCTCGGAATGGCCTTAGCCCATTTAAATAAATCATCTTCGGCTTTTGGAGGTCTAAAAAAGTGCCTACCTGTTGCAGATGACTTGTCGTATCCAGATCGGCACCCGGGAACAAAACAACACGGCATATTCACTTACACAGTTTTGTTTGACGAATCTTACCAGGTTATAATTCACTCGACAGCACAAACGTAAAGAAATAAGTGTAAAGGCTTACAAATACTTAACACACCAGTGTCATAACGTATGTATTATTTCACTATCGCTTCTTGATCGCATACACTTTTCAACACCAAGAAATAAGGACTAAACACGGCAGCATTTCCATGTTTTCAAACTCGCGAGCGCTTAGAAAGTGTCTCCAGCCAGCCACAACCAACCGCTGCGCAGTCTACCGGCGGGCGCAGCAACTACCCATACTAAAGCTACGGAAAACTCGGGAGTCGGCACACTTTCTCTTCTAAACGCTATGATAGTACTATGACTTGACCGAGTTTCATTGAAATCGCTCCAGCCGTTTAGATTTTATTAGTGTGTGTAGGGGGTATGGGTGGGGGGGGGGGGGGGCATACACACGGACAAAGGGCGATCTCATAAGCCTTTTTTTAATAAATGAAAATAGGCTAAAATGTGAATTTATTAATCTCATGTAGCCTAATTTTTTCCGGTTTAGGGAATTACATCCTTTACAATTGGGTACAATCGTGTTGACCGACTGAATAACATTTACATTTCATTTACTACGGCAACACTGAGGGATGGCTTCCAATGCGATAATTAAACGTACCTGATGTACCTTAGCCACATTTATAAATTATGACCCCCACACTAGAAAACGGACGGTTTTCACAAAAGGATGTTATCTCTCTAACAAGCAAACAACAGTTGTGCAATATACTGTATTTCTCTATGTGAAACAGCCCTATGAGAAAGATTATGAAATTGAAATGTCTTAAGAAAATGCAAGTTCCACACAAAAGAAGTGGCATACTGTAGGCTATACCAGGGGGCCTAGGCGACAAAGTTGAACTATAACATATTTGTTAAGAATCAGTTAACCACTGATGTAAGGATGATTCATGCGGCAACAGTCGCGGTGAAGGCTACAAGAAGCGTATTGTCCAGTGGTATCAACTCTTCACTGACATTTGTAGTATACCATGGGCCAGTTGCTGAAGATACACACATGTCTACAGTTCACCCCTGATGTAAGAACCTGTATCACATGATGATTCAGGTTGTAACAGTCGCAGTGAAGGCTACTAGAAGCGTATTGTCCAGTGGTATCAACTCTTCACTGACATTTGTAGTATACCATGGGCCAGTTGCTGAAGGTCCACACATGTCTACAGTTCACCCCTGATGTATGGACCTGTATCACATGATGATTCATGTGGCAACAGTCGCGGTGAAGGCTACAAGAAGTGTATTGTCCAGTGGTATCAACTCTTCACTGACAGTTGTAGTGTGACATGAGCCAGTTGCTGAAGATCCACACATGTCTACAGTTCACCTCTGATGTAAGGACCTGTATCACATGATGATTCAGGTTGTAATAGTCGCAGTGAAGGCTACTAGAAGCGTATTGTCCAGTGGTATCAACTCTTCACTGACATTTGTAGTATACCATGGGCCAGTTGCTGAAGGTCCACACATGTCTACAGTTCACCCCTGGTGTATGGACCTGTATCACATGATGATTCATGTGGCAACATTCGCGGTGAAGGCTACAGGAAGTGTATTGTCCAGTGGTATCAACCCTTACACTGACAGTTGTAGTATGACATGGGCCAGTTGCTTGAGATCCACTCATTTCTTCAGTTAACCGCTGATGTAAAGAACTGTATCAGGATGACGATGTAGGTGGCAAAAGTCGCGGTGAAGCCTAAGAGTAGTGTATTGTCCAATGCTATTATCCCGAACGCTGACAGTTGTAGTTTTATATGCATCAGCTGTTGGGAGAATTGTTGAAGTCTGGCGTTGTTAGGATGAAGCAGCAACAATTGATGGACCAGCACTGCTGTTCGGTTGGCCTCGGAAGTCGCACTCTGACTGGACCCAGCGATTGCCAGCACTTGATAGCAAGGGATTACAATAAATAGAACGCATAGTATAGCATTATAGACCTGTTTAGTATCAACATCGCCTCCGAAATCTGAAGATACGATGTTAAAAATCAATAACACACTAGTCATTAGAGCCTCAGCCAGAATTATCACTATTTGAACACCATAAGCGGAGGTTATCAGACTCCCCACGTGACAAAGTGTCATATGGGTCTTTAACATATTATTCAATCCCTCCAACTTTGCAAATGTATCAGCTGGTTTCATTTCTTGGACAGTAAAACAAGTGTCAATGTTAACAAAGAACACATTGTCATCCTTAATAGCGAAGATTTTCAAGAGCTTGGCATTCAGGAGATAGAACCTATGCCTGAGAATCAGGACGATACACACAAACTGTAGAATGACAGTGCCTTCGACACTTAATGATACGTGGAGTATTATCAATTCCGCTCTGTTCCAAATGCACACGTTAACAATAAATGTTCCCCATATGTAGAGAAATACTGTACTAGCAACAGCAATGAAAACAAATCGAGCCTTCTTATGAAAGGGATGTGTTTCACAACCTAAGACCTTGTCAGTACATTCCAGGACCTTCAAGATGTCGATAACGTAATTCTTCGTTCTGAATATGTTCAACAGAACGGGTATTATAGATGCAGAGAAAAAGAACACATCACCAATTACAACAGAAATAAACGCAACCGATGGACCTTTTTCATCCAGAAGATCATTGAAGTAGAACACTTCGAAGACAAAGAGACCAATTAAGGTGATTAAGATTATTATGGAATATACGAGCCAGTACTTGGAGATCCTTACAGTGAGTTTAGTTGAGCCTCGTACAGCTCTTTCTTCGGTGAAGCTAAATGGACCAACTCCTAAAATCTTTGAGATGCAAAATAACGGTTGAAGGGCGTAAAAGAGCGTGAGGCTGGAAGTTGTTACATTGATCTGATCTGTTACTCTGGACGCTGCCATATTAACAACGGTTAATTATTGGACAGGAGAATATTCGATGATGTAATTAATGTATAGTTCTGATGTCACTCGCACGAATCATCAGAAATGGAAAGGGAATTAGTTTAATAAAAGTTTGAAAATAGAAAGGAACTGTCAACTTCCTAGGTGCAACGTTAATTGAAACTTTTCCTCAGTGTTTCATCATGTGAAATAGCAGTGACTTTAAAGACCACTATAAGTTTGCACTGATACATTTATATAGCAATATAAATAATACTTCAAGTCTTCCTATTTCTTATCTTTTAAATTAATTTTGGAACTTTAAATAATTAAAGAGAGTGTGGCACTAGTTTCTGAGCACACTCGGACATTGAAGATATGTGCACATTAAGAAAATCTCTTATTTCGAATTATAGCAATTATATTCTTAGAAGAGAATCAAGTTTGCCGGCTAAATTTTAATGCACTCACATAAAGATAACCTGCGATTTCATAATTGGTTTATATTGGTTGTTTTTAGAGCAGTGTGAAGAAAATGTGAACGTCGAGATCTACGGTATTGTAATATACAAACTATTCAGTTTTTCTTATATTTCTCTGAGTAATTTTCAATTTTGAGAACAGTGTCGAATAACAACCCAATAATACACGGACTGTTCTTCTTTTTGCACTGTTCAAATAATTTCCAACCGGATGTTTCAGAACACTGTTATCAGGTCGCTCTATTTACAAATATCAATGACTCTATTCCGTTTTATACTTGGTATTTCATTGTCAAACTTCTTGATCACGTAGACTAATTTCTGGCCCTGGTATAAATAATTTAATTGTCCAATTAATATACCATATAATCACAGCCAATTATTCATATCTTCATCAAGTCGAAGATGTGGTAATAATTTGTCACATCCGTTAAATCATTTAAAAATGATAACTAGCTTCGATTACCACTGTTGGCAAGAAGGAACGCACTTGGTATGGTCAACGAATATACAGTATAAATGATTTGAGAAATCCTATGACAAATAATAAACCCTCGTCATTTTCTGTGATTTTTTCATATTTGCGCACTTTTACACTTTATGACGAAACGAAATGATTATCAGATTTGTGAAGTAAATGTAACAGTACTTGAGTTCCAACATCTGTCTATTTACAGTGGAACAGTAATGAACAACAACTCAATATAACCCTAACTGTTCCTCGATGTGAAGTAACTTTGAACGTTGTTCGTTTCCAATGGTAGCGTGTTTTCATCAGGACACTAACTAACCTTCTGTAGGAGGACCCTAATAGAACAGAGATATGGTGTCCATTAATTACAGGCTATATTTTGTTTTGATCTGATAGGACAACTCTTCGAGAGGTCATATTGGTCTAGAAACACGCAAGGTTTCGTGTACGCTCACTGAGGGATCATCGTTGCTAAATTATTGATTTTGTCTCTGGAACTAGTGACTTTTAAATAGTTAGATAGTTATTGTTGTTTTAAAGGGCGGAACTATGAAGTCATCTGCTCCTCTTATCACAGATTAAATTATACAATTCTTTATATTAAAATTTTGAGGTGGAAGCCAAAACAATAAACAATAAATATAATAAAACAAAAAATTAAATAAAACTAATAATTATAAAAATAAATAAAAATACACGGAAAACAAATAAATCAATTTTCAAAAAAGAATAAGTTCTTTGAGTGACCGTACACTTTAAAAAAACATTGGGTGACTGACTTGTTGACCATAATAAAATCTAACCCTGAGTTACAGTTACTTTGCATGAAAAGTTATAGAGTAACGATTATTCTACTTGGGTAACGCTCTGTTACGCCAATATAAAGGTTGTGTGGCACTTGTTGTTTTATAGAGGTAGGGGCGTAATATGATGCTCGTCTTCCTCTTTCAACATAGGCTACCATTTGTGTTCCTGGTGTAGAAGCTCTGAACCTAAAGGTCCTTTGTTCTAATATCGTTTCTGCCAAATAAATTTCTACTGAGTTAAACAAATTATATCTCATAAACTAGATGTTGCAAAGATATAAATCTTTGCAGGATTATTAAACAAAGTTCACTAATTATTATGCACAAAACACATTTTGTGTTCGACGATGTCGAAATGTAAATATTATATCTCAGAAAACTGTATCATAATGAGGGTCATTATAACACTATTTTTCATTACGAAACAGGTTCTGCCACCAATCAGAGCTCAAGAAACAGTTGTTTGACTAATTAGGTGGGGATAGCATCGCACCTGCGCTGAGTTCCAAGGCCTTCTAATTTAAATTTCACTTCATGGCCTAGTGTCATAGTGGGGTAATCGAGGAGACCATGGTCATATACAAGGTATTCTGTGCGTCCCATGCGCTCTGTTCAGTACACAAAACTAGCGAAATCTCGACAGATATTTATGAATATTTATGTTCGAACATAAAATAGTTATAATAATTATCGTCGAACATAAACAGTCGTATGCAACTCGCCTATAATGGTAATTAAGACACTCATACTCGTGTCTTAATTATTGCCATTATAGGTTCGTTGCATAATGTACTATTATAATACTGTATGCTTGCAGTCATGCATTATTATACCACCAAACGTGCAATTGTTTTTTGTACAGTTGGACAGCGTTTACATGATAAGTGCCTCACAATTTAAAATATTTACATGAATGTTCTTTTGAGCTGTTGGTAACATTCGCGGCTACAACATACACCAAAATATTTGATACACATATTCGGGAAATATTCTTACTCTCGATGTATAATTTTTTACTTATTTGGTTAAAAAATATTCTCTTAAATGGGAAGTATGCTTGATATACAAAATAATGTTGGTGTATGTTATTCATATTAGTGCAATACACAATTATGCAAAATTTCATTGAGATATCTGGAATAGTATTTCAGTTATCAAGTAAACGCGGCGTGAAAATTAAGTTTTCGGGAAACGAGCTTCAAACTTACCTAAGGGTAGAATTTCAAGAGACAACTTAAGCGACAGCAAATTACATTTAGGGGCATATCTCTGGAAGTATTGAAGATATCTTCAGTTTGTTTTCACCAAATGAAAGATAAAATATTAGTCATTGGAATAAACACAAAGTCGAGACTGGTATATGAAATGGCCAAAGAGACTTTCTATATCGATGGCATAAAGGCAAGGTTCTTACTACCATCCACTCAAAATAGTGCCAAGGTACTTGAAGAGAGAAGACAGAAAAGGGAGGATATTTGGCTTGAATTTTGTTGTACAAACGCCATGTGGGACCGACACTGGACGGATGCAAATCAAGAATTAAGGCATGTCATCACAAGTTTAGCGGTTCATGGATATCACCACCAACTATGTGCGACGACACATTTCCATGAAGTAGGAAAGGAGTGTGTGTGTGTGTACTTTGTGTGGTGAAGGATGTGAACGCTATCACATCAACCGATGCAAAAATAGGACAAAATTAGTTTTAGAGTATAGCAAAGATCTCTAGACAAAATAACTAACATGAATTGTATTTTGGCCATTCGTCTGCAATTACATTTTATTAAGTGTAAATAATTTATTTAAAAAAAATGACCCTGAAAGGTGTACCTTCCCCCTTAATGTGATTATGATAATATCTGTTTTAAAGGACCTTAAATCTAGTATATCAGCCCATTATTGTTTATGTGAGCGTCAATATAGTGAAATGTATAATTGCAATTATAACTAGCCACTAACTTTGAACTAACGTACGTACTGGAAGAGGAGAAGCACAAACAAAAAGGAATAAGGGACATAGATGACAGGGGAAAATTAAATCTTCCAGCCCTCGAAGAATGAGAACTGAGGGACCTGTAAAGAAGTAGATCCATGAATGCCAGGATCCACCCCAAAGTCAATGGAAGAAGGAAAAAAACAGACCCGTATACGTTTGAAATGGCATTTTTGACCAAAAATTCAATTTCCGTTTTTTCTTCATTGTAAATGGAAGCCTTATTTGTCTGCTTCAAATTAACATAGAGTTTCATGTCGATATTTCTCCTGAAAGTAGTTCAAAAACTATTTTAAGGGTGCTCGTGAGCACATGTCTAGTGGACGTGGATCCACAACATCTTTCTAGCATCTTAATACGTAGGAATATCAAATGGTTTTTTTTCGCTATCGTTTTACCCTCCAGGATCGTCTTTTCCCACGGACTAAGCGAGGGATCCCACCTCTACCACCACTGAGGGTAGTGTCCTGGAGCTTGAGACTCTGAGTCAGGGATACAACTGTGGTGTGTGACCAGCACTACGCCCAGGCGGCCTCACCTGCAAAGCGAACAGGGGGCCTGATGAAGGGATGGGAAGAGTGGGATGGTTTGGTAAGGAAGTGGGCAGGAGGCGGCCGTGGCCTTACTGTAGGGACCATCCCGGCATTTGCCCGAAGACGAAGTGGGAAACCACGGAAAACCACTTCGAGGATGGCTGAGGCTGGAATCGAACCCCCTCTACTCATTTGGGCCACCCGAGGCTGAGTAGACCCCGTTCCAGTCCTCATATCACTCTTCAAATTTCGTGGCAGAGTCGGGAATCGAGCTCAGGACCTCCGGGGCGGCAGCTAACCATGCTGACTGCTACGCTACGGAGGCGACCCGGAATATCAAATAAGGTATGACAATCATAAATATATGGTCCTCTTTACGGACGTCAAGAATAAATATAACACACGCATTTTGGGTACATTGAATTCTTGTATTCTTGTATACTACTGAGCAGCACTCTAAAACAGGATATACCAATGATTACAAGAATAATTTTCGTATGTCAATCGGCAAGTATGAAATATTACGTCGTAGTTGGTGAATATTCGAGACAGCTTTATTTATTGTTCGATGTATGTGTTCTGTCCAAGAAAGTGCGCTATCTAACATAAGTCCTAAGTTACTAATTGTTCGTTTGTGGGGAATAACAGAATCATTAATTACCGTTGGCGGTACATTCCTCATGTTGATCGAGTTAGGGGACTAGAATGGCCAACCAGAAACAGTTGTGTTTAAGTAGTAGATTGTGATCAGCCTCCCAGTTGAGAAGTCTTCCTATGAGGGAGAGGGACAAGTAGAGCATGTTTCGTTCATCAATCAAACATCATCAGATACGAAGTAAGGTTAATCAATTCAGTCATATACAGGGTGTATCTTAATTATACCTACAAAAAAATCAAGGACGCTCTGCGTGTTATGTAAAAGACGACGCCGCAATCGGATTGGCGGAGAAAATTTTTCCCTTCGAGAAAATTAGGTTACTTTGTTACTTCCGGGCGCGCGATTCAAATCTATGAACTCGCCGTATTTGCTGAACCAGAGAGCAAGCCGCTGGCCACTGCTGTGCTTCAAGCAAGAGAAGGGAGTGTGATAGAAGGAGACAGAGATATGCTGGCGGGAATGCGCAAGTTTCCTCGTTCGCTTCGGCTTGCACTCTGGCTCAGCAAATACGGCGAGCCCGTCAATTTGAATCGCACGCCCGGAAGTAACAAAGTAACCTCATTTTCTCTAAGGGAAAAATTTTCTCCGCCAATCCGATTGCGATATCGTCTTTTAAATAATACGCAGAGCGTCTCTGTTTTTTTTTTCATTTTAAATGATCTTGTTGACTTCGTCGTTACGCTGGGGTCTGGCGTTACGTTACGGTGACGGGACGAAATGTACCCAGATGCACTGAGGTGTGTGACGTCATAGTACTTCTTGGTGCATGTGTTCCCCGACAATCTCTACTTCGTTAGTATAAGACAAAAATCCCCGATTCTTGGATGTCACGGGTAATCTCCAGAACCACAGGATGGATTTTGATGCGGTTTTCACCATTCTGTAAAGGATATCTCGAGGAAAGATTCTGTAGAAAATAATTTATGTATGATCAAAGGAAGTCAAGCAGTAACGATTTCAGTGAAAAATTCGAAAACAATCTTGGCGTCCGTGCGCTTCTTAAGCTTACGCTGGGCAAACCGTTAAAATATCAATATACTATGAGCAATACATCGCCCACTATACGTGTTTTTAGACTGTATGGAAGGGGCACGTCCCCGCGTGCTCTGGTGAGCGTGATGGCATCCCGCGCGCTTGACCTTACTTTGCCCTTGCCGTTCGCGAGTAATTTGTAACAAGATAAGTAAGATAAGTATTAAGCAGATAATTTTCTAACATGTCAAGAGTCTTTGGCTTCGAGCGAAGCGAAAAGCCTCCAGCCTTTCTAGCAATTTTTCAGCATTTGTAGCATTTAAAATGATACAAAGTCTAGTCTTTCAGACTGACTGTCACTTTTTTTGTCGGTATAATTAAGATACACCCTGTATACAAGACAACTAATTACTGGCACCAAGCACTACAAAAAAAAAACCAACAGAATGTTACCTATCCATGTAGCTTTACGCTAAAGTGGATCACAATAGCAGTAGCCGTACATTCACGGATTAGAGATGGACCTATTTCTGTTATTGATTTGATCATCGTGGATCTGTTAATCCCTGTTATTCCGAGCATAAACCACATATAATGTTTTTCACGTAGATAAATATTTTTCCCGCCTGATGTAGGCCTAAGTACATGACTGAAAAGTTCAATGACGTTACATGACCTGAGTGGTGACACTGTTTGCGCAGACATGTTTCCCTGATACGACTTGAAGTGGAGCAGTGGATCAGCTATCTGGTCAGGAAGGAAATGTTGCTGTAATGGACGTGACGTGTTACTCTACTGGTTGCACTCCTGCTCTCCTACCCGGACTCCTACTAGTTCCAACTTTCACATCAAGGAGCGATCTTAAAATAGCTTTCACAGTCCAATCTCTGTTAGTGCAATCCCATAAAATACCATGACATCTCATTGAGCCAATTCAACTCGTACATTCCAGCAATTAAACTAGAATCAGAATTACAGTAGAATCAGGCCCCGGGCTATAAACGGGCATACTAGGCATTTGCCCAGGGCGTCTATCACTTTAGCCCGGGCCGTGAGTACAATCCTCCTTATTTCGAATCTCGGCTTGCCAGAGATTGGGGAGAGAGTAGGCCAATTATTCGGTGGCTTCGGTGGCGTAGTTGGTAGCATGCTAAGCTTCTATGCCCAAGGTCACGGGTTCAATCCCGGCCGAAGTCGTCGGATTTTTTGAGGGCGTTTAAAGTCCCTCAGTACGCCTTCCTTCGGAGGAGAAGTAAAGCCGGCGGTCCCATGTCATAGATTTATGGCATGAAAAAGAACCTTCCACTAACTATACTTGTGTGAAGCCAAAATGTGTAGGGTAAGTTTGATTAATGCTCTTAAGTTCCAACTACTGTTTAATATCGTCCTGGATGAAATAACAAAAATATGTAAGCGGCGAACCCATAGGACCAAGCTTGGTATGTGGAGACTCAGACCTGTATACTTGCAAGCACTCCTCTATGCAGATGATATAGTGATTGCTGATACACCAGAAAGACTTCAGTAGGCCGTGGTGGAATGGTATGAAGAATTCGAAAGAAAAGGAATGGTAGTGAATACAGATAAAAGCAAAGTAATGTGGGTCTCAAAACTGGACAGACAGGAACAACAACTTGACATATTTTGTGGAGGAAGACCTCTCGAAAAAGTAGAAACTTTTGAATATCTTGGCACCATATTAAGTAGTGATGGGAAAATAGAGCAAGAGGTACTCAATAGAACTAAAAAAGCCATCTCAGCCTACTATCAGATGAATAATACAATAGTAGGGAAGAATGAGATAAGCATCAAGACCAAAATGCAGATTTACAACACGGTTATGGCCCCGATCACCCTATATGGCACAGAGAGTTTAGCACTGCAAGACAAGCATCTCCGTAAGATCACTGCCACTGAAATTAAGTATACAAGGCGAGCAGTGGGGAGGACTAGAAGGGATAGGATCCGGAATGAGAGAATCAGAGAAGAAGCAGGACAAAAGAAGGCGATAAGTATGGTGATTGAGGAACGTCAGTTGAAGTGGTATGGACATGTCAGGAGGATGGAACAAGAGAGAAAAGCGAAGCAGGTTTTTGAAATGCGAGTGGAAGGGAGAGTAGGAAGAGGATGACAGAATTGAGAAAATCGGACAGAAGCGAGGGAAAACAATGCTGGAAATGAAGAGATTGTGTGAAAATAGATCGGAGTGGCAGAGATGGACAGAACGAGGCTACCCCGATGCTTGAAGGCACAAGGGATACGAAGTAGAAGAAGAAGAAGAAGTTCCAACTTAAGTCACCGGGCGCTGTTTGCGACGGCATCTAGTAGTAGCGAAGTTCACAGCTAGGTGTCGTGGATGGTAACATTTGGTGGCGAAAGTAGGAACTACTTGAAATTATCGTCTGCAGTCTTTACTTGAATTAAAAACAGATAACACACACTAATACAGTCATCACAATTAACACCGGTTATCAGACAGATTCTACACACACCCAAAGTACACGGGGCTACATGTCCGCGATGTCGTAGCCTCTAAACTGAGGAACCAACCAACCAACCAACCAACCAGAGTATTATTCATTGCCACCATTATATGATACATGTGATTATTAGAGTAATTCCCTAATAGCCTACTACAAAACATTCTGAGATAAGTTAACAGATAGAAATCAGAAAAAAACTAAATATTATGTTAAATAAATAAATATATGAATATAAAATAATTAAATAAATAAATAAATAAATTCCAGGAAACAGCAGCATCGAGAACACATGAGGCGTCACTGGGCGGATATTAAAGCTGGAGAAGAGAGCAGTTGTTTTAACGTGGTCCATAGCTGGCCGAAACGCAAAGAAGAAGAAGAAGAAGAAGAAGAAGAAGAAGAAAATAAATAAATAAATAAATAAATAAATAAATAAATAAATAAATAAATAAATAAATAAATAAATAAATTCCAGGAAACAGCAGCATCGAGAACACACGAGGCGTCACTGGGCGGATATTAAAGCTGGAGAAGAGAGCAGTTGTTTTAACGTGGTCCATAGCTGGCCGAAACGCAAAGAAGAAGAAGAAGGAGAAGAAGAAGAAGAAGAAGAAGAAGAAAATAAATAAATAAATAAATAAATAAATAAATAAATAAATAAATAAATAAATAAATAAATTCCAGGAAACAGCAGCATCGAGAACACATGAGGCGTCACTGGGCGGATATTAAAGCTGGAGAAGAGAGCAGTTGTTTTAACGTGGTCCATAGCTGGCCGAAACGCAAAGAAGAAGAAGAAGAAGAAGAAGAAGAAGAAGAAGAAGAAAATAAAATAAATAAATAAATAAATAAATAAATAAATAAATAATTAAATAAATAAATAAATAAATAAATAAATTCCAGGAAACAGCAGCATCGAGAACACACGAGGCGTCACTGGGCGGATATTAAAGCTGGAGAAGAGAGCAGTTGTTTTAACGTGGTCCATAGCTGGCCGAAACGCAAAGAAGAAGGAGAAGAAGAAGAAGAAGAAGAAGAAGAAGAAGAAGAAAATAAATAAATAAATAAATAAATAAATAAATAAATAAATAAATAAATAAATAAATAAATTGCTATTAAAACCTTTAGGAATTAGGTAAGACCTGGTATATTGACTTTCACGGCCAAGGACTTAAAACTAAGCAATTTGTCTAGGTTTATGACGTGTCTTGTGTGGGACTTCGCCTGGGAACACAGACAGAATGTGTTCCAATCCTGAAACCAGAATTATAGGTTGGTTGATAGGTTGGTTGGTTCCTCAGTTTAGGGGCTGCGACAACGCGGCTTCGGTGGCGTACTCGGTAGCATGCTGAACTGCTGTGCCCAAGATAACGTGTTCAAACCCGGCCGAAGTGGTCGGATTTTTAAGAGCGTTAAAAATCCCTCAGTATGCCTTCCTTCGGAGGGAAAGTAAAGCCGGCGGTCCCATGTCATAGATTTATGGCATGTAAAAGATCCTTTCACAGACTAAACTTGTGTAAAGCTAAATTGTTAGGTTAGATTTCGTCAGAACGCTCTATCAAAGTTCCAACGTTCACCACTAGGTATCATTGATATCTGGTGGCGAAAGTTGGAACTACTTGAAATTGAACTGAACTTGTAGCTCACCCTAATAAGGGTGTCCGCTGGAAGCAGCTACAGACTCAGGCGAGCCTAACAAGTCCTTAGACACTCCCGGCAATAAAAACCATACGATAAATAAATAAATAAATAAATAATAAATACAACGCGGTCATGTAGTCCCGTGTACTTTGGGTGTGTGTAGAATCTGTCTGATAACCGGTGTTAATTGTGATGGCTGTATGAGTGTGTGGTATCTGTTTTTCATTCAAGTAAGGACTGCAGACATTCCATTTTTAATTAGTTCCTACTTTTGCTACCAAACTCCAGTGTCAATGACAACTAGTTCTGAGCTTCGTTACTAGATGCCACCGCAGTCGGCTCCTGGCGATGAACGTTGAAACCTAAGAGCGTTATTCTAATTTAACCTATAATTTAGCTTCACACAAGTGTAATTAGTGGAAGGTTCTTTTATATGCCATAAATCTATGACATGGGACCGCCGGCTTTACTTTTCCTCCGAAGGAAAGCATACTGAGGGATTTTAACGCTCTTAAAAATTCGACAACTTCGGCCGGGTTTGAACCCGCCATCATGGGAATAGGAGCTCAGCATGCTACCAATTACGCCACCGGAGGCGCCACCAGAATCATATTTCTTGTCAGAGCAGAGAATCGATCTCGGGACTAACGGGTGATAGCCACGAATTCTAGCCACTATATCACGAGTTGGTCCCAAACAAATCTTAAAATGATATATAGTATCAAGAACTATACTTTAAAGTAATGACGGACCTTCAGCTCAGTATTTGGTATAGCCTATTATATTTTTGATATAAATAGCTGTGAACATCATTCATGGTGATATAATATTACTGTAATAGCAGATCATCATTCCAATAAGAACGATGGGATCATAATGAGATAGAATCCCATTTCCTTTTATATCGGAATAGTTGAAGGACGTGTAATGTTCCAAAAATAAATACAAGGCCAGGCTAATCAATTAAGAGACCAATTTATATTTTCGTGTGGTTGATAGGTTACACCATTAGGTGAGAGAACGACAGGTGACGTAATCATCTAGATGATATGATTGGTTTTTTTGGTGAAATATTGCACCTATTTAGTATAATCAACCATACATTCAGTAACTAAATGATTTTGTCACATTTATTAAATCCCTAGCAGAAGTAGCTACGTTCGCTAAGGTGCAGTGATATGCCATGGGGAGAAGCTATCTGTGGAGTCTGTAGACGTGGGATCGAACCCCACTGTAGGCCGTCCTAGATATGGTTTTCCGTTGTTTTCCAATCTTTTTTTAGCTCCAGGCAAAAGGGTGGGACAGTACCGTACCATCTAGACGGCCACGGCTGCTTCCTTCCAACTCCTTGCCCAGTTTCATTCATTTAATCTCTCATTAGCTCTTGTCACGAGGTTGCCATCGGGAAGGGCATCTGGCCTTAAAATCCACCCTACACACAGAAATCCATGTCCATTAAACCGTGAGTTACAAAGGGCAAACACACATACAGTACATTTATTGAATTTCGACGGTACAAAGGTAAACATATTAATATACAATGAATTATGTTAGGTTTATGCCTATACAAGTTCATCCATACATAGAGTGTGTGGCGGGGGCGGGGTCCCGCTCGGCCGATACAATCTGCACTGCGAGACCTCGAATATACCAGTTATCGCCGCAGACCGCTCCTTTCCCCCCGCATAAACGATGCCCCTGCAGACAAGCGATAGCTTATCGATCAAGTGGACCGCCCCATTCACCTGTGGTGACACTAGCTATGGATCACCCCATCAACCTGCTCATCGGCGATTGAAACCGGGTGAGTTAGCCGAGGTCGTTACGGCGTGGCTGCTAGCAGTCGGTCACATCCGAGAGGCGAGGAGGTTCGAATCCCCCCCGCCGGCACCCTTGAAGATGGTTTTCTGTGGTTTCCCATCTTCCTTCCAGGCACATGCCGGGGTTGGTCCCTAACTATAGACCACAGCCGCTACCTTCCAACTCCTCGTCCTTAAATTCAAACTTTCCTCCAACACTCCACACGCGACGGTACTTGTAGCTCACCCCATGGGTGTCCGCCTAGAAGCAGCTACAAAGTGGCGAGCCAAACATGTCCTCGGACACTCCCGGCACTAAAAGCCATACGCTAAAATAATAAAATAAAATAAAAATAATAATCGGCGATTGAAGTCTAGGAGTAGTTTCCTGCATACGACTGTATGCCTGAAGAATCCACCTCAAACTTCAAGAGTAAATGGCTGGAGATCTAGAAGCCTTCTTTTCTTGATGGGTGGATTGACCCATCTGAAAGTCTTCCAGCTGAGCACGAAGAGACATGGCCTATATCGAAGAGTCTCAATAGGTTACGGTTTGGGGTTGGTAGATCCGGGACCAACATTAAGAAGTGGGGACTACCTTGTGTCTACCTGCTGTGATTGTGGTGATGAACAAACCATGGCCCACCTCCTAAACTGCAGCGTCTGCCCTCTCCAGTGCTCCATGGATGATCTAGTGAAGACTACACCCAGTGGCCGGGACGTTGGTCCAACGTTGTTTAGTGAAATATCTGTCTTTTTGATAGTACCTTTCTTTTAAAAGTTCCCTTAAAACAGCAATTATCATCATCATCATCATCATCATCTTTTAAAGTTATTGATTTATATATTGCCCTGTTTGCCAACTCTTGATGAATGCAGTGCATTTGCATTTGTTGGCACAGGCTAGAGTAATAGAGTAAAATGTGGCTTTTCACCGATGTCTCAGACTCATTCATGGCTGTGATTATATGGCAGCTACTGAGGTATGGGCGGTGCTTAGTAATGACATCCGGGGCACAGTCAGTGCCTGTGGATGCTGTGAAAGGTTCTACTCATAGGGTTAGTACTGCTGTTCAGACTCAGTGAGGAAAGTAATGGCAAACTACCTCATTCCTCACCTTGCCTTGTACGCCTCAATATAGCGCTGCCTTGGGATTTTGTGAGTATCCACCCACATAATCTAACGGCGTTACCTTTTGAGGATCCAACCCACCTTCGGGCTGACTATCTAACAGAGAGATTTATATATGTTGCCTGACACGAGTAAATAAAACCCACCGCCGCCTTCTTCTCAGTCACATCCCCAACACACAGGTACAGCCATCGCAATAACACTATGGACGGGGCTATATGACAATGATGTCACAGCTCCTAATATTAGCTACAAGAAGAAGATATAAGACTCGAGCAAGACTGATACATTCAAAGGGTTTCAGTTAAAACAAAATAAAGGACAAGATCAACCGGTGGACAGAGTAAAGTAGGAGGAGGAACCACAGCGAAAGAATGAAGTCATGTATGGAGAAGAAAGAAGGAGTAACCAATAAACGAATTACTGCCCTTCGTCCACAGTAGAATAAGGGCGATAATACTACTACTACTACTACTACTACTACTACTACTACTACTACTACTACTACTACTAATAATAATAATAATAATAATAATAATCAACTCCGCTATGCCGGAGAAGGGGGAGGAGTAACAACCTCGTTAAAACAACAGGGTTCACTTGGCCCGAGTGATAGCACCCTGTGAGGGCTCCTTGCTAGGATTACAGCGAAGACCTCAACGGCAGTGAAGGCGGAGAGAATGGGTCTCGGTACGGCGGAACTGGCGGAAGAGGCATACCATTCTGCGAAATCCACATTGCGTCTGACTTGAAACAAGCGGCAAAGTGGTCAGCGTCTGTTTCTCTAATTGAGGCGGCTGCACTAAAATCTTCTCGAACTCAAAAATCGAGTCGTATACCTGTGGTCTCAACTGAGATCACCACAAAAACAAAACTCAACTTGAGCGCATGATGGAAAAGACGATCACAGAATCACTACCCCAGGCACCAGTCGATAGACTGGACTCACCTGATCATCGGATTCTAGGGGATCAGGGACACCATGCGGAGAAGAATCGGAGCTTCTCAAGAACTCTTCACACTCTCAAAACTCGACGCAAGGATTTCATTGGCACAATTAATGTGAACACCCTCACTAAAACAGGCAAATTAAAACAACTCACTAACGCCCTCGAAAAATTTGACCTCAAAATCACCGCACTTAAAGAGACACGATTCACGGATGAAGAACACTTTAATACGGAGAATTTCAGAATCTATAAAGGCAAACCTGCCATAAAAGTTAGAGGCAAACTACCACTCCTGGGAACCGGTTTTGCCATACACAATTCCGTATTCGACTCAGTCATCGATTTCTCTTCTCCCAACGAAAGAGTATCTCTGCTCTCAGTAAAGTCAGCCAATAAAGCTTACACACTGATCAACGTCCACGCTCCCATAAATCAACTCAACAAATCCGATCCTGAAACTATGGACAATTTCTGGGAAACTCTCGAAGAAACAACCAACAAAATACCAAGGCACCATGTGAAGATCTTATTGGGCGATTTTAATGCCCAGTTAGGTAAGGAAAGAAAATTTAGTGATACCACAGGCCCCCATACTAAGCACGAACGTACCAACGGGAATGGTGAAAGACTAATTGGCTTCTGCAGAAACTTTGAACTTAAGATCATGAGCACACAATTTCAAAAACCTCCGCACAAGTTAACCACATGGAGATCACCCAATATTAGACAGGGTGAATACCAAATTGACCATATCGCAATTTCCAAGAAAAACACAAAAGAAATTTTAAACGTCCGAGCTCGCAAAGTGAATCAGACCATCATCTTCTCCAAATTAAGACGAAATTCCAACCAAATAGAAAGCAAAAAGACCCACCCAAAAATATCAAACCAGATCCAGAGCACTTGAAACTCCACAAAGAAGAAATCATAATGCAAATGAATCAGGAGACATCAACAGACTGGCAGAAAATAACGAAGAAAATTCAGGAAGTCATGAAACTAGGACAACCTCCTCGTACAAGAAAACATCGTTGGTGGAATGCAATTTGCGATCGGGTAGTTGACAACCGAATGACTGCGTGGAAAAAGTTTAACAGTCACAAAACTGATGGAAACTGGGAGAACTTTCTTAAAACCCAAAAATATGCCTCCAAATCAATTAGGAATGAAAAACGTGGATATGACAACAACATCTCCATGAAATCCAGCAGGATTTCACCCAACATAATACTAGAAACTTCTACAAGACGTTTAGAGAAAACTTAAAGGGATATCAGGCGCCCAGCATGTGCTTCAAAAAAACCGATGGCACGTTGGAAACTAACGCGAAAGAAAACTGTAAAATACTAGCCCAATACTTCAACTCTCTACTTAACTGCGAACCACCCCAAGAAAAACTTGCCTTCACTCCTCCGGTTTCCACACACTCGGACTCACAACCCCCTGACCTAGAAGAAATTCAGGAGATCATCCAAAAGCTCAAAAATAACAAAGCACCAGGAGAAGATGTAATCATTGCTGAATTCTGGAAACTGAACGATCCTACACTTACGCAGAAACTTCATCACCTTATTTCAGACATATGGATGATGGAGCGAATACCAGAAGACTGGAAATGTGCTCTAATTCATCCGTTACACAAAAGGGGTGATAAAACAGACATGAGTAATTACCGGGGAATCTCCCTGCTCCCTATTGCTTATAAAATCCTCTCCAAGGCACTTTTAAACAGGCTAGAACCCCAGGTGGATCCGCTAATTGGTGAATACCAAGCCGGATTCAGAAAAGGGCGATCATGTGCTGAACAGGTGTGGAGCTTAAAAACAATATTACAAATGAGAAAATGTAGAAATACAGTAATAACATTCGTCGACTTCAGAAAAGCATATGACTCTGTAGACCGGGAAACCCTTATTATGATCATGAAAGAATTCGGGATAGACAGAAAGACCCGAAAAATCATTGAACAGACGCTTACAGGAACTATGTCCAAAGTGAAATTCATGGGTGAAATATCGGAGCCCTTTCTCATCAAAACTGGAGTTCGACAGGGGGACGGATTATCCCCAATGCTCTTTAATATTGTTCTAGAAAAGATCATTAGGAAATGGGAACCTCATGTAAAAGGCATTCAAATTGGAATCAAAAAAGAGAACCGTCTTACAGTCAAGTGCCTCGCTTTTGCGGACGATATTGCCATTATCACTAACACCAGACATGAAGCCATACACGCAGTGGAAAAATTACATGAAATTGCTCAAAGAACCGGACTACAAATTTCTTATGAAAAAACCCACTATATGGAAAGACGGCCAGAAAATAACTCTTCTTTAATCACACAATACGGTAAAATAACACAAGTCCCCCATTTTAAATACCTTGGTGAAATCATACAGTCCTCGGGACTAAACCGAATCGCCAATGAACAAAGAATCACGGAACTACAGAAGGCCTACAAGTTAACGTGGGCTCACTACAACAAGAAGTGCATCTAGCTGGACGCAAAATTAAGGCACTATACAACGGTGATTCTTCCGGAAGCAACTTACGCAGCCAAAACAATGGTGATCGACGGTCTTTCCAAAATTAAGGATATAGAAAAACAGGAAAGGAAAATTCTCAGAAAGATTTACGGGGCAGTTAATAATAACGGTATTTGGATGAAGAGACCTCAAAGCGAACTCTACCAAAAGATCCACACGATAACGGAAGTAATCAGAAAACGCCGAGTACAGTTTTATACACACATTTACAGGATGGAAAATTTCAGAACGCCGAAGAAATTGCTCAACGTTATAACACGGAGTAAGTGTGGCACGGAGTGGCTGACAGAGGTTCAGAGGGACCTACAACAGGTCAACATTGAAAATTTTGAGGATCGCACCGAGTGCAGGAATAAAATCAAAAATATTAAGTTTGATCATAGACCATCACGACAGCCTGGAAGAAAGTGGACAGCTGAGCGGAAGAAGGAGCATTCTGAGAGGATGAAGAGATTTTGGGAACAGAAGCGGGAAAACGCCAGAAGATGAAATCATATATTCAAGTTCAATCGCTCTCCTAAAGGGGAACAATCGATTAAATAATAAATAAATAATAATAATAATCGCCCCAATAATTATTATCATAGCCTATACGTAGGATAACATTTGATTTGCATTCAAAAAGTATTGAAATTCAGTCTTCCTTAAGGGGGGACCAACACCTTCGACAGCAACAAAATAGTGAATTTTTAACATTTATTTTCTTTGCACTGATAAACTGTTTGGAGTTGTCACTTAACACAGTCTACATACAATACAATTTTAACACAGACCAACTATTAAATATTTAGAAAATTGCATCATCATGGATATATATGCACACAAAATGGCGGCTGTATATTATTAGTAACTCTCGGAAGTATTGTTACATTTTAATTATTGTTTTTTTAATGTGGTCCTAGATGTCATGACAAAAAATGTACTAGAATGATTGAAATATTTAAAGAAGAAATAGTATTTTGAGATTTTTTAAATAATGGGTCTAAAAATCTATACAATTTTCATAGTAAATAATTTATTATTAATAAACTATAATGGTTAGGGCAACCATTCTAGTACATTTTGTTGATAACTATCGTAGAAATGTGACTAGAAAACTTCACTGAAATATCTTTGCAAGTTCATGAGTTATTAGGGAAACGGAATTAAAAATATGAACTTACGAGAAATGAGCGACGAAAGTTTCACTTGGTTGGGATGTTCTAAAATTCCCCTGCCGCATAAACTGGTCCTTCCTCACCGGATTTCTCAGTGTTTTCCTACAGTCATAGTCTCTTATTTCTTTTAAAACTAGTTTTCTTTGCTAATGCTAACAAAGAGAAGAGATAGGTTGGTAGGACACCCAGGAATAGCAAAGATCGTTATGGAAGGAAGGGTCGAGGATAAGAACTGTAGGGATAAACCAGGTTAGAATATGTTAAACAGATTGCCTCGGATGTAGGGTGTGGCAGCTACAGGGTGGCGCACGAAATGTCATACACTGGAAACTGTTTGTAGAATATTTAATATACAACATATGTAATAAAATATGGTATTAAAACATTCACTGAAATGTGCATGATTAGTCAGTTTGCAGGACATGTTCAATATGTCCACCTTCTCGGCGTACAACAGCTTCAAGACGAACCTGCATGTTTGTGACCACTCTACAACACATGCCCTCACTGTTAGGTTCACTTCTCAATAAATCACATAGACTCCTCTAGAATGCCTATTTTATTATTTGTTGTGGAAAAGTTCACAATTCACACGATACACACCATATTGTTTTTGACACTGAACTTCACTGATATCAAAGACTATGTCAAAGATACAGCACTACACTCTTGTGCTTACTGCCAACACAACATTCTCCCACCTTGAGTTGTGGAAACAACTCAACAAAACAATAAAATAACATAACACACATATTTTCACAAAATAAATGAACACAGAAATAAATAAGTCACTCAAAATATCTCTTTGGTTTAACCACCACTCTCCCACTACTGGTTTTGATGAGATCAGAAGTATTAGTAGATGGTTTAACCGTCTTTGGATTTTTCTCCTTCTTCTCATTTTCATTCCGCTCAACTTGCAGTTTTAAAGCATGATCTTCTCCAGATGTCACTTCAAGTGGATACACCCTCTGTACTGGCCTCAGTAGCTCTCCTTTTGTAGTCGCCAAGCGAACAACTCTCACGACACCACCTTTGCCAGGGATGACCTCCGCCACTCTTGCCAGCGGCCAGTCTAGTCTCTTCGTGTTGTCACTGGCTACCAGTACTACTTCACCTACGCAGGGTTTGTGATGACTTTTCCTAATGTGGTTCTTCTGTATTAGCTGTCCAAGATATTCATTCCTGAATCTTACCCTTAATGTTTCCTTTACTTTCTGTCTGTACCTGAATCTTCTGTCAAGTTTTATGTCCTCTATCATGTCGATATCGGGCATTCCAATCTCCTTGACTTCCTGTAGGAACATTGCAGGGGTGATAGCCATCAAGTCTTCTCCATCATTGGACAGGTAAGTAAGTGGTCGTGAATTCATGACAGCTTCAATGTCACACAGAACAGTCATCATTTCTTGGTATGACAGACATGACTTTCCCAGAACTTTCCTGAGCATTTGTTTGAGGACACCAATCAGCCTCTCCCACCATCCTCCCCACCATGCTGCAGTGGGAGGATTGAATTTCCATTTTATTTGGTGTACAGAACTATATTCAGCAATTTTATCCCACTGAATTGTCTCCAACATATTGCAGGTGCCTTGAAAGTTTGTCCCATTGTCACTATAGACAATCATTGGCCTTCCACGTCTGGACACGAAGCGCCGAAAAGCTTCGAGGAATGTTGCAGTAGCCAAAGATGTTACTAACTCCAGGTGTACTGCACGAAAAACCGCACACGTGAACAGACAGACCCAGGCTTTCTCTCCACCTTTCAAAATCAGAGGCCCGGCAAAGTCGACCCCTGTTATTTCAAAAATTGAGGCTTCTCTTACTCTGTCTATGGGGAGATGAGTTTGTTCTGCTTCAAGATGTTTTCCATGGTTCCTCCTGCAGACAACACATGTTTTAATTGCACCCTTCACCGTTCTCCTTCCTCCAAGGATCCAATATTTCTGTCTGAGCCCACTGAGCAGAATCTGGGTTCCAGCATGACATAAGTCTTTGTGCTTCTCCCTAATGAGAGCGTGAACTGCTGTATGCTTCGCATGAAGGATAGCAGGACAACGGAAAGCATAATAATCTTTGCGCGATATAATTTTTGTTTTCAGTCTCATCACTCCCTCATCATCCATGAAAACACATAGTGAGTTGAATCTTTCATCCTTTTCACCAACAAAACACTCCTTTTGTATGAACTTCATCACGACTTTTTCTGCTTCTGTGGTTTCTTCAATGGATAGTTCGGTAGTTCTTCTATTATTTTTCTGTCGACAATTATACAGAAACCTCAAGATCCATCCTATCATACGAACTGTTCTACGGAAACTTGAGAAATAGTCAAGGTGCCATTCTTGGGTATTGGATTTGTCTTCTAACACCGTCATAGTGTTGACTTTCTTTTTTCTTTCTTGGAAGACTTCATCATCGTTTGTTGAAATTTCGGGGCTAGGCCATTGTGTAGTGGATTGTTTTAGCCATTTTGGCCCTTCCCACCATCTCTGTTGAAGTAACTGTTTTGTGCTACATCCCCTTGATGCCAGGTCAGCCGGATTCATGGTTCCTGGAACATGCCGCCACTGTTCTATTCTGGACAGTCTTCGAATTTCTTGCACTCTGTTCCACACGAAGGTCCCCCAAGGTTCGTCTAACTTGATCCAGGACAACACAGTCGACGAGTCACTCCAATAATAAGTAACGATTTCTTTTGCAGTTAATGTTGGCAGTACTGACGTCACTAGTCGAACGCCTATTGTAGCTGCTAATAATTCCAGGCGTGGTATGGTGATACTCTTCTTGGGTGCCACTCTTGTCTTGGCTTGTACAAATCGTAGCTCTATATTGTCAACCCTCTGTATTCGCAAGAATATAACTGCAGCATACGCAGTTTGACTGGTGTCGCAGAACACGTGAAGAGATATATCTTCAACCGACTGGACACTACCGATCAAACATCTAGGAATCTTAATCTCAGACAGCTGAGGTAGTTCTGCCAACCACTTCATGAATCTTCTCTTTGTTGTTTCGTCTACTCTGGTGTCCCAACCCAAGTCAGTGGCCCATAGTTCTTGCAAGATTAATTTTGGACAGAGAAATACCGGACATGCGAAGCCAATAGGGTCAAACACCTTATGTGCAGCTCCTAGTATAGCTCTTTCAGTGATTACATCATATTTGAAATCGTTAACATGAGTTAGATTCAGTCCAATGGTATCTTCTCCTTTATTCCAAATGAGCCCTAGCACATGAGTAAGATTTTCAGCTGTACCATCCTGAGAATACTCCCACCCTCGGAGATTGAAAGATGCCTTATCCATTATTATGCTTGCCTCTCGCATGAATGAATGAAGGTCATTTCTGTTGTTAACACTAATAGCACAGTTATCCACATAAAAACATTCTTCCAATCTTTCTATTGTTGAAGTTGAGTAGGAACTATTATCGACTGTTTGTCTCTTCAACTCGTTCAAGTGGAGTTTGATGGTTGCCGACAATAGGAACGGAGAACATGCAAGTCCAAAGACAACTCTATTGTGACGGAACACTTCTACCTTCCCTGTACATTCCTCCTCCCACCAAAGGAATCTCAGAAAATCACGGTCTCTAGGATTGACACTTATTTGAAGAAATGCTTTTTCTACATCAGCCGTCACACCGATCTCATTTTCTCTGAATTTCAGTAGCGAACTAGGGATCAACTCTATGAAGTTAGGCCCTTTTTCAATACATTCGTTCAGAGATGGAGCGTTTCTCTGCTTCGCCGAGGCATCAAAAACAGGCCTGATCTTGGTGGTGCTGTTTTCTTTGAAGACAGGTCGGTGAGGTAGATAGTGTCCACTATTCTTCAGTTCTTCTTCAGGTACCCTCTCGATGATTCCTTGCTCCAACCAACTTCGTAAGACATTATCATACTCCTGATAATGTTGTTCAGCTTCTAGTTTCTTTGTAGTGATTTCTAATCTGCGCTGAGCAATTTCTCTGTTGTCAGGGAGAGGTGGATGTTGTTCACTCCAAGGCAGACACACTTCATATCTGTTATCTTCATTCAGTCGTGCAGTCTCAAGGAAGTTATTTCTAACACGCTCATTCCTCTCGACGATAGATTCTTTCACAACAGGGTCAGTAATTCCAAGAATTTCTAAGTCCCAGAGATCAGAAATTCTTGTATGTTGGGAAAACAATGATGACACTAATAATGATGCCGAATCCCTTTGGGCCTTGTTACCTATGACTTTTCCCATTAGTGTCCACCCTAGGGAAGTCTCCACCAAAACTAGGCCACATTTTAGTTGATGTTTCCTCCCAGTGAGCAGTTCACCCGCCTTATCGGCCCCAATCAGAATCTGCACAGGCCCTCTCTCTCGTACATCAGTTAAACATATTTTCAGATCCCTTATCTCCTCACTCCAAGAACCATTCTTAATATATGGGACATCTTCACAAATTATCTCTTGGCTTAAAACTTCCAGCTCCTTGGAATAGTTTCCCTCCAATCGCTTTAAACTTATTCTGTAACAGTCGTGTTTTGCTTCTCGAGAACGTACTCCACCAAACAAGGAATGTATTAACGTTTCCTTCCTGATTGACTGATACCCCATTTCTTCGGCTAGGTCACGAGCAATGTAGGATTTAGTAGACCCAGTATCAATGACAGCTCGTACAGTTTTTTGTTTACCCTTTCCTTTAACGACAACTGCCAGGGTTTGCAAGTACACCTCAGGAGAACAAGACACATTAGCTAAAGCCTTATCCACATTATTGACATCCTGGAGAACCAAATTCCTGTCTCCCTCGTAATTCTGTTTGGACACACTTTCATTTTCTTTGTCACGGAGCTTATAACACATTAATACCACATGTTTACCACCACAAACAATGCACCTGACAATCGATTTACAAGCTCTACTTGCATGGCCCTTCTTTAAACAATTGAAGCAACAGTGTTTATCAGTTAAGATTTTCCTTTTCTCCCCTACAGTCATTTTTTGAGCTTTAATGCACTCTGGGCTCGAATGAGGTTTAAGACAAAAAACACACTCCTGTCTGTTAGAAACATCAGCAAACAAAGCAGAAGCAGTAGGTATATTTGGTTCAATGACATCCCTTGGTTTCTTGTCTCCCTTAATCTTAGATCCTTGGGATGTGCTAATACTAAACCCTTTCATAGCCAATGAAATTCTTTCTTCACTTACTACTTCATTTTGAAGAAAAGCCATGAGCTGCTGCAAACGATCTTTGGATACGGAATCACACCTGAAGGAAGTATTCCTCTTCCATGCTCTTAATAGGTCTTCTGGCAAAGATGATTCAATTAGGGGATACAGCATTGCAGTACATTTTTCTGTAGTAACGCCTAAACTTTCCAGCGATCTGAGATGTGACTCTAATTTATCATACAAGCTACTCAGTGTTGGCCTTTCTTTGGAATTGACTGCATTCGTCAATACTAGTTTGAGCAATTCACGAACATAAACTTCCACCTGCAAGTCCTCTCTACCAAATCGAGCTTGAAGACTCTCTATACCTTTGTCATAATTCTCGGCAGTGGGTGGAAAACTAGTAACTAATTCATATGCTCTGGAACCTTCTGTCATAGCCTGAATTAAATATTGGAATTTATCTTCCTTCCCAATGTCCTCATCCTCGTGAATTTTACGGAACTGGCTCCAAAAATATAACCAATCAATTATTTCACCAGAAAATTTCTTAAATTCTATTCTTGGAAGTCTATATTTATTTTTATCACAAACATTGTCATTCACTACACTTTGTGGAGGGGTAATGGAAACAACGGGATTCATAAAACGTGTTGCTTTTGTTCTACAGCTAAGGAATTTGTGTTTGTAATCATCAGCTGATTCACATTCCGTTTCTATTTCGTCATCCTCACACTCGTCGTCTATCATCTGTTGAAATATTAATCCATCTAAATTAGAGATATCATCATACTTTTCTTGAAGGATTTCAAGTTGCACTTGCACTTTTTCCGTTTCAGTTTGATCATCTTCTAACAACGCCATTAGTTGATTGTGTGAGCGCGTAAATAACCGCCGCTTTACGGTTCTTTCTTTAGCGAGTCTTTCCATCTTCTTTATTCACGGGAGCCTTTTACTATGAATGAATCCTGTCACGGTCGCCATAAAATGTTAGGTTCACTTCTCAATAAATCACATAGACTCCTCTAGAATGCATATTTTATTATTTGTTGTGGAAAGGTTCACAATTCACACGATACACACCATATTGTTTTTGACACTGAACTTCACTGATATCAAAGACTATGTCAAAGATACAGCACTACACTCTTGTGCTTACTGCCAACACAACACTCACTCAATCCTCGGAAGAAAGTCACAATGGCCGCTTGCAATTGCAATACATTTTCTGGTTTCTGGCGGTAGATTGTCTCCTCCAAATATCCCCAAAGAAATAAGTCACAGGGATTAAGATCGGGGCTATGTGGTGGCCAGATTGAACCGCTCTGAAAACGTTCGGGATATCGATGGGACATCACACGGGGCCCGAAATGGCTATGCAGGAAGTCCAAAGCAACATTTGCTGTGTGCGGACGAGCTCCATTTTGTCTCTATTGGTAATCGTGATGCAAAGAGTTGTGGAAGGAAACTGTTTTGCAACATGTCCATGTAACGCGCACTGTTAACTGTGTCATTGAAAAAGATTGGCCCCTATAATTCCATGGCTGGAAATTGCAGCCCATACACACACTTTTACACCATGACTTTCAACCTCGTGCGCAATAGCAGGCCGCTCTTTCGCCCAAAAACCTGACATTCTGTTTGTTCATAGCACCATTGGGATAAACGTACGCCACATCGCTGAACCATGTGTTGTGGAGTACGGGATCACCTTCTGCAATAGCCCACGCAGCAAACTGTACTCGCCGTTGCTTGTCAAGTGCCGTTAGTTTATGACCTGTTGTCATTTTATATGGGAATAGGTCATGCTCAGACTGCAGTATTCTCTGAACTGACCGACGAGATATGCCCAGCTGAACACAGGCAGTTCTGGTGGATTTTGGAGGGGCTCCGAGCCACAGCTGCTCTCACAGCAGCAATATTCTCCGGTGAGCGGACTGTCTTGAGACGGGTTCGTTTTCTCTCCAGTATATTGCCTTCTGTTTCAAATTGGCTGGCCAGTCTATACACAGTCTGCCGGCAGGGAGCCCACCGGGTACGGAAATGAACACGAAACTTTTGTTGAGTCCGAATTACACCTTTTGTTTCCGGATAAAACAACACTGTTTTCAACTTCTGGTCATGCGTTAACCTCCCTTTGCCCGCCATGTTGTATAACTGGAAGCCGGTACGCATGCGCGACATGTGCTACTGTCTGTCGAATCACGCATGAAATAAGGTTTCTGTTCACGAAAGGACATGGTTGTGAGCCCAGATTTACACATTTTATAAATCATTTTTGATGTATGACATTTCGTGCGCCACCCTGTATGTACAGATGAAACTATTAGCTTTTGACAGGGAAGAATGGAGGGATGCATCAAACCAGTCAAAAGACTGCAGACTCAAACAACAACAACAACAACAACAACTGAATGAAAATCCACAACCTGCTTCCAGTCTCCGACCGGGTCAGGAATGGAATGAATGAAGCCCCCATCTAGCGGCGAGGATATGAACTGTGCCGGCTGCCGAGGCCTGACGCACTCCTCTGGGGCAATGATTAAATGAATGACAGATGAAATGAAATGGTAATGGAGAGTGTTGCTGGAATGAAATCTTGACAGGGAAAACCGGAGTACCCGGAGAAAAACCTGTCTGCCTCCGTTTTGCCCAGCACAGATCTCACATGGAGTGACCGGGATTTGAACCACGGACCCAGCGGTGAGAGGCCGGCGTGCTGCCGCCTAAGCCACGGAGGCGTTTTTAACAACAACAACTATTAGACCAAAATATTCCAGCTATATTTTGAGCAAATTTTATAATGCCAGTGCTATCAACATAATTCGATAGATAAAGTGAATATTCTAAAAGGGTCAATTTTGAGGAATGGAGATAGCTCATTAAAATGGGCATCGACAGGAAATTTAATTTTCACTGGGAGATGTCAGTCATATCGTACTTTTACTATAACTTCCGTTCTATTCGAGATATTAACCCAATTCTTTCACTGAATGAAAGAGAAATTGTTGTTCTATTCGAATATGATATTTTTGAAAAATGTCATTTTTTTGGAGCTTAGATGTGTTGGTCTCCCCTTAAATAAGAAGCGATGGAGACTATCCTTATTTCGCACTATCCCTAATTTCGCAACAACATATTGCGTTATTGGTACGAAGTTGGGAACAGTAATTACAAGCAGTTCAACTATCTTACAACAGATGGTAGCATCTCTGCTATTATAACGTTGTTGTTTGATGGTGTTATCTGACGAGGAATTTCCATACAAAGAGCTTTTGTCTTCGCTTGTCGAAACAAATTTACTGCGAAATTAGACAAGTTTATCTATATAAAATGCTAAGGTGTATGTTTCACCAAACTCAAGCTCTTAAACGAGTGGGAGTTAGAAGGTGCGATTTGTGCCAAATTCTTCCAAATCGTCTCAATAGTACAGAAAAAAATCTTGCATTTCTTGAAGTCAACGGAAATATATCTTATTTGTTTTTTAAGGTGCGTTTAAACAAATAAACAAGACGATAGCCCCTGGCAGAACTGTATCGCGTCGAGCCCGCATACCAATGAAGTTGGTTGGGTGATTTATACACATGCGAGAGTTCTTACATGGCTCCGCTAGGAGTAATAATAATAATAAAAATAATAAAAAAACAATAGAAAGACAGAGCTCATATGGTTTCGAGATGTGAGAACGGACCAATCCAATATAGGAGTACAGGAAGAAGACATAGCGGTTAGGGAGAAATTTAGACGACTAATTAAGAAGTACAGAGGTTTCCAGGAGACGGGGGAGGAGCTAGTGACAAAGAAAAGAACGTACACAGAAGAATAGAAGAGGAAAGTAGGAGAAAGGATGAGAAGAGAGTCAAGGCACAGAAGGCAAAACAACATAATGCAAAGACTGTCAAGTGTGGTCCATAGAAGGCCAAGACGAAAATCTCTAAAATAATAATAATAATAAAAACGCATCGTGTAAGTGGTGACAAAGTGGTCGACTGTTTGAGAAACAGAGGGATTCGCAATTGTCATCCAAGATGAAGTCATTGCTACAAAAAATTATAAGAAATACATCATCAAAGATACCAGCGTAATTTCAGCCAATGCAGGCGATGCGCCATTCATCCCGAGACCATTGACCATGTCACTGCAGGTGAATATACAAAACGGCACAATCAGGTTGCAGGCATCATTTCATCAAGCACTCGCACAGAAATATAAATTAACTGAGGAGTATATCCCTTACTACAAGTATCATCCACCATCCCTCCTCGAAAATGAATTGTGTAAAATATATTGGGACACTGGTATTGTGACAGACAAAACAATAGATCACAATCGACCAGACATCATAGTAGTAAATAAGGTTGATGGGACTACATTTATAATAGACATAGCAGATGAAATCAAGAGGATATGGAAGATGAACTGCGTCCGGATTGTGCCTGTAATCTTGTCAGTCAACGGGGTCATACCTCACACACTCCACAAGAGTCTGAAGGAATTGGATCTTCCGCCGACCATCTACAAGAGTATGCAGAATTCTGTCCTATTGTCCACATGCAATATTGTGCGATCCTTCCTGGCTAGTGAATGAGTGATAATGAACTCTATATTTGGTATATACATGATATGTATGTATTATAGTTTGTATTATAATTTTTATGTATTGTTGTAAAGCACTTGGTTTAACCCGTGCTTTAGAGTAACCTATGTTTGTAATGGTGAATTGGATAAATAATAATAATAATAATAATAATAATAATAATAATAATAATAATAATAATAATAATAATAATAATAATAATAATAATAATAATAATAATAATAATCCTTGCTCCCCTAATAGGGAAGAATAATTGAGATTGTATTAAGTCCGTGTCCACGCTGCTCAGACTGTGAGAAAAGGAAGAGTGTAGCCATGTTATGACGTCACGTAAGGAGGGCCCATGCACACACGCTGCTGGTAAAGCCATTATTCACTGTGTATGTGTGCGCCCGGAATTACCCACGTGACCTACTCTTGAGCTTCTGGTGTTCCACATCGCATGGGGCAGGCGGTCCTTGGCCCAGAGCGACTGTACTCTCGCCGGAATTCCTTCTGACTGGCGTCCTCAAGAGTTGTTGGCCGGTAATCCTCATATGCAGTATCTATTGTAACTTCTGCTCGCTCGCTTGGCGGAACATTTAATTCTGTAGTTGTTATTATTGTTGCTTAGCGGCTTCGGTGGCGTAGTCGGTAGCATGCTAAGCTTCTTTGCCCAAGATAGCGGGTTCAAACCCGGCCAAAGCCGTCGGATTTTTAAGAGCGTTAAAAATCCCTCGGTATGCCTTCCTTCGGAGGGGAAGTAAAGCCGGCGGTCCCATGTCTTAGATGTATGTCATATTAAAGAACCTTCCACTAATTGCACCTGTGTGAAGCTAAATTGGATAGGTTAAGAATGTAAACAACGCTCTTAGGTTCCTACGTTCGTTGCCAAGAGCCGACTGCGGTGGCGTCTAGTAGCCAGGTTCTGAACTTGGCCTAGTAGTCGTTGGCGGTGGCACTTGGCGGCAAAAGTAGGAACTATTTGAAAAATTCTAAGTTGCAGTACTTAAATTAAAAAACAGATAACACACACTAATACAGTCATCACAATTAACACCGGTTATCAGACAGATTCTACACAGACCCAAAGTACACGGGGCTACATGACTGCGTTGTCGCAGCCCCTACACTTAAGAACCAACCAACCAACCAACCAACCAACCATTGTTGCTTCATTTACGAGTTTTGAACATTGTGGTCATTATACCACGTGTGTGCGTGTTCAAGTTTTGTTCTCTGCCCCCTGGTCTTCGATTGGCAAACCCTTTGGAACTCATTGAATTTTTGGTTAATTTTGATGCTGTATAATTTTAATTCTATTTGAGTTTCGTTATTCTAACATAATTATTTTAATTTTTGTAATTAATTTGCTCTAAATTTAATTTTCATTATTTTGATTCTGGGCCTTTGAGTTCATATTTTAGTGGTGTTAGCTGATTGCGATAGACCGGTGTAAGTTCTATATAGTCCATTGTTGATTTGAATGTTCATTGTTATCCCACCCCCTATTTTGATTTCGTTCATTGTTGGCAGTTGGCGTCAGGTTTAATGTACCTTGTCATCTATACTAATATAATAAAGCTGATGATTTTGTTTGTGTGTTTAAACGCGCTAATCTCTGGAACTACCAGTCGGATTCGAAAAATTATTTTTATATATGATAGCCTGATTCAAGAGGAATAGTTACCTCTCAGGTAACCATAAAGATTGATTTTTGTTCAGTAAGTCGGAAGAACAAGCGCTCCAGAACAGCTTCAATAGTACCGAAGTCTATTATTGCCTGGCAATGCGGGCTGCATCACGTTGCCCCTACCAGTGTTCTGGTGCAGAATTGCGAGTTGATTATAAATTTCAGTCACGGGGAGTAATTAGTGCAAAAAGATTTCTTAGGCCCCTTAAAACAGTTATCAACATGACAATAGTATGCCTCTGTATAAGGGCGATGGTGTTGGTGCAGTGTACTGAGGTTATCAGCTGCAATAAGCATTGCTTTCCGATCCTCATCCTTGAGCGCTCCATAAAACAAACAAATCCACCGGGCACTACTGCTAGTTTTAATATAATGTGCAGGGCCACTAGAGGATTTATTAAATGTGCATTCAAACTTTCTTTTGTTGTTGTTGTAATTTTCACAATCGAGGAACTTCTTTTACCAAATGAACGGTTTCTGCCAATATTTTCGCGCTGTCCTAAATCCTCTGAAGTGTTTGTCTACCTCATTTCTCTTGACAGTTAAAAGTTCGGTAACAAGAGATATCTTCTGCAGAGCTGTAGATAAGTCGACATCCTTATTCTGCAAAGCCTTGGACAGGTTGTAAGTTATAGACAACGTTTTACTTAACACAATAGTAGCTACAATAAACTAAAACTAACGGGCCCTCATTGCTCAAGGGCCCCTATGCATTTGTTGCCCTTGCCCCTCCCTCTCGAGGGCCCTGAAAATGTGTAAAGTAAAGTGCCTAAATACCGTTTCCCTAGGCAACTCTTTCAATTCTGAAAATATTTTTGGAGTTAGAAATACAGTACCGTAATTAAACAAGTAGTTCCGTGAAGAACTATACAGCCTATTTTCATATATCCTACTTATGTTAATTGCCTGTATCAACATACACAATTTCAGTTTGATTGCTGTAATAGATTCGTAGATATTGAGAACTGACTAAATATTGCGGATGGACGCCATGTTGGATTTATATATATATATATATATATAGGTCTTAGAGTTATGTAGGCTACTGTTACATGAAGATTATTGCCTACGTGTAGTATTCAAACTTCAATCATATGATTAGAATACAAGAAGTAAAAACGAGATTTTAAAATTCCGCACAGCTGCCATCTTGTGGTTATGGAAACAATTGAAATAAATTAGATGCTAGTGGATTAACATTTGTATAAGGATTTACTGTACCAGTATCACTGCACTCGGATGGTTAAATTGCGAGAAACGTCCATGTGGATATTTATACTTCGCTTCGCCGCCATCATGGATTTGTGATCACCAGGTTATTGAATAGGCGAACTTATGTTCATAGCCACTATGAACATTAAAACATTCAGTTTGATTGCTGTAATAGATTCGTAGATATTGAGATCAGTCTAAATATTTCGGATGGTTGCCATGTTGGATTGAGACCATAGAGTCATGTACCATTAAATGAAAATTATTGCGTAGGTTCCTTATTCAAACTTTCACTTCGATCGCATGATTACGACACAAGAAATAAAATTAATTTTAAAATTTGCACAGCTGCCATATTGAGGTTATGTACACAATTAACTAAATTAAATACCAGTACATTACAATGTGTATAAACATTTGCTGTACCAAGTTTAATTGCGTTTGGATTATTAAATTGCGAGAAAAGTCTATTTAAAACTTTCAACTCCGCTTGGCCGCCATGTTCGTTTTGTAGTTAACCGGTTTTTGAAAGTCTCACAGGTGAACTTCCAGCAGTACCCTTTATCTCCGAACAAAATTTCAGGGTGATATCGGTAATAGTTTCAGAGAAATAGAATGCCGGTGAAATATTTCGCACAGCCGCCATCTTGAGGTTATGTAAACAATTGAACGAAGTTAGATGTCGGTGCATTACAATGTGTATAAACATATACTGTACCAAGTTTCATTGTGTTTGGTTGGTTAAATCGCGTGAAACGTCTATTTAAAAGTCGCAAATTGGCTTGGCCGCCATGTTGGTTTTGTAGTTACCAGATTTTCAGAAGGCACATAGGTGAACTTCTAGTAGTTCCCTTTATCACCGTACAAAATTCCAGGGTGATATCGGTAATAGTTTCGGGAGATATTGAATGCAGGTGAAATATTTCGCAAAGCCGCCATGTTGGATTGGTGAGACGTAAAATTTGAAGGACACGATCGGGGTCGTCCGGAATAGTGCTATGATCATAACCAGTTTCATTGAAATTGCTCCAGCCGTTTAGAAGTTATTAGGGATACACACAAACACACGCACACACAAACACACGGACAAAAGGTGATCTCATAAGCCTATTTTTTCATAAATGAAAATAGGCTAAAAACTGATTTAAGCAACTCAACGCCACATCTAATTGTATTGCTGGTGTGATTCTGCTAAAAAGATCTTTCCTGACCAAAACCAATAAATAATCAAAGGAACGCAAATTGTGTTTTTCCAAATAAGGTATCCTAATTCCGTGCCCCCTATCCAGTTATTATCTATTCATTTATTTTATGGAAAAATTATTGTAATAGTGGGGCAGATGACTTCGCAGTTCCACCCCTGAAAACCTCAATTACTAACTAACTAACTAACTAACTAACTAACTATTGTAACAGACTTAAGATGTCTTATAATACCTTCATTGAGATGTAAGTAATATCTTCATACATTTTACACACTAGTTACCCGTCCAGACAAAAACTGCTAAAACCACGGGAACCCACTTCCAGGATGACTTAGGTGGAAATAGAACACACTTCTTCACAATTGAGGGGCTTAGAAGCAAAAAAAAAAAAAAAAAGGAAGCTTGTAGCTTAACGTGACCGTTTATCTTGAGATCATGAGCCACGGGAGGGCTTAGAAGCGATGAGAGACAAGTGATTTCTGATAAGCGTGAGAAAATGATCCTTAAAAGAAATGTCAATAAGGGTGAATTCCCTATGCTTCTCAGATATCACTTATCTCCCTTTGCTTCTAAAACCATCAATTTTGTCTCACGAGGCTGAGTATACCCCGTTCCAGCCCTCAGACCAGAATTAAATTTCTTGGCAGAGCCGGGATTCGAACCAGGAGCTTAGGGAAGACAGCCAAGAATGTCAGTCACTGCGCCACGAGGCGGGGCATTAAATTCTGGTCTGAATGTTGGAACGAGCCTCAACTGACCAGAGATGGGTTCGATTCCCACCTCAGCTGCCACAGTAGTGGATTTCCTTTCTGCGTGGCTCAGCGGTAACGTTCACGCTTGCTGGGCCCAAGGTTGCAGGTTCGTATCCTGGCGCAGTCAGGTGGCATTTGAGGGTGCGCAAATGCGAGGGAGCCGTGTCAGTAGATTTACTGGCACGTTAAAGATCCCCTTCGGGGCGAAATTCCGGCACCCCGGCGTCTCTAAAAGCCTGAGTAGTTTAAAGGGACGTAAAACCAATAACATTATTATTATTATTATTATTATTATTGGATTTCCTTGGTTTACCACTTCCAGGCAAATCCCAGGATGGTTCCTAACTTGAGGCCACGGCCGCCTTCTTACAATAATTACACTTGTACAGTCGTCACAATGACTCAGGTTATTAGACGGATTTAAGCAATAATATCCAATAATAATAATAATATTAAAAATAATCATAAACAATGATATGGTTTTATGTCCCTTTTAACAGCTGCGGCTTTTAGAGATAAAAGTTTATCTTTATGGCCAGTAAATCCAAGGCTAGAGTACCGGCACCACACACATATCCAAGTATATGACCACTATGTTGCAAAACCCCTAAATAAATCAACAAGTGTCTACAGCACCGGAGAAGCTCACATTCACCGCTGTTAAACCCGGTGAAGGGGATCACTATCTGTGTCAGAAGCGTCCGTTCACTGCTGTATTGTGTGAACTGGAAAGAAATGAGCTCTACAGTACCTTGCAGCTGCTGGAATCCTGGAATGCGGAATTCTTTCCAATAAACCTATATTCCCTACAAGAAGAGTAACACGAAGACTTTCTTGCTCGGTAACATCACCCGTAAAGGGTTGCATTCCTCTCATGCTACACCATACACCAGCTCAAGAGAGAGTGCAGTAACACTTTTCATTTTCATAGCAAATGCTTTCCTTTTGAGTCCATGTTACTAACAATCAGGGTGAGGTGAGGTAGGTTACTGCGGTACAGTTGTATGTGTTTGAGTCTTCAGTTCTTTGACTTGTTTAACCCCAGATTGGTAGCGCTAAATGCAACGTTGTCATCGGTAGTGTTTCGCATCGGCGACGATTCTAGAAACTGATAATAAACACCACTGACATCAACTTTTATTCCAATCTCTAGCTAGCAGAATGGATACTGTTTTTGAATAATTTTGTTTCAATTTTATTAATTTTATTGTTTTTGATATTGACTATTTTTATTTATTTATTGAATCTAAATTACATTTTGTATTTTTAAATATTGTCAATTCAAATTACAGTACAGTAAGTATGTAGTTAGTTTTAGTTGTAAGTATGTAGTTAGTTTGTTTATTAGATATAGGTCATTGTTCTATTAGACTGTGGTGTGTGAGTGTGTCTGGTAGCAGTTGCATTGTTTATTAGTTATAGTTCATTGTTTCAGTAGACTGTGATGTGTGAGGGTGCATGTGAGTGTGCCTGGTGACAGACTGTTTTAGTGGTAGTATTTGTTGTTGGTGGAACTTAAGTTTTTTTTTCTTCGTAAGTAGAATTTTGGTATTTAATTGTTAGTAGAAGGTTAGTATTTTTGTTAGTAGAATTGATAATATAAGCCAAATAATGGCTACACTGCGTCCTGCTGCACGGCTGAAAGCAACGGGAAACTACAGCCGTAATGCTATTCCCGAGGATATGCTCCTCTCTATGCATAATTACATGTGATGATGGCCTCCTCCCTTGTAAAATTTCAATCCGGAGGTAAACTAGTCCCCCGTTCGGATCTTCGGGTGGGGACTACTCGAGAGGGGGTTAACATCACAAAAGTGACAAAGACGAAATCTGACATTCTACGGATCGGAGCGTGGAATGTTAGAAGTCTGCTAGGAAGTGGAAGGTTAGAAAACTTAGAAAGGGAAATGGATAGGTTAAGGTTGGATTTGGTTGGGATTAGTGAAATGCGCTGGCAGGAAGAACAGGACTTTTGGTCAGGAGACTATAGGGTCATTGGCACTAAATCAAACAATGGCCAAGCGGGGGTTGGTCTCATATTGAGTAGGAAACTTGGACAGCGGGTGGAATATTATGAGCAATATAGTGAACGGATTATAGTAGCAAAAATCGATACTAAACCTACGTGCACCACAGTGGTACAAGTCTATATGCCTACCAGTCAAGCTGATGATGAGGATGTTGAAAAGGTCTACGAAGAAATAGATGAAATTCTGAGGTATATCAAAGGTGATGAAAATGTTATAGTAATGGGAGATTGGAATGCTGTGGTAGGAAAAGGGAGAGAAGGGAAGATAGTAGAAGATTTCGGATTAGGTGAAAGGAATGATCGAGGAAGCAGGCTGATGGAATTCTGCACCGAGCATGAGTTGGTCATAGCTAACACCTTATTCAATAACCACAATAGAAGAATATACACATGGATGAGACCAGGAGATACAGAGCGTTACCAAATCGACTTCATTATGGTCAAGCAGAGGTTCCGAAACCAGATTTTGGATTGTAAAGCATATCCTGGTGCTGATATAAACTCTGACCACAATCTGGTTGTAATGAAATGCAGATTAAAGTTGAAGAAACTGAAGAAAAGTCAAAAGCCAAAAAGGTGGGCAATAGACAGACTGAATGTGAAGGATGTAAACGAAAGATTCAGGAAGAGTATAAAAGAAGGACTAATGAAAAACCCTAAACAAACTTCAATTGCAGACGAATGGGCACTTTTGAAGAATGAAATAACAAAATCCGCAGAAGAAAACATTGGTAGGAAAGAAAGAATGGGTAGAAAACCGTGGATCACTCAGGATATACTAGAATTGATGGATGAAAGGCGGAAACACAAGAATGTAAGAGATGAAAAGGGGAAAGCAGAATACAGACGTCTGAGAAATGAGGTCAACAAGAAGTGCAAGGAAGCGAAAGAAGAATGGTTGAAAGAGAAATGTGCAGGTATAGAAAATTGTCTGAAATTAGGAAAAGTAGACACAGCTTATCGAAGGATTAAGAATATATTTGGGGAAAAGAAGACTAAATGCTGTAATATTAAGGACACAAACGGAAAGCCTCTAACAGATAGGGAAGAAAAGGTTGAGAGATGGAAAGCTTACATAGAGAGTTTGTATAAGGGAAAGGAGATTGAGAATCATGTAATGGAAAGGGAGAAGGAAATTGATGAGGATGCAAAAGGAGATTTAATATTGAGATCAGAATTTGATAGAGCTTTGGAAGACTTAAGCAGGAACAAAGCACCAGGCATAGATGATATACCGATTGAGTTGCTACGCTGCATAGGAGATGAAGGTCTGATCAGGTTATTTCACTTGGTGTGTAGGATTTATGAGACAGGTGAGGTACCCCTTGATTTCAAGAAGAATGTAATCATCCCTATACCAAAAAAAGTGGGAGCTGACAGATGTGAAGATTACCGTACAATCAACTTGATTACTCATGCTTCAAAGATCCTGTCTAGAATAATTTACAAGAGGATTGAAAGCCAGATAGAAAGGGAGTTGGGTGAAGACCAGTTTGGTTTCAGGAGAAATGTTGGAACAAGGGAAGCTGTACTATGTCTTAGGCTGATTTTGGAAGGTAGAATAAGGAAAGATAAGAGAACGTTCATGGCATTTGTAGACTTAGAAAAGGCTTTTGATAACGTTGATTGGACTAAATTGTTTGACATTTTGAAATCTATTGGAATCAAGTACAGGGATCTACAATCTATACAGAAACCAGACAGCGGTCATTCGAGCTGAAGGACATGAGAGAGAAGCTGATATTCAGAAAGGTGTTAGGCAAGGCTGCAACTTATCACCCATACTTTTCAATCTTTACATTGAACAAGCAATGAAGGAAATTAGAGAAAAATTTAAAGTGGGAGTGAAGATTCAAGGAGAAATAATTTCAACTCTGAGATTTGCTGATGACATCGTCATCTTGGCCGACAAGCCTGAGGATTTGAATGAGTTTTTCAATGGTATGGACTCCGTCTTACGGAAAGAATACATGATGAAAATTAATCTTTGTAAAACAAAAATACTAGAATGCAGCCGAAATAAATCAGAAACCTCTATGGACATCAAATTGGCAGGTGAAAAGCTGAAGGAAGTAGGAGACTTCTGTTACTTAGGAAGCAGAATAACCAGTGATGGACGAAGCAAAGAGGATATAAAAAGTAGGTTGGCTCAGGCAAGGAAAGCATTTCTACAAAAAAGGAATCTGTTGACATCGAATATAGATTTAGGTATTAGGAAGTCATTTTTGAAAGCCTTTGTCTGGAGCGTGGCGCTCTATGGAAGTGAAACTTGGACTATTGGTGCAGCAGAAAAGAGGAGAATTGAAGCATTTGAAATGTGGTGTTACAGGAGAATGATGAAGATCAGATGGGTAGATAGGGTTACAAACGAAGAGGTATTAAGACGAGTGGGAGAGGAGAGATGTTTCTGGCGACTGCTAATGAAGAGAAGAGATGGGTTAGTAGGACACATACTAAGACACCCAGGAATAGCAAGCTTAGTTATGGAAGGAAGGGTTGAGGACAAGAACTGTAGGGGTAGACCAAGGTTAGAATATGTTAAACAGATTGCCTCGGATGTAGGGTGTGGTAGCTATGTAGAGATGAAACGATTAGCTCAGGACAGGGAGGCATAGAGAGCTGCATCAAACCAGTCAAAAGACTGAAGACTCAAACAAGCAATTGGAGGGTTTCAGCTGGTTTTCACTAATGTTGACAATCACGGCACGCATGTCATACGTTGTTGGCATGTTCAAGAACCCATTTGAATTCAGTAGAGCGGCTTCGGTGGCGTAGTCGGTAGCATGCTGAGCTTCTATGCCCAATATCGCGGGTTCAAACCCGGCCGAAGTCGTCGGATTTTTAAGAGCGTTAAAAATCCCTCATTTTGCCTTCTTTCGGAGGGGGAAGTAAAGCCGGTGGTCCCATGTCATAGATTTATGGCATGTTAAAGAACCTCCACTAATTACACCTGTGTGAAGCAAAATTGTATAGGTTAAGAATGTAAACAATGCTCTTAGGTTCCTACGTTCGTTGCCAAGAGCCGACTGCGGTGGCGTCTGGTAGCTAAGTTCTGAACTAGTAGTCGTTAACGGTGGCATTTGGTGGCAAAAGTTGGACCTATTTGAAAAATTCTAAAGTCTGCAGTCCTTACTTGAATAAAAAAAAAAACAGATAACACACACCAATACAGTCACCACAATTAACACCGGTTATCAGACATTCTACACACACTCAAAGTACACGGGGTTATATGAACGCGTTGTCGCAGCCCCTTAACTTAAGAACCAACCAAACTATTTTTTGGGGGAAGTTTTATAGATTTCAACTAATTTTTCTATCATTTTTTTTGGGGGGGGGGGGGGGATTTTGACTAATTTGCTTTGTATACCGTATTAGAAGTGGGAGAGGCAGAAGTGTATCCCGATTTCGTCGCGGAGACGAACGCTACCATTCTAGGTTAAATGCAACACTCCACTCTCCCAGTCCTGAGCTAATAGTTTCATCTCCACATAGCTACCACACCCTGTATTCGAGTAAATCTTTTTAACATATTCTAACCTTGGCCTATCCCTAAAGGTCTTCTAATCGATCATTCCTTCCATGACTAACTTTGCTATATTTAATACCATTTGGTACGGTATTTACTTTTTTTTTAGTCGTTTACCCTCCAGGTTGGTGGAACCCACGGACTCAGCGAGGGAACTCACCACTACCGCCTCTACGGGCAGTGTCCTAGAGCTGGGAACATCGAATCGGAAGGGATACAACTGGTGAGGTGTGTTTGGCACCTCGCCCAGGCGGCCTCACCTGCAAAGCGAACAGGGGCCTCATGAGGGAAGGTAAGGAAGGTAAGGGATGGTTAGGATGGATAGGCAAGGAAGAGGGAAGGAGGCGGCCGTGGCCTTGAAGAAGGTACCATCCCGGCATTTGCCCGAAGACGAAGTGGGAAACCACGGAAAACCACTTCGAGGATGGCTGAGGGGGAATCGAACCTCCTCTACTCATTTGGGCCACCCGAGGCTGAGTAGACCCCGTTCCAGTCCTCGTACCACTTTTCAAATTTCGTGGCAGAGCTGGGAATCGAACCCAGGACCTCCGGGGCGGCAGCTAACCATGCTGACCGCTACGCTACGGAGGCGACTTGGTATTTACACTGGTCAAAATATGTTTTGCACATTGCATGATAGAATGACATAATAATGACCGTCATGGCCTTATTGGCGTGTTCATAATAAACTATTTATTTTTACCTAAAGTCAATATTTATTTCATTGATACCGTGCCGATTGTGACCTTCTTCAGCGTGGTATGAGTAACTGAGTAGTACGATACCAAAAGTTCACATGGTAAATTTTCCAAAAAAAATCCGAACAGATTTGTTACAATAAATTTTGTAAATTAGTCTAAGCATAAAAGAATTGTCTTGAAAAACAGCGTAGAAATTAGGAGATGTGTATGTCAAAATACTGTACTGTATGTACTGTTTGTTGAATCAGTTAGGTTATAAAAAATCTTGATGTGTATTTGCTAGGAATAGTATAGAAAAACTTTGGAATATGTGTGGCGAAGTGCACACGAACAAACTTAAAATAGTTTTTAAACTAATTATAGGTGGAATATCGACATGAAATATATGAAGGGGTCAGAGCCACAGTGGGCCAAGCACCATTTTTTTTAATGGAGAAAACAAGGGTTAAAGTTAAACACTAGTCATAATTTATTGGAACAAAAATCAAGTCATTGAATACATGCACATTGTAACTAAAGGATACATAAATCTTGGAGCAATAAGTAATATTGCTATCTTGACTCCAAATACAAATATAACAGCAACGAAGTTTAACAATTTTCGACATCAAGGATTTGGACCATTCTGGTTCTATATTTACACTGTGCAATACAATGGGCCATCTCCATTCAGTACAAAATTTACTTTATTGATACTCATCAGTGGCTTCTTTGCGAGTTAAATATTTATAGAAGTCATGGTGAATGGGAGGAATATATTCCAACATAGAAATTAAATCATCATATTTCGATTTTGTTATTGGAACAGGGGCGTTGGTGTATTCTTTGCAATACACGGTAAGATAGAGCAAGCTTTTGCTTCTCTTTGCCATAATTCATTTCTTCCTTTTTCTCAAACACCAACAGTGATCTTCTGATTTCTCCTGGTTGGTCATGTCTCTTATGTTACCTGTGAGTCTGTTCTAGATATATATCTTCCATGACCCACCTAGCGTCATCTAGCAGCGAATCTCTGAAGTTCCTCAATTCTTCCCTGTACAAGAGGACTTCCTTATCAATTTAACCACCAGATCTCGTCGCTATCGCCAGCTAACATCTCCGTGATCAAGAGAACTTCGTCTACTTTTTCACCCACCAGGCTGCACTAGTGTCGCCTACTATCAATTCTTTGAAGACCATTTCATCAAGAAGAATTGCTGAGTTTTAATTCACCGGCCGTGAAAGCCAATATACCATCTTTTTGGAAGCCTTCATAGGGAGGTTAAGGCTGCTTGAGCTTTTAGTTCTCGCAGTCAAGTGGTGCAGTTGCACCTAATATAAAGGGAGGTGGCGCGCAGTTCGTCACTCCTGTGGGGGTCCCGGTGGGGACACCAAGAGCCCGCCGAAGAGCCAGCTTGGTGTCCTAGGCGAAACCCCACACAAGACACGGCACAAACCTAGAAGAATTGCTGAGTTTTAATTCACCGGCCGTGAAAAGCCAATATACCATCTTTTTGGAAGCCTTCATAGGGAGGTTAAGGCTGCTTGAGCTTTTAGTTCTCGCAGTCAAGTGGTGCAGTTGCACCTAATATAAAGGGAGGTGGCGCGCAGTTCGTCACTCCTGTGGGGGTCCGGGCGGGGACACCAAGAGCCCGCCGATGAGCCAGCTTGGTGTCCTAGGCGAAACCCCACACAAGACACGGCACAAACCTAGAAGAATTGCTGAGTTTTAATTCACCGGCCGTGAAAGCCAATATAGCATCTTTTTGGAAGCCTTCATAGGGAGGTTAAGGCTGCTTGAGCTTTTAGTTCTCGCACTCAAGTGGTGCAGTTGCACCTAATATAAAGGGAGGTGGTGCGCAGTTCGTCACTCCTGTGGGGGTCCGGGCGGGGACACCAAGAGCCCGCCGATGAGCCAGTTTGGTGTCCTAGGCGAAACCCCTCACAAGACACGGCACAAACCTAGAAGAATTGCTGAGTTTTAAATCAAATATTTGTTTTCCGTTTCCTCATTTCTCTAACATAACGGTTAAGCAAGATCCTGTCTTCCTTGACTCTTCCCACTTAATGCAAATAAATTTATTGATAGGGCTTTCACCACTTGTTGCATTTGAGCAAAAACTCTTAGTTGGTAACTTGGTAAAGTCTCTCTTAGCTTTAATAGCTAATTCTAACTGGCCAGTAAGGCAAGCATAGCTCGCTACGTCAGCTTCCTGCTTGTGGAGATTCTCTCCAACACTTATGGTTGGTTTTTCAAAATATAAATGTTTCTCATTGCCTAAACTTTTAGTCGGTTCCTTGCTGGGTAAAAGCTTAACCATTTCCAAATGCAACTATTGGTACACTTACCAAAAATTATTCCCAAAGGTATAATCGCTTTATCCCTATCCTTCTTGGAAGCATTTGGTCGCTCTTTAGAAATTCTACAATTTAAAAAACTAAAAATATCGAAACCGATTCAAATTATTGGCATTCTTCAAATTACTTGTTTAAAAACAAACTCCTTTGAACAGATACACAATAAATCTGTTACTCTTTGTCTTGCCAGACTATCACCCTTCCCCATAGTAGGCATATGTATGCTTGAGAGGGAATACACTAAAGCAGCTTTCACGAGAACAGCCCAAGTTCCGGCTGCGTTTACCGTTAGCTTTGCCCAGGTCCCTACCCACTTTAGGTATCGAAGAGTGGATTTGCAGTGGCAGCCGCCTTTGAGTACATTTAAAGTTAAAATTATAACTTCTTTTGGACTCTCGTCCTATTTCTCCATCCTTTTTCTCCAGTCCGAAACCCACTTCCTTTTCTTTATAATCTTCCCTTGGGGGTTAGGCTATTCCCAAGCTAATAATCTACCCAAAATTTGGTCCCTGAAACCCGGGAGAGTCCATTTATCACATTTTCTATTTTGTCAAGGGTTATTTGACAATATTTTGCAAATCATTAATATCTTCTTTGAATTTTTCAGCTATAACTACACCGTGCAAAGCCTGTGAAGTGGAGAGAGGCCGCTCCTGTCTCCTTTGGTGTGTGCCTTTCTTTCAACTTATTTGCTGCTGCCAGCCTGACAGCATTTCCAAGGTTCCACAGTTTCGTACGTTATACTTTAATTTACCTATTTTGTCATGGCTCCTACAGAAAAAGATAAGGATGAAAAACTTACTTCTAAACGAGCATCCTATAAAGGGCAAATTACCCGATTCAGAAAATACATGAAAGAGCTAGATCCCTCAGAAGCTCAATTAGATTTGTTAAAACATCGTGTAAAGGATTTCGAACGTTCATATGAAAATTATTGTAACATCCAAACTGAAATAGAAACTTGTATGCTCAATCAAACCGAAGATCGAGTCGAAGTAGAAAACCAATATTACGAAGGTATAGGTTCTGCTTTTAAAATAATACGCCAACTCGAAGAAGAACAGAAAAAAGACGGTTCTGTTCTTGGTTCCCTTCACGAACAACAAACCTCTTCTCGCGATAGTACTCACAAGCCCAAACCAATTCTACCTAAGATTGATTTACCCCACTTCTCCGGTGACGAATCTACTTGGGATTCTTTCTATGAATTATTTTGTTCTCTTGTTCATGACAATGAAGACATTCAAGTCATCTACAAGTTTCATTATTTGAGATCTATCCTCCGAGGTCAAGCTCTGCAGTTAGTTGAAGCACTCCCTTTAAGTGCCGAGAACTACCCCACTGCTTTTAACTTATTGAAAGAAAGATACAGAAATTCACGGTTACGTATTCAACGCCATATGAAGGCTCTATTTAACCTACCCGCGTCACAGCACAATGACGTCACTAGTTTGCGTACTCTCATTGATACTACAGAACTTCACGTTAAAGCTCTGTCCCAATTGGATCAACCCACTGAACACTGGGATACTTTCTGAATACATTTAGTGGTTTCTAAAGTCGATGTTGCCACCCTAAAAGCTTGGGAGATTGAACTTTCCAGAGAAGACGATTACTCTTATGAGCATTTAGTCACTTTCATAAATGCTAGATGCCAACTCTTAACTGCTTTAGCTAATCAAAGTGAACCCTCATCCCCTAGTTCTAAATTTGAATTAATGTCTCTTAAACCTAAAAGCGAACGCTTATCGTCTAGTACCCAAAAACTGGGTCCAGCTCATCTAAACTCAAGTCAAACACCACTGGTTACCCAACTAGGTCTAGTGAACGCCGCATTGCCAGTTCTCTCGTTTTAAACACTCAAAGCGAACCCCGCAAGAGTTTAAATGAACCGTTAAAGTGCATACTTTGTAAAGATTCCCACGCCTTATATATATGTAAATCTTTTAAAGAACTGTCAGTCGACGACAGAAGAAAATTAGTTTCCCAGAATAAACATTGCTTCAACTGCTTAGCACCCACGCAATCTGCTTCAAATTGCAAGTCCACCAGACTTTGCTTCCATTGTGAAAAAGCTCATCACACTTTACTACATCGTCATGATCAAGCAAGGTAATCGACCACATCTACTTCTCAGAAAAGTGGCAATGCTAACAGTTCCAATGCTTCATCGTACATTCAAAATGCCAAGTCCATACGTAGTGCCCAAGTACTATTGTCTACTGTCCAAATCGAAGTTCAGGATACTTTTGGCAACTGGGTCCGTGCACGCGGTCTTCTTGATTCAGCGGCAACTCATGATTTTGTGTCTAATTCTTTGATTAGAAAACTAGGCCTCTGTAAACCCCACTTCTATTAACGTATCGGGCATTAACAGCTCAAAATCGCAAGCTTTACAGTTCTCAAAGCTAACTATAAGAGACATTTGTCACAGAAACAACTTTCTCAAACTGAATTGTCTCATTCTCAATAGCATAGGAGAAGATACTCCAAGTCACTCTGTGGATATTTCAGGGTTAAACATTCCCTCGCATTTAAGGCTAGCCGATCCGCTTTCCAATGTACAAAACCCCATTGACATACTCTTTAGTGCCAATGTTTTCTGGAATTGCCTTCGTAAACAGGTTCGCAAGTTATCCTCAAACGTGGTTGCCAGAGACACTAATTTTGGATGGATCGTCACCGGTCAACTTCCCCATTATTCTCCCCAACCCGCATCGCAATGTTATTTCGCTAATACTGACTTGGAACAGTTCTGGAGGCTCGAAAGCGTTGATTCTCCTAACGTGACCTCTTCAGAAAACGAATTCTGTGAGCAACTTTTTCTGAACACCACCACTCGTTCTTCTGATGGTCGGTTCATTGTTCAGATGCCAAGATTACACAATCCCCCTAAACTTATTAACTCTCAACCCAAAGCTCGAAAAGCTCTCTTTGCTATCGAGAGCAAATTCAAGAAAGAACCTCTCGTTAAACAGCAGTATACTGATTTCAGGGATGAGTATGAAAGCTTAGATCATATGGAAGTTGTTAACAAATCTGATGACGAATTGCACCCCCCAATTGAAACGGTTTTCTTAAATCATCATCCCGTGTGGAAAAACCCTCTTGTAAAGGATAAAATCCGAGTTGTTTTCAATGGTTCATCACCTGACGTTAATGGCAACAGTCTTAACGATACTCTTTACTCTGGTCCTGCTATTCAGTCAGATCTATCTGCTATACTCTTAAACTTTCGATTATTTCCCATAGCTGTTATAGCGGATATAAAACAGATGTACCGTCAAGTTTTAATTCAGCCTGAACAACGAGATCTCCAAAGAATCTTGTGGCGCGACGAAAATAATCAGCAAGCCCATTAAGGTATTTCGCTTAAAGACGGTTACTTATAGCTTAAAACCTTCCGCTTTCCTTGCTATCCGATCCCTACACTTGTTAGCCTCTCAAGATGGTCATTTATTTGATTCTAAAGCTTCCGAAGCACTAACCACCTCATTCTATGTTGACGATTACTTGCAGTCCTTCCCCACTCTGGAGGAAGCTTCTTTCGTGTCACTAGAACTTCAGGCATTGCTAAGTGGAATTCCAACTCCCATGAGTTTCTCGCCCAGTTTCCTATTGAAGATGTAGATCCCTCCTCCGTCGAAATTTGTGGAAACTCCGAATCCATAAAAACTCTTGGAGTTTATTGGCGCACTAGCACTGACACTCTCATCTACAAAGTTTCGCTCGAAGAAGAGCTCCCTAACACCAAAAGACAAATTCTCTCTGAAATTGCAAAAATTTTTGATCCGCTTCAATTCCTTGCCCCAGTTATCGTTATAGCCAAACTTTTCATGCAAGAGCTATGGTCGCTCAAATGTGAATGGGACGACACTGTTCCCCTTTCTTTTCTTAACAGATGGCTCTCATTTCGCAGCAATTTGCTGGATCTTTCCCTTATTGAAATTCCCAGGAATTTAATTAAGCTCATCCTAATGCATCTTTTTTCCTTCATGTGTTCGCGGACAGTTCCGAAAAAGCTTACGGTTGCTGTGCATATTTGGTTTATCGCGGTTCATTAAATGGATCTTCAGTTTCCAACCTTGTTTGAGCCAAATCGAAGGTGGCTCCTCTTAAAACTATCACTTTGCCTAGGCTTGAATTGTGTGCTGCACTCATGGCCGCAGAACTTGTTAAGAAATTACGGGAAGTATTAAAAGTCGAATTCTCGCAAATCTATCTTTGGAGCGATTCCATGATCGCCCTTTCTTGGATCGCCAAAAACCCCTCTCATTGGCAAACTTTTGTTGCAAACAGGGTTTCCAAAATTCATACTCTTTCTTCGGGATGTCAATGGAGGCATGTGCCCAGTGCTGACAACCCTGCCGACATTATTTCTCGTGGATGTTTACCCTCTCAGTTGGCAAATTCTCAGTTGTAATGGCATGGGCCCTCGTGGTTAATCGAAAACTCCTCTTGTTGGCCTTCGAAACCTCCAGCTACAAACTTCAACTTGCCTGACGCTTAAGTATCTAAATCTACTGCTTCGTGTCTTGTTTCCAACGTTTCTCATCCCTTGTTGTCCCGCTATTCTTCCTTTCATAAATTAATTCGAATTGTTGCCTATCTTCTCAGATGGAAATATCTTGTAGTTGACCAACCTCTTGTCCCCAAACCACACCTTACCAATCATGAATTGAATCTCGCTACCATTAAGGTTTTGCAACTAACACAGCAAGAAGCCTTTTCTTCTGAATTGTCTTTACTTTCCTCTAAAAAGGATCTTCCCAAATCCAGTCGTCTTCGTGCCTTAGCCCCTTTCCTTGATGACAATAGGTTACTCAGGGTAGGTGGTAGGCTCTCGCAATCTTTGCTTTCTGAGGACAAAAAGCATCCGGTTATTTTGCCTTCTAAACATCACGTAACTACCTTAATCATACGTGACTTTCATTATCGCAATCTGCGTGTTGGTACACGCACACTGCTTTGCCTCTTAAGGGAAAAGTACTGGATTATAAATGGAATTCACGAAGTTTCCTCTGTAATTCACAAGTGCATTCCTTGCTTCAAAGCGAAACCTAAAGTCAATACTCAATTAATGAGCGATCTGCCCTCCTTTCGCTCTTCTCCTATACGTCATTTTGCTCTAACTGGTGTGGATTATATGGGTCCGTTCCAATATCAACGCAATTCCCCTGAAGCTAAACGCAAATTGTTTGGTAAGCTCTATGTTTCTCTCTTTGTTTGCATGGCTACTGGCGCGATCCATTTGGAACTAGTAACGAATGCCTCTACTTCTTACTTCTTATCAGCTGTCTCTCGCTTCGCTGCTAGGCGTGGTGTTCCTTCGGAGATGTTCTCTGATAACGCTTCCACTTTTCAAGGCGCAGCTTCCTTGTGGAAGAAAGGTCTCACATCTTCTCCTGCCATGGAACAGATTTCTAATTTTTCCTACTCAAAGGGTTTCAAATGGCGTTTTATACCTCCCTACGCTCCTCATCACGGTGGTAGGTGGGAATCCTGCGTAAAGCTCACTAAACGTCACTTAAGAAAGGTTTTAGGTAATCGCATTTTGACTTATGAAGAATTTAATTCGCTGTCCGTTCTGATTGAAGGTGTTGTTAATTCTCGCCCTTTAACTCCGCTTTCCAATGACCCTGATGACCTGCTTCCACTTACACCTGGTCACTTCCTTATAGGCACTTCTCTTTCTGCCCGTCCTCCCCTTCACAACTCTTACAGGGATTCTAATTTACCTATTGTTTGGCGTAAACTTGAAGCCCTCCGCAATTCTTTCTGGAAGAGGTGGAACTTGGAATACTTAACTTCCTTGCAACGGAGACAGAAGTGGTTTCTTTTCAATCCCGACATCAAAGTGGGGGACTTGGTCCTGGTTAGGGATGTTTCTCCTCCCTTGGTCTGGATTTCTGGTAGAGTGACCGAGTGTTATCCTGGAAGGGATGGGAGAGTTAGGGTAGCCAGGATCTTCACCACCAACGGTCACATCATAAGACCACTGTCTTTAATTGCTCCATTACTTTTAAACTTTTAATTGTTTGTCTTTTTCTCTGTTGGTGTTTTTCCCCTCCCAGCTTGGTGTATTCTTTGGAATACACGGTAAGATAGAGCAAGCTTTTGCTTCTCTTTGCCATAATTCATTTCTTTTTCTCAAACACCAACAGTGATCTTCTGATTTCTCCTTGTTGGTCATGTCTCTTATGTTACCTGTGAGTCTGTTCTAGATATATATCTTCCATGACCCACCTAGCGTCATCTAGCAGCAAATCTCTGAAGTTCCTCAATTCTTCCCAGTACAAGAGGACTTCCTTATCAATTTAGCCACCAGATCTCGTCGCTATCGCCAGCGAACATCTCCGTGATCAAGAGAACTTCGTCTACATTTTCACCCACCAGGCTGCACTAGTGTCGCCTACTATCAATTCTTTGAAGACCATTTCATCAAGAGAAAATTTATTTCTGTTATGTTGTCTACACTTATATGTATTCCTTTGTCTCCTACCCCCACACTTTTCATTTCCCTGGTCCCTCCGTGCTTCGCTGAGCGTGTCTCACTTGTACGTCGGAAGTCGACTCATTCAGTTAGAGCTTATCTAGAGCTCGCCTCCTCAACTCGAGAGGCAATCTTTTAAATTCTACGCCATGTTAGAATTTTAGTATCAACCGTCAAAAGGATCATCGCCTTCTACATGAAGCAAAGATAAGTACCGACTTCTGGTTTTAACCTCATTCTCATCGTCTTTTAATGGCTCAATTCTTTTATTTGGATTTTATAGACAGTGAAAGTCGCTAGGTGAAAATAACTGCTTTCAAGAGATCTTCTTGATCTTACTTAAACTATCAGGCCTAACTTTCAACATGAAAGATTTTCTGAGATGCTATCTCACATCGAGGGATATTTCCAAAATACCCACTGTCTATATAATCTAGCTTTCCGCCGAGGGATTCTCTACTCAATTTAAACAAGTCATCATTGCTCTGGAACCTTCCAGAACTTGCACTCTAACTACCGGTCATACTGTCATGTATTTCCACTCACATGTGGGAATATTTTTTCAAATTAAGGAATCTTCCTTTTGAACTACTAATCAATAACTAAATTTTCTTCCTCCGTTGGGATTTCTTTTCTGTGCATTCAACTATAACCTACAAGTTTCTCAAGCAATAGACTCTAGTGTAACTAGTTATTTTCCATCATTGCAATAACTTTCTTTGCCATAAACTTTTTGTGCTACTACAGTGAACTTTTCATCTATTTAACAGACTATAGGGAAAACAGTGTTTGTTCAACATTTCATCCGCGTCGCATTCGTCCGAATACTATAAATACAGCCATGAACACTTATCCTCAATCCCATTTGATCTTTTCCAAACCCTGTACTAACCAACCAAAATAATAAAATTGTTACTTTAGGTCTTTTTCAATGAGGTGTCACTCTCAATAAGTGCCCTCCCTCATTTGCTTTATTTATCACAAATTAATGTCTGTAAAACTTCGTGTCTAGTACACGCTTTAACTTATATTGTTTCTCCCTTCTAATTGGGGACTACAATTCTTTCAACTCATAAGTGAGTTATCTCTAGGTTTCACGAAAGGGAAACTTGCCCCATTTGTCTCGTGATCCGTACTTAAACATAGGAGTTCTAGAAACTTCTTTTCGATTTTTCTCTTCAGGTTTCACAATAAGTGACCTGCCCTATTTGTATAATCCCTAAAAGTAATTCAGCATAAATATAAGAAGTTATAGAAACTTCTATTTTATTGTTCCTGCTTTTTGTTGTTGTTACTTTCGAAGTTGTTACTTTTTCTAAGATATTTACCTAGAAATTCTTAAAATTACGCACCTTGTACTTGATTTATTGTCTAACTTTAATTACATTAGTTATCTTTAAATTTTTCATTTTATCTTCGCCATTCCAAAATCTTACGAAGATTTTAAAGTACATAAAAGGTTTGAAACCAAAAGAATTGTTAATTGCCTGGTGCAAGCTTTAGATGTTTTCGGAGGTCTGTGACCCCATTTGTTACAAAATCAAAATTATATTTGTTACAAAAACTACTTCCTTTTGCATTGTTAAATAAATCAAATATTTGTTTTCCGTTTCCTCATTTCTCTAACATAACGGTTAAGCAAGATCCTGTCTTCCTTGACTCTTCCCACTTAATGCAAATAAATCTATTGATAGGGCTTTCACCACTTGTTGCATTTGAACAAAAACTCTTAGTTGGTAACTTGGTAAAGTCTCTCTTAGCTTTAATAGCTAATTCTAACTGGCCAGTAAGGCAAGCATAGCTCGCTACGTCAGCTTCCTGCTTGTGGAGATTCTCTCCAACACTTATGGTTGGTTTTTCAAAATATAAGTGTTTCTCATTGCCTAAACTTTTAGTCGGCTCCTTGCTGGGTAAAAGCTTAGCCATTTCCAAATGCAACTATTGGTACACTTACCAAAAATTATTCCCAAAGGTATAATTGCTTTATCCCTATCCTTCTTGGAAGCATTTGGTCGCTCTTTAGAAATTCTACAATTTAAAAAACTAAAAATATCGAAACCGATTCAAATTATTGGCATTCTTCAAATTACTTGTTTAAAAACAAACTCCTTTGAACAGATACACAATAAATCTGTTACTCTTTGTCTTGCCAGACTATCACCCTTCCCCATAGTAGGCATATGTATGCTTGAGAGGGAATACACTAAAGCAGCTTTCACGAGAACAGCCCAAGTTCCGGCTGCGTTTACCGTTAGCTTTGCCCAGGTCCCTACCCACTTTAGGTATCGAAGAGCGGATTTGCAGTGGCAGCCGCCTTTGAGTACATTTAAAGTTAAAATTATAACTTCTTTTGGACTCTCGTCCTATTTCTCCATCCTTTTTCTCCAGTCCGAAACCCACTTCCTTTTCTTTATCATCTTCCCTTGGGGGTTAGGTTATTCCCAAGCTAATAATCTACCCAGGCGTTGTTGTAAGCCTGACTTAAGCAGAAAGGTGAAGGCACTGAAGATGATACCTTTACTGTACGCCTTCCTCTGCGATTAGGAGTACTATCTATTAGGGATGTTCAGATTGGCTGCGAGGATTTGGACCACTTTGGCTCTAAAATGAGTGGGCAATTTAGTTTGCTTAATATTTTGAAGGCACAATATTACACGAATTGAAGTTATTGGAGATGGACCACTTTCACAACAGATAGGGAGTGCAAAATTATCCCGCTAGATGGCATTATCCCATTTTAGTGATTTTTGGAGATGGCCCACTATGGCACTGACCCCTTCATATGTTATTTTGAAGCAGACAGATAAGCCTTCCATTTACAATGAAGAAACGGACAATTACTTTATGGTCAAAAAATGCCATTTCAAACGTATGGTTACTCTTAGCTACTCAAGTTGTCCGTGCTCTATACACTGGTAAGCAACTTAGAGTAGTGGCCACGAGATAATAGGTGTGAAAATGTCAGATGCGAGTAGTGAAGAAGAAGACATGACTGGCGCCAAATAATATGCGACTGACTGGAGTCACATGTTGCGTCGCGGAGACCAGCTCGCCCAGTATCATCAACTCCAGTAGCGTCGTCTGCGGGGTGCAATTAAAATACACAGGTAGTATCACCTGGTCATCCAGTATCTTGGTAGCTGTTGGCCTCTCACCAAGGCGGACCGGGTTGGATTCCCTGTCACTGCATGTGAGATTTAAGTGAAATGCCATGTCCTGTGGTTCGGATTCCACGTAAAAAGGATATCCCGTGGCTCATGATCGCGAGATTAACGGTCACGTTAAACTATAAGCTTTTTTTTACTATCTTGGTCTCCAGTCCACTAATGTTCCTTGTGAGGAGAGCCTTCCAGTGCCCTGTGTAGGTTCTTGTCGCAGGATGTCTATCAAAACAAACTAACAGATTTCCCAGACAATTCCCTGATTTTTCCAGGATAAATCAGAAAATTCCCTGAGTAACAGTAACGGCCATAATAAATATATAAAACAGAGTTCGTGCTTGAAGAGAATTTCAAAAAGTGCTCGAACAATAAAGAGTAGCATGACAAAGTTGAAAAAACAAAAAAGTACATACATACCGGTATGTATTTTTTTCTTCTATATTCTGCCAATCTCTAAATTTTTCATCCAGAAAAAACTATTGTACTTGCGAGTGTTGAAAGTAGCTCGTCAATACACAAGTAATTTGTGTTCTCTATATTGCAAGAAATGAGAGCTTACTGATATAACGTCAGTACGAACGTACATCTACAATAATCATCACCAGAATATACCCCATCAAAATTTAAATTCCTAATTTCCAATTAGTCTATTCCAGGTTGTACCTTGATAAACTAAAATTCCCTGTGTTATTAAAATACCCTAATAATTCCCTGAGTTTCTCAGAAATGAAAAATTCCCTGAGTATTCTCTGTTTACATTGTTTTCCAGAGTAGCAGGCACCCTGTTGTGACATTTAATTTAGCACCACTGTACTGTGTTTACACGATCATCTTGCGGAGCTGTAACCTGTTACGACTAATACAGTACATCCTTGTTCTGCTGGCTCTATCAAGAAATTACCCTTGCCCCTGACCGTCACGTGTGGCTGACTGGGCCACTAGTGCATAGTACCGGTTAACTAGGCTCACCCACTGCTCCAGCTACAACCACGACCAGGGTGGGGTTCCTTACATTAAAAGGGCGCGCCTTTTAGAGCCCATAGCGGATGTGCATGTCCGTAGTTATTCGCGGCGGTGATAACTTTTTAGAAATAGTTTTGAGAACGACCTTCTCTTATGGTAAAATTTTTCATGTACTGTGAGTCTTGCTTTTCTATTCATATTATTATTTGCGCTGAGGAAGGCCATAATTTGGGCGAAACCGGTACAGTAAAAAGTACAAATTAATATTAATAATTTTATTAATGCAGCCAATGGCCATGTATTTTTCTTTTCAGGACGGGTCATGGAAGGGATTATGAAAGGAAATCGGCCGTGGACCTATTATTTGACTTGAGGTTTTTAATCTTCAGAACTTATTAAACTTCGTCAATAAGGGACAGGGCTAACATGGTCATTTTCATGTCACATTATATTGAAATATTTATTGTTGTAAAATTTTTAGTTTATTTTTTCATCGTTCTTAGCCTATTCATTGTTTTCCTGTTTCTTCATTTCATCCTGTATACCTAGGTATATTTTATATATTTCTTTTCTCAACAGTTTTATTAAATTAGTTTCTTTAAGGTTTGAATCTAATTTTGCTGAAGAAGGTCTCATTGTTGGACCGAAACATGCACTAATTTGTATTGATTGGCGGAGCATTTTAATTAATTATACTTTGTCATGACTTGAAGAAGCCCGACATCTTCTTCTGCTTCGTTTTCTGTGTACGAGCTCCTTCACAAAGTTCTGAACCACATTCAGTGATACAATTTGCACTGAAAAATACGTGAATGTTTGAGATAAAGAGTAAGTGCCAGGCAAGTTTCGAGATAGCGAAAAATTCGAGTTATAGAAATTCGAAATAAAGAGAAAAGTACATGTAAATTATAGGAAGTTTGTTCGTGAACTAATAATTACTACGAGTTAACGAAATTTCGAGTAAAAGAAGTTCGAGATATCGAAGTTCGACTGTAGCTACAAATCGTAATATGTTGACGATACATGTACTATAACGTAAAATACAGTACCGTGGTACAATAACTCTCTTTGCTTATATCTTACTAGCAGTAGTACCCGGCTTCGCCCGGTGGAATGATGATAATATTTCAGTCTCCTTAACACTCAACGTCACTTATGAAGATGATACTGACGACGACTGCTATTGAACGGGTATAATAAACTTATACTCTAATAGAAATACCTATTTTTAAATTACCGGCGAGGAAGACTGTGGTGTTGCCTAGTAGTATAATGGGCGTAACATCTAGGTCATTTGCCCTTTTGATGAGGATGATAATGAAGACGACTACTACTGAACGGATATATCAACCTCACAAACTAATGGAAATACACATTTTAAAATCACAGGCGATGAAGACTGTGGTGTTACTTAGTAGTATAATGGACGTAACATTTAGGCCATTTGCCCTTTTGATGAGGATGATAATGAAAACTACTGTTGAATTGACACGACAAACTTACAAACTACCGTGATAGAAAGAAATATTTCAAAATTCACAGGTGATGAAGACTTATTGTGTGTGGTGATTAGTGGTATAATGGGCGTAACATCTAGGTCATTTGCCCTTATGATAATAATAAGGTAATGATAAATGACTACTAAACGAACATGGTCTGATATAGGCAATTCAGATTTCTACCTTCGATGTCTTCCAAAGTCTGAACGTTATTTTCTGGCTTAGGCCTATACTCGATGCGTGTAGTGAAAGAGCTTATCGAGTACTGCTCGGGTCCAAGCTGCACGAATCGCAGATGAAGACGATATATGATGACAGACGTTCGGGGGGGGGGGGGGGGGGGGGTCCCGGTCCTATTCACATTGACCGGTGAATCACTCATTCTTTCGTAACACTACAGTGGTTTGAGCAAAGACCCTGTATGAACATCAGCATTGTCAGCAATACCAGGTAACACGGCGGGGTCTGGACATTCCTCTCATGTCAACTCGCGATGAATCAGCAAGCTATTCTCACACCTGGCCCCCTCCTCCCCCCTACACCCACCAGGGTCTCTCAACTTGTGGGACGTGGGTTTGCGACCACGGGACCCCAGCTGAGTCCGGCATTGCTTCTACTTACAGGTGCCGGGCTCCTTTCAGTTCTCTTACCTGTCAGCCTCCCTTGGTCAAACTCTTGTTCTCTTCCGACCCCGATGGTATCAGGGTATCCGAGGCCTAGCGACTCTTTCACTTTCCCGCCTTAATTGGCCCTTGTCTAATCATTCCTGATAGCCTCATTCTTCGAGGTGTCAGCCTTCTTTTTCTTTTCTTAATATCTCATGTCTTCTGCTCAAGACCCTCAAGGAGGAAGGGTGTGTGTAGCCCCACCACTTCTGGTGCACCCTCGATAGTGCTACATCCTCAAGGGCTCATGGCTGGTGAGTTCGGGAGCTGGCAACCCTGAGGGTTTCCAGAGCGGGTCCGGTTTTACCCCTTTTTTCCATTGCCTTTGGGACGGACCCTGTCCTCTTTCCGGGAATGGAGTGGTCTGTCCGCAATTTCAAGCAGACAGTGTTACTCGCAGGGTACCGAAGGGTAAGTATACAAATGTTGGTTCTGAACGGTGAAACGGTGTAGATTTGTGCCAAAGGGCCTAAATGAAGGGAATGGGGTGATCTGTCCGCAATTTCAAGTGGACAGGGTTACCCGCAGGGTTCGAAAGGGTAAGTATACAAATTTTGGTCCGGATCGGTGAAACGATATAGATTTTTGCCAAAGGACTTAAATGCAGGAAATGGGGTGGTCTGTCCGAAATTTTAGGTGGACAGTGATATTCACAGAGTTACAAAGTGTAAATATACACATTTTGGTTCAGATCGGTGAAACGGTGTAGATTTGAGCCAAGGGGCCTAAATGCAGGGAATGGAGTGGTCTGTCCGCAATTTCAAGCAAACTGTTACTCGCAGGGTACCAAAGGGTAAGTATACAAATTTTGGTTCTGATCGGTGAAACGGTGTAGATTTGGGTCAAAGGGCCTAAATGCAGAGAATGGGGTGGTCTGTCCGAAATTTCAAGTGGGCAGGGTTACCCGCAGGGTTGCAAAGGGTAAGTATACAAATTTTGGTTCGGATCGGTCAAACGGTGTAGATGTTTGCCAAAGGGCCTAAATGCAGGAAATGGGGTGGTCTGTCCGAAATTTTAAGTGGACAGTGTTATTCACAGGGTTACATAGGGTAAGTATACAAATTTTTGTTGAGATCGATGAAACGGTGTAGATTTGGGCCAAAGGGCCTAAATGCAGGGAATGGGGTGGTCTGTCGGAAATTTCAAGTGGACAGGGTTACCCACAGGGTTCCGAAGGGTAAGTATACAAATTTTGGTTCAGATCGGTGAAACGGTGTGGATTTGTATACATAACAAACAGACAGACAGACAGACAGTCAAACATTGAGCTATATATATATAGATGACACATAATTTTGCTATAGGAGCGTCAAAGACATACGCACTGACATGACTAACTTATAATAATAATAATCTGACATGACTAACTTATAATAATAATAATAATAATAATAATAACTAGCGGACCCATGTTCATAAACCACACTTTCCCCAATTGGTTTATAATGAGAAACTTAAGGAGAAAGGTTGGTATGTTTTTATTTCAACCAAATGATTATAGAACTCTATTTACATTTCAGTTAGAATTCCAAGTTATACGTTCCCTAACTTAAGAAGGCAATCTCTAAAAATTGGATCATCATAACACTCACCGGTTATTTGATATTTATGAAATTATACGATTTGAGTACTCATTCCTTTGATTTACTGTTTCTGAAATCCATGCAAAATGATAAAGGAAATACCTCAGAATGTTAAAATGACATGAAACAGGTGTCACAGCGGCCAAAATGTGAAATGGACAGCAATTATGCAGCATATTTTCCTACAGCAACAGTATCTGCAAATCGCACACTTCATAAATCTTTTTATTTTTTTAAAATATAGATATTTATGAAATTATAGTGCAAATCGTCACTGTTAAGGTCTATTCTCTTTCATTTGAATGCTCATTTGTCACGATCGGTCGCTTGTGAGCGCTACAGGAGGGATCTATACTACTGAAATGATAATAACAATAATGTAAAATAAAAATATGTTCGTATTATCTTAATTATTCTAAGAGTGACCTCTTCACTTTGGAAAAAGTCAAGGCGAGATTTTTAAAAGTTACCACTGACGTATCTCGATATACACTATCACGGCTAGTCTATGAGCTTGCTGTGGAACCTTTCCTCATAGAAGATGTAAGGTTGAAGTTTGCTCTCCGTTCTACGGATGGCTGGAAGAAAGGGAAATGAAATGAAACGAAAGGACATCTGGCTACAGTTCTACTTGACTGAAGTCATGATGAACAGGGCATGGTCAGATGCAAATCAGGACCTTCGACACTTCGTTAACTCCATGGCCGTGCATGGCTATCATCAATGAGTTTGCAAGCTCAAGTCCTATCATGAGCCTTCAGCCGATTATGTTTGTCGGCTGTGTGATGAGTAGGGCCCGGATTCGAGCATATTTGCATATTTTTTTCCTGAATAGTACACATTGAAAGAAGCCTTTCGGTGGTATTTTCACCTGTCTGGGACCAACAGAATTGAAATTTATCGAGCATATAAATGCATAAAACCACGGTTTTCAGAATAGAAGCATATAAATGCATATTATTGTGGGTTTCGTCTAAATAGTTTGTTTTTCTTCGAATTCTCCCCCGAATTCGGGCCCTGACCATCCTTAAGGTTCGAAAACAGAAATAATTATTGAAAAGCCTATCTGGTGCGAATAATAGAACCGCAGGTTTTTAACCTTTAGTGAGGTCGTTCTCATCATTGAAACGTTTATTGACTGATTGAAGAAAATCATTCAAAACTGAAAACATAGAAAATTTCTTGTTGTACCGACCAATGCAGATCTACTTCATTGACTCGCCTAATTCTGAAGATTTTGTAAATGGACTTTTAAACTGTAACTTTTATAAGAGCACTTCTCTTATATATACTTGTAAAACGTCTCTTGAATGCGAGTTTGTTATTGTTTTTTTCGTTTCACTTTCCTTTCTATAGTTTTTAACGGTGTTTTTCGAGCATATTCTGCATATTTAACCGCATATAATGGGTTTTTCGAGCATATAATGGGTTTTTCGAGCATATCTATCGAGCATAAAACACATGGTTTTCGATCATATCTGGAGATTTTATCGAGCATATCGATCCGAGCCCTAGTGATGAGTATTGTGAACGGTACCATGTTCTACAACGCGCACAGCGAGCATGCTCCATTATTAATTATTATTGCACACAAATAATGTGAATACTCATTTGTTAAAGTACACAGTTTGTGTTTAGTAATAGTACATTATGCAACGAGCCTATAATGGCAATATTTAAGACACGAGTATGTTTATAATTTCCATACGACTGTTTATGTTCGACAATAATTATAATTTTATTATATGTTCTAACATAAATATTCATAAATATCTGTCGAGATTTCGCCAGTTTTATGTACTGAACACAGCGCATGAGACGCAGAGAATACCATGGCCTCCTGGAATACTCCACTGTGACACTAGAAGCCACGCAGTGAAATTTTCCTGTTTCGTCATTTCATCCTGTATACCTATGTCTCATCGTTGGAGAAACCGAAACATGCACTAATTTGTATTGATTGGCGGAGCATTTTAATTAATAAAATTATACTTTTTCATGTCTTGAAGAAATCCGATATCTTCTTCTCCTTCGTTTTCTGTGTACGAGCTTCCTTCACAAAGTTCTGAACCACATTCAGTGAGACAAGTTGCACTGTAAAAATACGTGAATGTTCGAGATAAAGAACATGTGCGAGGCACGTTTCGAGAAAGCGAAAAATTCGAGTTATAGAAATTCGAATCAAAGAGAAAAATACATGTAAATTATAGGAAGTTTGTTCGTGAACTAATAATTACATCGAGTTAACGAAATATCGAGTAAAAATGTTCGAGACATCGAAGTTCGACTGTAGCTACAAATCGTAATATGTTGATGATACTTCACCTTGAGTGACCTTGGTGGGAGATGCTACCAGCCACTCGCAAGCTTGAGATACCGAGTGGAACTAGAGCTAATTTGCCCGGCTCTAATCGCAATGTCCGACTTTGCTCGCCGTCTATTAAGGTGTTTCCCTACTTGGCAGAATTGAGAGCGGTATCTGGGCCACACTTATTGCAGGCAGAGAAAGGATCTGTCACTGGAGATGAGGGATGCAACTTTCTCGAGAATTCAATTACTATTTGCCCGTGACCATGCACTATCAAAGACAGTACATGAACTTGTGGTGAAAGGAGGATGTCACGCTCACGGACCGTTCAACTCATTTGGTATCCATTGACATTACTTCAGAAAATAGCTCACATTAAAGTGGTCATAACCGTCGAGTAAGACTTGAATATGAGACTGCCACGTCTTCGGGATTCTAGCCCGAATCTCCTAAATCCGTTCAGTCGAGAGCAACTTTCGCCATGTTGTACTTATCTCAGTTGTTCCATTACCTTCATGGTGGCAGCTTTACCCAAATAACAATAAGCTATCAAAAAATAACAACATTTTCACTTTAAAACACCTCAAAATTACAATAAACCAACCACCAATCACAGCACAGCTCACAGCTAACACAGCCAACCACCGCCAAGCACACCCCAATTCAAACAACCCGCGCCACAATTACAATTTACACAACAATTACCCAGCCCTCATACTCATTACATAAATTTAAAACATAAAAGGCGGGAGCTGAAGCCTTTTAAAAGCACTACTAAATCAACCCACTAGTGATCTTTCTATTTTCATTTAAAATACGAAGCTGGTGCACAATATAAATCCTAGACACACAACAAAAATCAATTTATATGAGAGATTCGCCACATGATTTCGGAGCCTTGCAATTCAATCTGGCGGCTGATTTTCCGCACGTTTTCCTCTTATAGTATAGCGATTGCGTCCACAAAGTTTCGCTATTCCTAAAAAAGAATTGTATTAATATTCTTCACTGATAAAGTGGGAATTTAGGATTACGCATTTCAACCATCACTCTGTCATCATCAGATCCTGATCACTCGGTTTCAAGTTCAAAATTATACAAGTATTTAGAAAATATGTCCTTGCTATATTTTGTATAGCTTGTCCAGTTAATATTAATATTTATGATTCTTAGTGAATCTCGCTATTTGCTAAGGTTAGCCCATCACCTCCGAGCGAGACGCGCCATGATGCGTGAGGGCACCATTTCGGCAATGCTGTACAGCTGTTCCCGAGAGCGGCTAGCTGGTGAACCATGTGTCATTTCCTCGTACAAATACAAACCGATATAAAATAAGTGAATTAATTTACGTATTTCACAGTCATACAGCATAACTTTTTGATGTATAACGATTACAACGCAACCAAGAACTACATTTTCCAACCACCCCAAGCCGAGAAAAAGTTACCTTAAAAAAATGATAACAACTTTCTTTCTTGGACACACACAATTTTGAAATTAATAAATCAGTTATACAACATTCCAATGCATATTGTGTTAAAATTTGGATTCGATCTGATGACGGGTTTTTGAGATAATTCATAAATATGACGCATGGTTGAAACACGCTTAAAAACGTGCACTTTTTGTGTTGCAACTGCGATAAAAAATATTAAAATATAAATTAAAAATTCCAATCCTACATGAACTAACGTAAAATAGAACGACGAAAATGATGATGTTATTGGATTTTATGTAGGTCTATTAGTTACTTCACAAACAACCTTCAAACTCGAGTGCACATAATACTTTGGTCGACAGTAGTCTATGATGTTGTATTGTTTGCGATCTACGTATGAATATTATGCACTTGTAAATAGTTAAGCTACACAATATAATAAAATTAGAGCATGCACACTGATTTATAGCCCACTTAAAGTTATGAGTACATAACCGTTAGAGTATCCTATTTCTGCGCAGTTGTCGCACAGGTGTTCATACTTGACTAGCTTGCACCTGAAGTCAGGTTGTGTAGCTTAACTACTGTATTTACGCGTGCATACTATTCATAGGCCTATGTAGATCGCAAACATATAGTACAACTACAACATACAAACCTTTTCAAATAACGACATTCACTGCGAAAAATACTAAGATTAACAAGACAAGCTATACAGTACAGGATCAGGCACAGGTGGTATTGAAGTCCAGGGGTTGGTGAACGCCAAGTTCATTGTCACGGTGCGAGATTTCCAGCACGGTTCCGCAGTGTGGGGTATGATGTCACAGCCTCTTTGGCGTGGAACAGCGCACCTTTTTCTGGTAGAGTTGTTAATTATGTGAGCAATGTATCCTCGCGTGTGGCAACTAGAGCTTAACTTGAGCTACGGCATAACAGTGCTGGTAATCCCTGAACCACGCAGTCATCAAGTGAATGGCCACTTTGATCGATAACTTTCCCCTTTAGAAATTAGCCCAAGGAGATTAGAACAGATTACGCTCAAATACTTTCTTCTCTCGCGGACCTCTTGACATGGCTATCGAAACCACAATAATGAAGCCTTTTATGATTAACTTTAGGATAGTATTAACCCTCCATAGGACAGAACTGGTTTTTCATTGTTTTTCTTTTATGTTAGACTATAACTTAGGTTTTGTATTTGACAATGGATTTTTGACAAGGAACTTCACAAATTTATAACCATGTGTTTGAAGAAGCAGACGAGTTCAAATACATGGGGACACTAATAAACAATAAAAACGAAGAACAGGAGATAGAAGCGAGGATTAAAGCTGCATCCAGAGTATCATATTCAGTTAGTAAACTACTCATATCCAGATTGTTATCTAGAGGGACCAAAATACGAATATATAAAACTGTAATTAGGCCAGTATTACTACAGTATATGGTGCAGAAACATGGAGATTAAGCAAATAAACAGTGAGAAAGATAAAGGATTTTTGAAAATAAAATCCTCAGAAAGATTTTCGAACCAATTTGTGAAGCAGGTGAGTGGCGAAGGAGAAAGAACAAGGAACTAAAGGAGTTGTATAAAGAACCGATGTTGTTGCGGAAGATAAGACAAGAAGGCTGTCCTCTTTATTTGTACCCTGGCACTCCTGACGATTTGTTCGCTCTCACACCCGGTTTAACCGAATGGTTGAAAAGGATGGACTTTAAAGTTTGAATATTACCTTGTTATATATTGTATAAATTACCATACGATTAAATAAATCAGACAGATTCTACACACACCCAAAGTACACGGGGCTACATGACCGCGTTGTCGCAGCCCCTAAACTAAGGAACCAACCAACCAGTACTGTAGTATACTAGTAGAGAAATGTAACATTCCTTCTCACAATCAGTGATTTAACGACGCACGGCTGGCACACAACAACAGAGGGCAATGCCACACTAATGAGTCGGATGATTTGGTCCCGCTTTTATTGTATTGTCTTGATGATATTTTGACGAGAAGCAATAATACTAGAGCCACGATTCTGATAGCATTACGTCATCGGTCACGTTCACAAATGACTTGAGCACTTAGCCCAAGGCTTCTACTGTGGTGTTAATAACAGCCCAAACCCGTGGAAATTGTCTCATCTAGTTGACTTGAAAGTCGGCCCAGAGGTGTTGGGGTAACGCGCCTGCCTCTCACCAGAAGTCGAGGTCTCCTTCAGGGGTTTTACAGTAGAAACTGCTGGCCACGGCGGGAGATTGGTCATCGTGTCGGTGAGTGGCAAAGGAGAAAGAACAAGGAACTAAAGGAGTTGTATAAAGGACCGATGTTGTTGCGGAAGATAAGACAACAAGGCTGAGATGGGCTGGTCACGTGTATAGAAGAGAAGAAGGATCTAGACAGCGAGAAGTGTGTGAGGAAAAGCCAGACGGACGAAGACCTGTAGGCAGATCAAAAATGAGATGGAGAGACCAAGGACATCCAGCTACTAGGCGCGTGAGAGGAAGATGCCAAGGACAGAACGAGGTGGAGGAGGCTTCTTGACGAGGCCAAGAACTGACAGCGGTTTGTGGAGCCAGGAGAGTGAGAGTAAGAGTAAGTATTGTTTTTATATTTTACCGCTGGTGTTTGAGTTTTGCTTCTGTTTTATGATCCGATTTTTCTCTTTGTTTTTGCTATTGTGTTTTGCTTTTATTTCGACTTTTGTTTTTGTTTTTGTTCAGCAGATCAAGAAGATTGAGGGGAGATATTTGGTTTCCAGAAATATTATCTCTTCCACAGGAAAGTTTATTAAAATACGGTTGAAAAATTCAACTTTTATAACATTATTGTAAAGTAACGGGTATTCTGTCCGAAGGCAGGTCCAAGCCTCCGAAGAGGCTATCCTCAGCCAGGAGTTTACGTGCGGAAGTTAGCCAGGTCCGTTCCGCTCTTCGGAATGTGCGCCAACAGCACGTGCTCCCACCGAAACTGGAATACCATCCAAGTTCCAACCACGCCCATTGCTGCTTGACTGCGGAGTTCTTATGGGATATCTGGTGTTTCAACATGGCCAGGCTGTTGACCAACATTATTGTACTTATTGTTATCATTGTATGTTTCTGGCGTCTGCTAATTAAGAGAAGAGATAGGTTGGTAGGACACTCACTCAGACACCCATGAATAGCAAACTTAGTTACGGAAGGAAGGTTTGAGGATAAGAACTGTATGTTAGACCAAAGTTAGAATATGTTTAACAGATGTATCGGATGTAGGTATTTGAAGTGCATGTTGGTCTTTAAATGATTGGTTGAAAACAGTAATGGTTCACGTCACATACAAATAAATAAGGACTCACGGCCAGAAATGTTTTTGCGATGTCCAGATTAATCGTTGAAACGTTTGAAACCGTCTCACAGAAAGCAGTTTTAAATTAAACGTTTTGCTATAAACGTTTAAACGTTTTTTAAAGAAACGTTTTCTTAATCATTTAGAAACCCACCTCTTTGCATAGTGGGTAGCATTCTTGACTGTCATCTTGGAGGCCCGGGTTCAATTCGCGGCTCTGCCAAAAAGAAAGATAAAATCTGATCCGATCTGAGGGCTGAAACGGATTACACTCTGCCTCGTGAGGAAGAACTAAGAAGAGGAAGGTTTGATTCCTACCTAAGCCATCTCCTGAAAGTGGTTTTCCCCTCTTCTACACCAGGCAAATGCTAGGATGGTACCTAATTTACAGTAATGTCACGGCCACTTCCTACCCAAATCCAATCTCGATTACAAATACACACACTAGTACAGACATCACAGTGACACAGGTTATCATACATATTCTACACACACCGACGTACTCGGGGCTACATGACCACGATGTCGCAAAGACCCCTAAAGAATCAACAACAACAAGTCCATTACTGTATGGTGACAGCATTCAACTATCAGAAGAAATATTTCTTTTTATTTGCCATTCGCTGTTTCAGCTTGCTTTACCACCACAGACCTTGAAGGGCCTTGACGTACCAAGCGACTGCTGCCCAGCCGTATCGCCAGCAGATTGCGTGGTCAGAGTGTCGGGTCCCCTCAGTCGTTAGTCTTGGTTTTCCTAACCTGAGCGGTGCCTCAGAAGGCTTGTTTCAGCCCTCACGTCAGTTTCTACTGTAATAAATAATAATATCGTATGGCCTCGGGTGCCGGGTGAAAGTTTTGTTATTTGACACCTAGAGGGCAGCTTGCATGCAGAATTTTGTTGTTTCTTGGAGTGCTATGAATGTCGTGGAGGTTAGATATCTAAGCTCCTAGACACTATAGCGCTTTCCAGTAGAGAAAGGAGGAACTTTTTGTGTTGGCGGGAAATCCTGAGATTAATTTTGTCATTATGAACACGGCCTACTGAATTCAAATGGGTTCTTTAACATGCCAACAACGTATGACATGCGTGTCGTGATATTTCTCGCCTTTCAAAAATCACTTACCAGGGTCAGGAGCGAACCTTCAAGCTTGGGGTCGGTAGACCAACACGATGACCAATCTCCCGCCGTGGCAAGCAGTTTCTACTGTAAAACCCCTGAAGGAGCCCTCGACTTCTGGTGAGAGGCAGGCGCGTTACCCCAACACCTCTGGGCCGACTTTCAAGTCAACTAGATGAGACAATTTCCACGGGTTTGGGCTGTTATTAACACCACAGTAGAAGCCTTGGGCTAAGTGCTCAAGTCATTTGTGAACGTGACCGATGATGTAATGCTATCAGAATCGTGGTTCTAGTATTATTGCTTCTCGTCAAAATATCAGCAAGACAATACAATAAAAGCGGGACCAAATTATCCGTCTCATTAGTGTGGCATTGGCCTCTGTTGTTGTGTGAGTGAGCCGTGCGTCGTTAAATCACTGAGAAGGAATGTTACATTTCTGTACTATTATAATACAGTACTGATTGGTTGGTTCCTCAATTTAGGGGCTGCGACAATGTGGCCATGTAGCCCCGTGTACTTTGGGTGTGTGTAGAATCTGCCTGATAACTGGTGATAATTGTGATGGCTGTATTACTGTAGTGTGTGTTATCTGTGAATCAGGTAGAACAGACGATTAATTTTTTCAAGTAGGTCCTACTTTTGCTACCAAATGCTACCGTCCACGACACCTATCTTCGGACGTGGCTACTAAATGCCATCGAAGTCATCACCTGGCGGCAAACGTTCGAACTAATAAAGCGTTATCAAAATATCCCACAATTTTTAGCTTCCACAAGTGTAGATAGTGGAAGGTTCTTTTTCATGCCATGCATCTATGACATGGGACAGCCGGCTTTACTTCCCCTTGGAAGGAAGGCATACTGAGGGATTTTTAACGCTCTTAAAAAATCCGACGACTTCGGACGGGTTTGAACCCACGATCTTGGGCATAGAAGCTCAGCATGCTACCAACTACGCTACCGAAGCCACCAATCAATAGGTAAAGCACTGCGCGGATGCGGATATATTTTCCATGGCTGTGCGGATATCGGATAAGCTGCGGATAATGTTCGGAGTAAATTTGCGGATAGTTTTTAGAAATACAATACAAACTTGTTGAATATCATTACTAAGACCATGATGTTTATGAGATGACATATCTTCTTTTTGTCTTAATGTTTTATTTTCTTTCATGACAAATGTAACAAAATGATTTACGCTAATCTCATTCAAATTATGTCAATAAGCATAATAATAATAATAATAATAATAATAATAATAATAATAATAATAATAATAATAATAATAATAATAATAATAATAATATCGTATGGCCTCAGGTGCCTAGTGCAAGCTTTGTTAATTGACACCCAGAGGGTAGCTTGCATGTCGAATTTCGTCGTTCCTTTGAACGCTATGAAAGTCAAGGAGGTTAGATATCTAAACTCCTCGACACTACAGCGCTTTCAAGTAGAGAATGGAGGAGCTTTGTGTTGGCGGAAAATCCCGAGATTAATTTTGCCATTGAACACGGCCTACTGAATTCAAATGGGTTCTTTAACATGCCAACAACGTATGACATGAGTGTCGTGATTTTTGTCGCCTTCAAAAATCACTTACCATGGCCAGGGGCGAACCTGCAATCTTGGGGTTGGTAGTCCGACACTATAACCACTCACCCACCGTGGCAAGCAATAAGCATAATTATCACTCCGAACTGAAAAGGGTTGCAATTCCGGCTGTATAACATTCATTTTAAACATACAGTAGAACTTGACATAGGCCTACTGACCGGCAAAAAAAAGTGGAACAGTAATTTAAAAAGTATAAAATTAGCCATGAAAAAGATGTAATCACATTTTAAAAGCTTTTCACGCATTAGGACACACATCTGAAACATCCGTGAATAGAAATTGACATTTCTTAGGGTGGTTTATTACCACCAATTACCCCCAATCTTTGATGAGCCTAACAAGCTGTCATGGACGCTAAGGGTGGAAACACTCGTTTTAGTGACCAGTGTTCCCGTGCAGTGCAGTGCACACATTAACACTGTTTTGTTTGGCAAAAAAAAAAAAAAAAAAAAAAAAACAGCCCAAAAGAACATTAGTAAAAAATAGAAAATTGTTAGATTTGAGAAATGTAACGAAATTTGTGAGTTAAAGCGTGTTGTAAAACATGTTTCAGTATTTTCTGTAGCCAACCATCTAACATTTACATGAATAATGCAAATATTGGAAAACCGATACATTTTAGTGGAATAAATTAAGAAATTACATAAAAAATTGAAGTGTTCCACTTTTTTTGCCGGTCAGTATATATAGCCCAAGGAATCTATTTTCTCCTCAGAATTAAATGTGTTCTTTTAATATTTTATTCGTTCAAACCCGGCCGAAGTCGTCGGATTTTTAAGAGCGTTAAAAATCCCTCAGTATGCCTTCCTTTGGAGGGCAAGTAAAGCCGGCGGTTCTATGTCATAGATTTATGGCACGATAAAGAACCTTCCACTAATCACACTTGTGTGAAGCTAAATTATATGTTAAATTTAACTAACACTCTTAGGTTCCAACGTTTGTCGCCAGGAGCCGACTGCGGTGGCATCTAGTAACCAAGTTCAGAACTAGTTGGTCGTTGACGGTATCGTTTGGTAGCAAAAGTAGGAACTACTTGAAAATTCAATGTCTGTAGTCCTTGCTTGAATTAAAAACAGATAACACACACTAATACAGCCATCACAATTAACACCGGTTATCGTACAGATTCTAGCCTACATACACACAAAGTACACGGGGCTACTTGACCACATTGTCGTTACCCCTAAACTGAGGAACCAACCAACCAATATTTTATTCAATTGAGAACATTACCGCCAGTAGATTAGGATAACAAACGTGCAGATGCGGATAAAAAGTCGTGCGGATGCGGGGCGGATGTAGATAACAGTCGTACGGATGCGGAGGTTTAGTTAATCCACGTAGGACTCGAACAATAGGCTACGTGTCCGAGTCTATCATCCACCCAGAACAGACACCCGTGTTGAGGGGCGTTCCAATAACTCTACCCTCAGTTCTGACAGGACAATGCAGTTTCCGGAGACTTGCCCACCACCACATCCACCGCCCTGTTCCGCCTCCTGAGCTATCTTTCAACTCTTATTTTCGACTTTGAGTTGGGGAAACCACAATTTCCATTCCACCATGCCTCATGAGAACTGAGAAATCAAAGCTGAAAGGCTCTATTCCTCAAAATCTGTGGTCTCGGGGTACCTATTGTAACTAAGGATCCAGAGGTCCTGGTTAAAATTCTTAGCTCTGCCAAGAAATTTAATTCCGGTTTGGGGGTTGGCATGGTGTACACTTAGCCTCGTGGGGGGCAGAAAGAAGAAGAGTTGGGTTTTGATTTCCAACTCAACTGTCCAGGAAATGGTTCTCCGTGTTTCTTCACATCTACTCGAGGCAAATGCTGAGATGGCTCCTAAATTAATGCCACGGCCCTCTCCTTCTAAATCCTAGCCTCAATTGCAAATACACACTTAACTAAAGCTATCACAATGGCACAGGCTATCAGAAATATTCCACACATCCCCAAGTACACAGGGTTACATGATCACGATGTCACAGCGTCCTTAAATGGATCAACGTAGGAGCAGATGACCACGCTGTTCCACCGCTTAAATCAGCGGGCTCTTGGTGTCCGTGCCTGGACCCCCACAGCAGTAGCGAACTGCGTGCTACCTCCCTTTAAATGAAGCACACCTACGCTTCTTTACTGCGAGAGTTAACATCTAAAGGAAGTGCGCTTCGTAAAAAAAAAGGAAGGTAGTTCGTTCACAGTTCGCTACTCCTTGGAGGGGTGGGGGGTGGGGGCGGTGGGCGCGCACGGACTTCAAGAGCCCGTTGATGAGCCTATCTTGGTGATCCTAGGCGAAACTTCACACAAGACATGGCAATCAATCATTAGATGCGATGAGTTTTGGTCCATATCAAAGCATGTCATTTTCAAGGCCTTTTCCTTATATTCATTCCACGCAAATGGCCCATCTCGTGGTGTAGTGGCTATCGTTCTTGGCTCTGCCAGAAATTTATATTTTTGGTCTGAGGACTGGAACGGGGATCACTCAGCCTCGTGACGCAAAACTGAGAAGAGGAGTGTTCGATTTCCACCTCATCCATCCTGGAAATGGTTTTCCGTGGTGTTCCCCCACTTCTTCTGCAGGAAAATACTGGGATGGTCACTAATTGAACGCCGTGATGCCTCCTTCCCAATCCTATGTCCAATTTACAAATTCACACACTACAATAACACAGGTAATAACAAAAAATTCCACTCACGCCTAAAAAAAAAGCACAGGGCTATTTATCCGCAATATCGCGATCCCTAAAATTAGCAGCAACAACAAAAACTCCGCTAAAATGATAGGATTGTGATTCATTTCAAGTTCCAGACCGCTTTCCTTAGACCTGGGTTGATTGGTCCCTCAGTTTAGGAGCTGCGACAACGCGGTCATGTAGCCCCGTGTACTTTGGATGTGTGTAGAATCTATCTGATAACCGGTTAATTGTGATGGCTGTATTAGTGTGTGTTATCTGTAATTCAGGTAAGGACTGCAGACGATCAATTTCAAGTAGTTCCTACTTTTGCTACCAAATGCTGCCGTCAACGACACCTAGCTGTGAACTTGACTACTAGATGTCACCGCAACCACCACCTGGTGGCGAACGTTGGAACTTAGAGCGTAAATCAAATCTAACCTACAAATTTATCTTCACACAATTGTAGTCAGTGGAAGGTTCTTTTACTTGCCATAAATCTATGACATGGCACGCCGGCTTTACTTTTCCTACGAAGGAAGGCATACTGAGGGTTTTTTAACGCTCTTAAAATCCGACGACTTCGGCCCGGTTTGAACCCATGATCTTGGACATAGAAGCTCAGCATGTTACCAACTACGCCACCGAAGCCGCTTTCTCAGACCTAGTCCCAATTAATTACCAATCAATACGCTAGTATACACATCGCACGTGAGCAGGCAGTGTAATTGCACGCGACGGGTGACCGCTGCGGTCCATCCCTGTATGAACCAGTCGCATCTGTCTGTTTGGCGCATTCGGCAAGACTCTCGTCTACAACTGTGCCTATGGCTACATGATTGATTTCTGCCCAGTCCGTTGATTCCAAAATGCGAAAAACACGTATCAGAAGACTTACTGGAATATAAACTCGATGAAATTCTAACAACCCTGCGCGGCGTCAACATTTATGTATTTTTTGTGTATTTCTTTATTGACTTAATTATTTATTTTTATTTAATTATTTGGTAATTTACTCGTTTTCTTTTTTCAAGCGAACTGACCACTTAGGATAACGCAACAACTTTATTTCATTTTCCTTTTCCTTTGTCTGGAGTTTCCTCTGTCTCCAATATCCCTTCACGCTGTCACTCGCGCGTTTCCTTTGATCTTCTGTCCAAATTCGTCCCCTTCTCTTAGGTCTTTCTTCATCTTGCAACCCTTCCAGATTTTTCACTTTACTCTTCAATTAACTTCTTTCTAGCATTTGAGGCTCTGTGATGTTCAACTTTTCTAAATCTTTCCTAACTTCCTTAGTCCACGTTGAAGTGGTCTTCTTCTTTCAGAGATAGTCAAATATTTATTATTTATATATTCGCTCATTTGGGCGGCCTATGGACCACGGTGCTTATGCTCTAGGTGTTGTCTGCCACTTCTGATGTTTTTGGAGGATTGTTTGGCGGCTGCATTTTTGCTGAAATCTTGAGCCTTTCTATTGGACCAGTAATCTATCTTACGTTCCTCGGACCATGTCCTGGACGCGTTGTGGTGAACTTCTGTAATGGATGTGAGGAAAGGCCTGGTTTCAACTGTCAGACGGTAGCGACTCCTGTCATTTATTGTGTCTTGCTGAATGTATGTATGTCTACCCCTTATTATTCCCGTTTTCCAACGGGGTCGGGGATGAGATGCGATAGAAGTCTTTGTGGCGATGGTTTTTACGGCCGGATGCCCTTCCTGATGCCAACCTCATGAGAGGAGTTAATGAGAGATGAAATGTATGATGGTGAATGAAACTGGGCAATGATGTGGAAGGAAGCGGCCGTGGCCTGTCAGAAGGTACCGTCCCAGCATTTTCCTGGTGTTGAAAATGGGAAACCACGGAAAATCATTTCAAGGACGGCCGACGGTGGGGCTCGAACCCACGCGTCTACCGAGTCAGCAGAGAGCTTGGCTCCATGACCTAATGCTGCGCTTTAGCCAGCGTAGCCACTACTGTCGGTTTGTGTCTTGTTGAATATTTTTGTTTATTTATTTTTAGCCTATTTTCAATTTTGAAAAAATAGGCTTATGAGATCACCTTTTGTCCGTGTGTGTGTGTGTGTGTGATTCGTGTGTGTGTCCCCCCCTAATAAAATCTAAACGGCAGGAGCGATTCCAATGAAACTCGGAAAGTTCATAGCACTATCCCCGGCGACCTCGACCGTGCCCTTCAAATTTTTTTACGACTCACCAATCCAACATGGCGGCTGTGCGAAATATTTCACCAGCATTCAATATCTCCGAAACTATTACCGATATTACCCTGACATTTTCTATGGTGATAAAGGGAACTACTAGAAGTTCATCTATGTGACTTTTGAAAAACTGGTAACTACAAAACCAACATGGCGGCCACGCGAATTTGCGACTTTTAAATAGACGTTTCTCGCGATTTAACCAACAAAACGCAATAAAACTTGGTACAGTATATGTTTATACACATTGTAATTCGCCGACATCTAACTTGGTTCAATTGTTTACATAACCAGAAGATGGCGGATGTGCGAATTATTTCACCTGCATTCTATATCTCTGAAACTATTAGCGGTATCACCCTGAATCTTTGTACAGAGATAAAGGGCACTACTGGAAGGTCATCTATAAGACTTTCAAAAACCGGTTAACTACAAAACGAACATGGCGGCCAAGCAAATTTGAAAATTTTAAATAGACCTTTCTCGCGATTTAATGTTCCAAGCGCACTGAAATCTGGTACAGGAAATATTTATACACATTGTAATCCACTGGTATCTAATTTAGTTCAATTGTTTACATAACCTCAAGATGGCGGCAGTGCGAATTTTAAAATTAAGTTTTTATTCCTTGTGATGTAGTCATGCGATCGAAGTGAAAGTTGGAATAATGAACCTACGCAATAATTTTCCTTTAATGGTACATGACTCCATGGCCTATAAATTTAACAATCCAACATGGCGACCATCCGAAATATTTAGACGATACTGAATATCTACGAATCTATTTTAGCAATCAAACTGCATTTTTTAATGTTCATAGGGGCTATGAACTTAAGTTCACCTATAGGACTTTAAATAACCTGGTGATCACTAATTCAACATGGCGGTGACGCGAATTATAAATATTCACATGGACGTTTCTCGCGATTTAACCATCCGAGTGCAGTGAAACTTGGTACAGTAAATCCTTATACGAATGTTAATCCACTGGCATCTAATTTATTTCAATTGTTTCCATAACCTCAAGATGGCAGCTGTGAAAAATTTTCAAATCTCCTTGTTTTTTCTTGTGTCCTAATTATGCGATTGAATTTTGATTACTACACGTTCACAATAATCTGCATGTAACAGTACATAACTCTAGGACCTACATATATAAAATCCAACATGGCGACCATCCGAAGTATTTAGTCGGTTCTTAATATCTACGAATCTATTACAGCAATCAAACAGAAATTGTGTATGTTGATAGTGGAAATTAACATAAGTAGGATATATGAAAATAGGCTGTATAGTTCTTCACGGAACTACTTGTTATTTATTTATTTTTTTATTTTTCTTTTTTTTTTCTTCTTAGTCGTTTACCCTCCAGGTTGGTGGAACCCACGGACTCAGCGAGGGAACTCACCACTACCGCCTCTACGGGCAGTGTCCTAGAGCTGGGAACATCTAATCGGAGTGGATACAACTGGTGAGGTGTGATTGGCACCTCGCCCAGGCGGCCTCACCTGCAAAGCGAACAGGGGCCTCACGAGGGAAGGTAATGGATGGTCAGGATGGATAGGCAAGGAAGAGGGAAGGAGGCGGCCGTGGCCTTGAAGAAGGTACCATCCCGGCATTTGCCCGAAGACGAAGTGGGAAACCACGGAAAACCACTTCGAGGATGGCTGAGGTGGGAATCGAACCCCCTCTACTCATTTGGACCACCCGAAGCTGAGTAGACCCCGTTCCAGTCCTCGTACCACTTTTCAAATTTCGTGGCAGAGCCGGGAATCGAACCCAGGACCTCCGGGGCGGCAGCTAACCATGCTGACCGCTACGCTACGAAGGCGACGCTATTTATTATTTTATTTATTATTTTATTTATTGATTCTAATTTATTTTGATTATTATGTATTTATTTATTTATTTATTTTATTTAATTATTTATATTATTTTTTACTTATTTATTTTTATTTAATTATTTATTTAATTAAATACTTATTTATGTATTTATTTTTATTTATTTATTGTTTACTTATTTATGTATTTATTTCTGTATTTATTTAATATCCATCAGATCTGAACCCTATTTTACAGGAGTATGTTAGGGTTATAGTTTTCAATCAATTAATAATTAATTAATTGCTCTTAACTCACAATTTGGAAACTAAATTATTAAAGATAATAAGACGAATAAATGGTTGTAACACCTGGATTTTCTGAACAAATGATATAAGGGCCTTGAGAATTTCACATTACAATAAATTATACATGTGCCATTTGAGTTCAAATCTTGTTCTTTCAAACATAGCACCACCAAACAGTAAATGGATTGCAGTTTGTAAAGATCCACAAAAGCACAGCAGCAATTAATAGGGTTGTTCAATATACAGTACATCACAGAACGTGTAGACGCTAGGCAAGTTAGGAGTGACGTAACATTTAATCAAGCAGTGCTTCTTAAAATAGCACATTAGGTTCACCGCGAGTTCTGAAGTTGGTCCAACGAAAGGTAGAGTATAACGTCACGCGCACTCTGTAACTGATCCAATTTTGCTACTTGTTCACGCTAGTTATCACAATCTGTATCTAATAACGTGACATACATCTACCTTACTGTACTTTTTTTAACCTGCTATTGAATTACGATTGGAAAACCATAATTATTGGAGACCAATCATATTATAGGAAATGTGGTACGTCATAGAGGCCAAAGTGTTATAAAGATGAGACAAGCACAATAAGAATTGACAATACGACGTATTGCTACAGACTGCATTATTCACATACCGTACTTCGTTTCTATCAACCAATCTATTCACTGGAGCAATAAATGAATAAATAATTAAATAAATAAATAAATAAATGCATAAATAAATAAATAAAGAAAGAAAGAAAGAAAGAAAGAAAGAAAGAAAGAAAGAAAGAAAGAAAGAAAGAAGGAAAGAAATAAATGAATAAGAGAAATAAAGAAATAAAGAAATTGAGAAATAAAGAAATAATAAAAGAAATGAATCAATCAATGAAACAATGAATCAATAAATGGATCAATTAATAAATAAATGAATAAGTAAATAGATCAATGAAAACATCAATGATGAATTAATAAATAAATGAATAAATAAATAAATAAATAAAAAATAAATAAATCAATGAATTAATCAATGAATGAATTGATACATAAATGAATAAATAAATAAATAAAAGCTACGACACTACAACACGGTTGTTTTACCAGAAACCCTGTATGCGGCAGAAACAACATTAATTGGAGGGATGACATGAATTCATGATATCGAGAAACAAGAACGGAACTTGGATCAGACGACCTACAAAGGAACTCTATGGAAACACAGACACCATCACAGAGAATTTTAAGGAAAAGACGCCTACAGTTCTATGGACAACTGTGGAGGATGAATGAAAACAGACTTAGCTTACTAAGAAAATGTTAACATCAATAATACAAGTAAATTAAAGACCAGTTGGATGAGAGAAACACAGGAAGACCTGGAACGATTCAAAATCTCGGACAGAAATCAATTCAAATATAAAATCAGAAACAATAAATTTGAACACGTCTCAAGAAAAGAAACAATAGGGAAAAAATGGACAGAGGAAAGGAAGAAAAAGCACAGTGAATTAATGAAGGGGTTTTGGGAAGGAAGAGAAGAGGAATAGGAAGCTAAGCTGTGATTGGCTCAAGTTCGCACGCTCTCCCAAAGGATTTTTTTTAATAATAATAATAATTTAAGTACTTGGGAGAGATCATCATGAAACTTGGACTGTACAAAGAAGCACTCAAGGAACGAGTACGCAAACTCGAAATAGCCTATCAAACATCGCGCTCAATATACAAGAAAAAATGCCTGTCCAAAAATACTAAACTACGTCATTATGAAACTGTTCTGAAACCAGTAGTTATGTATGCAGCCGAAACCCTATCCCTAAATGCTAATAAAGGACTCCTAGAAGAACTGGAGAAAAAAGAGCGCAAAATCGTCAGAGGTATAATGGGATCAAATTACAAGAATGGCATCCACTATAAAAAATCCAACGAAGAAGTCTACAGTGAAATAGAGAAAATTTCAGAAACTATCCGTAAAAGGCAGGCACGGTATTACGGTCATCTCAAACGAATGGAGTCTGGCTGCGTGGCTCAGGGGTAACGTTCTCGCTTGCTGAGCCCAAGGTTGCAGGTTCGAAACCTGGCGCAGTCAGCTGGCATTTGAGGGTGCGCAAATGCGAGGGAGCCGTGTCAGTACATTTACTGGCACGTTAAAGATCCCCTTCGGGGCAAAATTCCGGCACCCCGGCGTCTCTAAAAGCCAGTGTAGTTAAAAGGGACGTACAAACCAATAACATTCTTATTATCAAACGAATGGACGGGAACAGGCTGACTAAACAGATTTTTCATTTCTTTGACACCAAACCCAATACCACAATGCCCTGGTTTATGACTACCAAAGACGACCTCAAAATGCTGCATCTAAAACCCGACGACGCCTTCAATAGAGATCTCTTCCGCAAAAAGATACTGACTGGACCACCTGGACAGCGGAGCGCAAGATGGCCCACTCACAGAGAATGAGGGAATTCTGGGCTCAGAGGAAAGCGAAACAAATTGCCAAGTGTAGCAAGACTTAACGTGATCCTAGATGGCCTCAACGAATTATATATATAAGTAAGTAAATAAATAAATAAATAAATAAATAAATAAATAAATAACGAAATAAATAAGTACATTAATTAATCAATAAATAAAACATACACACAGCGGAGTTGGCTATCTGAATTACGTTCTAGCCTGAACATATTATCTACAAATAGAAAGCAAAACAAGAGAACGGAACACAGAGTATTGACAACCTAGCCCATGTTACCATATCAACATAGCACTCTCTAATAGGGATAATCCACTGTTGAGGGACAGTGGCACTTTCTCGCAGATTGCTACTCCTGTTGGAACATTTAAAGCAGATTAACTTTCTCGGGCTATTATATAAGAAAGCGTACAAGTTCAATATTACGTATATGGTTTCGGGGCAAGAGTCGCGTGACAGTTTATCTGCTCCGAGCTGAATCAACTGATGTGAAATCTTATTTCAGAACCACACGACATACCTATAGGAAGAGATGTGGCCGAGCAGTTATTCGGTGTGACTTCTTTCTTTTAGGCACTCGCCAATACTCATTTGTCCATGAGTTTGAAAACTCTAGTAGTGATGATGATGATGATGATGATGATGATCAGGTGCCATATAATCGGCGTCGACTCTTAGCGACTGTATGGATGGACTGTCTCCATACGATTCAGTCTTCAGCATATACTTCAGATCCTTCACTGACATATTCATGTTAGATTTGTTGGAGTCGATCCATCTCAATTCTGGCCACCCTCGTCTCCGAGACCCTTCCATCTTTCCAATCATAATTGCCTTTTCCAACGAATCAGAACATATCATAATGTGTCCAAAATATGACAGCTGTAATCTTGTTATCAGTTCTTCAAGAGACAGATCTGGTTTGATTTTTTGAATTACTCATACATTTTTCTTCCTGGCCGTCCAAGGAATACGCAGTATCCTTCTCCAACACCAGAGCTCAAAAGCATCATTATAGGCTATTTCCTATCTCGTTTCCTTATGGTCCAGCTTTCGCAACCATATGTAGCTATGGGAAAGACTAGTGCCTTAACCATTCTAATTTTAGTAGGCAAAGATACATCTGAACACTTGAAGATCTTATCCAGTCATAGAACTCTAGTACGGGTGTACATATATTTGGAAATTACTATCAAAGGCATATTATCTTCTACTTCTTTTTTTTCTGCTATCAAATAACCCATTTGGAGGGTACGATGAATCAACTTTGGCTATTTTTCACTGTATTCAATTTCCATTGCTTACAAATTTCCTTCATCTTGTTCGAGTGGCGGTCCTTCTCCTCCTGAGTTCACTTTTTCTGGTTGTTAGTTTCCCTCTCTCCTGAAACCCTGCCTTTTGAGTAACTTCTCAGAAGAGTGTTCTGTTTTCTATGGCGCCCGTTGTAATTCCAGCGTGTGAGATAACAAGGCTTGTAGACATATAAAGTATACCTTTGAAAGATGCATTTTTTTTCCAATTTCAACGAACCATGTGGGTTTAGACTTGTAAGCGTTCAGGTATTTATTGACCTATTTTCTTCTATTTGAAAGTGGTTGTACCAAGTTAGTCATTAGAGAAGGTGCTACAGCTGTTCTCAAAATACACAGACAGTATATTGTGAAATGAAAATCCACAGCCTGCTTCCAGTCGACCGACCGGGTCAGGGAATGGAATGAATGAAGCCCCATCTAGCGGCGAGGATAGGAACAGTGCCGGCTGCCGAAGCCTGTTGCACTCCCCTGCGGAAATGATTAAATGAATGACAGATATGAAATTAAATGAAATGAAAGTGGAGAGCGTTGCTGGAATGAAATTTGTGACAGGGAAAACCGGAGTACCCGGAGAAAAACCTGTCTGCCTCCGCTTTGTCCAGCACAAATCTCACATGGAGTGACCGGGATTTGAACCACGGACCCAGCGGTGAGAGGCCGGCGTGCTGCCACCTTAGTCACGGAGGCTTCACAGTATATTGTAAATACCCAAAATGGTGAATGACACCTTCGTATTGGACTGCACATCACAATACTGAGGAAGTAAGCGAACGTGTAGGGGAGATTTGCACTCTATATCATGCACATTGTCCCTCACTGGAGCTCTTTTTCCAAATTACTACTGTAGCTTTATTCAAGAAATGGCTGAACAGCAGTGATATTTACCTCGTCTGTGGGATTCAAACTACATAATCATGCTGTTTGGAAAGCAATGTAAGATTGTCATCAGACACAAAAGAACTCATTACACAGCAGTAATTTCTTTCTCGTCACTGAGTTTCAAACGGTGCGGTGTCTCGCAGAATCAGACTGTACTTCTAGAAGAAGATGACGACATAAGAACTATTTGCTCAGTAGTCATTTCTTCCTCATCGCTGAGAATCAAATGGAGAGATATCTAGCAGAATCAGGTTGTGCTTCTAGAAGATGCCGACACAAGAATTTCTTCCTCGTCACTTATAATCAAACGGCGAAGTGTCTAACAGAATTAGACTGTGCTTCTAGATGATGGCAGTCATTTCTACCTCGTCTCTGAGATTCAAACGGTGTGATACCTCGCAGAATCAGCTGTGCTTCTAGAAGATGACGACACAAGAACTCTTTGCTCAGTGGTTATTTATTCCTCGTCGGAGAATCAAACGGCGAGATATCTTGCAGAATCAGGTTGTACGGTTCTTCTAGAAGATGACGGCACAAGAACTCATTGCACAGCAGACATTCCTTCCTCGTCACTTAGAATCAAACGGCGAGGTGTCTAGCAGAATCAGACTGTGCTTCTAGATGACGGCAGTCATTTCTACCTCATCTCTGAGATTTAAACGGTGAGGTACCTCGCAGAATCAGGCTGTGCTACTAGAAGATGACACCACAATAAGTCATTGATCAGCAGTCATTTCTCCCTCGTCACTGTGATTCGAATAGCACGGTGCCCTGCATAATCAGGCTGTGTTTGGAAAGTGGCGTGAGAATGCCGTCAGTCACAACGTCTATCGAGGTAGGATGTGGACAATTTGTGAACATGTACAGTAGAATGAGAGAAAGCTGTCAGCGCTTTGTTACAAGTTTGCTCGTTGAATTGGGATCACATAGTAGGAAACACGTTATCTCAAACACAACCCACTTTCCTTAATAAGTGTACTTCGTGACAATCCATGGTCCGCCTACTTACCAAACAATTCCCTCATGGAGCAATTTCAGATTGCTGGTTGCATGTCACATTGTTGTTGTTTTTAATTACTTTTGGGGGCTTGTGAAATCTTAGTCATCAACACCATGTACTTGGGTGTGTGTGGAATCTGTCTGATAGCCTGCGTCATTGTGATGGCTGTATTAGTGTGTCTAGTTGTATTTGGGGTAAGGTTTTGGCCGTGGCCTTAATATAGGAGACCGGCATTATTTGACAGCAGTACAAGTTGGAAACCACTTCTAGAATGGTGGAGGTGGGAACCGAACCTACCCCTTCTCAGATCTGCCTCATGAGGGTGAGTGTTTCAACTCTCAGACCAGAATTACTTTGTATATAGAGGCTATCATTCTTCGATTCCCAGTTCTGCCAAGAAATGTAATTCTGGTCTGAGAGCTGGAACGGGGTACACTCAGCCTCATGAGGCAAAAGCTGAGAAGAGGCGGGTTCAATTTCTTCCTCAGCCATTCTGAAAGTGGGTTTCCGTGGTTTACCACGTATACTCCAGGCAAATGGCAGGTTGGTTTCTAACTTAAGACCACGGTGGCTGATTCCTACCCAAATCCTACCTCGATAACAAATACATTCTCTAGTACAGACATCGCACTGATACAGGTCATCAGACAACTTCTACACACACCCAAGTACACATGACCACGATGTCACAAAGCTCCTTAAGATAATAAACAACACCAACAATCACTTTTCTTGGCAGAGTCGGGAATTGATCCCGGGCATGCGCGATTACAACCATGTGTGCTAGCCACAACGCCATGAAGTGGACGAAATAAGCTATTATCTCGGCTTTACACAGTGGGAGTATGGAAAGATTAGGAGAAGAATCACACGCAATACGGGCACTGTCAGCGTCAGAATTTCGACCTTCGACTTAATGCACACGGCTAAGCTGCAAGGTGGTGGTTGTTGTTGTCGTCTCAAGAATGTGACGGGAAATCCAATGCAGATTTTCTGTGAGGCGTATTAATTATTATTTTATGTATATTGTATTTCGAAACAATAGTGCATTCAAAATATTTGTTGTAACCTTATGTATTTTTTCCTTTATCTATACTAATATAATAAATCTGAAGAGTTTGTGTGTTTGTTTATGTGTTTAAACGCGATAATCTCTGGAACTACTAGTTGGATTCGAAAAATTCTTTTTGTATATGATAGCCTGATTCAAGAGGAATAGTTTAGGCTATGTAGCAATAGGCTACACCTCTCCGGTAACCTTATAGAGATTGATTTTTGTTCAGTAAGTCGGAAGAACAAGCGCCCCAGAACGGCTTCAATAATACCGAAGTCAATTGTTGCCATGTAATGCGGGCCGCATCACGTCACCCCTACCAATGTTCTGGTGCAGAATTGCGAGCTGCTTATAAATTGCAGTCACGGGGAGTAATAGTATGCCTCTGTATAAGGGCGATGGTGCTGGTGCAGTATACTGTGGTTATCAGCTGCAATAAACGTTGGTGCTTTCAAATTTACGTTCATTTATTCCGATCCTAATCCTTGAGCGCTCCCGTACAGTAAAACAAATAAATCCACCGGGCGAAGCCGGGCACTACTGCTAGTGTTATATAAGGGATGATCAAAAAGTTTCCGTTTGATGGCCGTTCAGCCCAGAATCGCTCTGCCAATCTGGCAAAATCGCCGTGAGCTTTGAGGCACTCTTCTCACCGACGCTCCAGGTTGAAGATCCCCTTGTGGTAAACACCGTGTCCTGCTGTGTGAAGAAGTCTGTAACCACCTACTGCACATCCTCGACTGACAGGAATCGCCCACCCTTCAAGGCCCTTTTTTAAGGGAATGAAGGCGTGATAATCGCATGGGGGAGAGATCAGGGATATATATGGCGGCTGATCGAGTGTCTCCCATTTGAGTTGGCGCACCTTCTGCGTTGCGAACTTTACGGTATGGGGACGTGCGTTATCATGAAGCAGCAGCACCCCTTGTCACAGTTTTCCCTGACGTTTCGCCTTAATTGCACGCCGTAATTTCTCCAGTGTTGCGCAGTACAATTCCCCAGTGATGGAGACACCAGGTTCCTTGAAATCATTAAGCAATAGGCCCCGGTACTCAAAGAACAGGGTGAGCATCGCCTTTCCAGCGGATGGTTGACTCTTGAACTTCTTGGGACGAGGGGACGACGGATGACACCATTGTATTGTCGACGCTTTCAATTCCGGTTCCCAGTGGTGCCTTCAACATTGAAATGCATTTATTTATCTAATGGCTTTTAGTGCCGGGAATGTCAGAGGACATGTTCGGCTCGCCAGAGGCTGTAACTGCTTCAAGTGGACACCCATAGGGTGAGCTACAAGTTCCGTTCAATTTCAAGTAGTTCCAACTTTCGCTACCAGATGTCACTGATGCCTAGTGGTGAACGTTGGAACTCCGACAGAGCGTTCCAACGAAATCTAACTTAGAAAATTAGCTTCACACAAGTTTAGTCTGTGGAAAGATCTTTTACATGCCATAAATCTATGACATGGGACCGCCGGCTTTACTTCCCCTCCGAAGGAAGGCATACTACTACTAATAATAATTATGTTATTGGTTTTACGTCCCTTTTAAAGGAAGGCATACTGAAGAATTTTAACGCTCTTAAAAATCTGACTACTTCGGCCGGGTTTGAACCCGCTATAACGCATCAGGTGCTCTAGGCAAACAGCCATCCGGTGTAATTTTCGTTCGGCATTCAACGGCCGGGTATTGCTGCCCTCAAACGGAAACGTATTGATAACGCCTTATATTATTCATAGATAACTAGGGCGCCCGTGCTGCTCTGCAGCATTATCTTTCAGTATTGGAATAAAAAAATTACGACATTATGTAATAGTTTATAACCTTTATTTCACATACTTTCTTCCAGACAATGTTCGCTGTGCGTTGACCCTTAGGTTTAATTTCTACTTTTACATCTTTAAATGATTTTCCTCCGGATAAGGCAACATACAACATTCCATGGCCTAAAACTGGATATGGCAAGTAGATTCCAACTCGATAAAGCGTTTGACTTTGCGCTTTGTTGATTGTAATACAAAACGCTAGTGTAATAGGAAACTGCCGTCATTGTAGTGTCAGATGGTGACAATCTACGCGAGGTAGCAGTATTCGCTCCCCACTATTCACACCAGTTAGAACTTAGAAATCTATATTGTCGTACATTTTTCTAACTATTGGCCTCGTCCCGTTTAGTAATATCTTAGTTGCATTGAAACTCCTAAGGAACATTGCAATAGCACCTTCTTTCAAAGTCAGCACACGGGGAGGTAGACCACTCATCTCAAGCCTGTTCAAAAATTCAGTGGGAAAATGCGAAATTTAATTTTCTTCTTCAGTTACTAATGTATTTACACTCGTGTAAAATCTAGAAGTTCATGGAAGTGGATATGAAACTACCCTATTAATTTCAGGGCAATGCTCATTTTTAGGTGCAAGAACATGAAAAAATTAGAAGTAATATTAAATTTCCACTCATAACTTTCCTCATAATCAGCCGATTTGAATAGTTAAGAGCTCGAATGAAAGAGCGTGATCCACCGAGTGTTATTAGACAAAAACGACCTGCGTACCTCAATTAGAACCAAAGATGTAATTGCTTCAAAGAGATAAAAAGTTGGAAAAAGTTGAAGAAATCAAATAATTTAAGGAAGGCGGAAGTTAAGTTATTTGTAATACTTGATAACAAATCCGTGCATGAATAATTTCAATTAAAAAAAAAGGAATTAAGGAAATCGACCGGTTAGAATGGTCGGACGGACTCGGTTAAGTTTTAATAATTATTTCTAATATTCGCTTCGGCACTCATAACATTCCTCAGAATCAACCAATTTAAATATTTAATAACTCAAAAGATAGAACATGATCCAGTGAGTGCTCTTAGACCAACACGAACTGTGTAACTCAATTAGAACCAAATATATGATTGCTACAATGAGGAAAAATGTTGAAAAATGAGATGTAATATCGAATGTTCACTCATAACTTTCCTCAGAATCATCCGATTTGAATAGTTAATAGGTCAAATGAAGTGATTGAGTCACTGAGTGTTCTTAGACCAGAACGACTTGCGTGCCGCAATTAGAACCAAAGATATGATTGCTTCAAAGAGATAAATAGTTGGAAAAGTGGAATAAATCAAATAATTTGAGAAAGGCGGAACGTAATAGATTTGTAATACTTGATAACAAATCTGTGCATGAAAACCTTTCATTTAAAAAAAGAATGGAGGAAATCGACCGGTTAGAATGGCCGAACGGACTCGGTTAGGTTTTCATAATTATTTCTAATATTCGCTTTGGAACTCAAAACATTCCTCAGAATCAATCAATTTAAATATTTAATAACTCAGCATATAGAACATGATCCACTGAGTGCTCTTAGACCAACACGAACTGTGTAACTCAATTAGAACCAAATATTATATGATTGCTACAATGAGGAAAAATGTTGAAAAATGAGATGTAATATCGAATGTTCACTCATAACTTTCCTCAGAATCATCCGATTTGAATAGTTTATAGATCAAATGAAAGCGATTGAGTCACTGAGTGTTCTTAGACCAGAACGACTTGCGTACCCCAATTAGAACCAAAGATATGATTGCTTCGAAGAGATAAAAAGTTGAAAAAAGTTGAAAAAATCAAATAATTTGAGAAAGGCGGAACGTAAGTGATTTGTAATACTTGATAACAAATCTGTGCATACATACGGTTGGTTGGTTCTTAAGTTTAGGGGCTGCGACAACGCGGTCATGTAGCCCCGTGTACTTTGGGTGTGTGTAGAATCTGTCTGATAACCGGTGTTAATTGTTATGACTGTATTAGTGTGTGTATCTGTTTTAATTCAAGTAAGGACTGCAGACGATCAATTTTCAAGTATTTCCTACTTTTGCCGCCAAACGCCACCGTCAACGACTACTAGTTCAGAACTTAGCTACCAGACGTCACCGAAGTCGGCTCTTGGCAACGAACGTAGAAACCTAAGAGCGTTGTTTATATTCTTAACCTATACAATTTAGCTACACACAGGTGTAATTAGTGGAAGGTTCTTTAACATGCCATAAATCTATGACATGGGACTGCCGGCTTTACTTCCCCTCCGGAGGAAGGCATACTGAGGGATTTTTAACGCTCTTAAAAATCCTACGACTTCGGCCGGATTTGAACCCGCGATCGTGGGCATAGAAGCTCAGCATGCTACCGACTACGCCGCCGAAGCCGCCTTGTGCATAAATACCATTCATTACAAAAAAAGAATGAAGGAAATCGACCGGTTAGAATGGCCGGACGGACTCGGTTAAGTTTTAATAATTATTTCTAATATTCGCTTCGGCACTCATAACATTCCTCAGAATCAACCAATTTAAATATTTTATAACTCAAAAGATAGAACATGATCCACTGAGTGCTCTTAGACCAAAACGAACTGTGTAACTCAAACAGAACCAAAGTTATGATTGCTACAAGGGGAAAAAAGGTGAAAAAATGAGTTGTAATATCGAATGTTCACTCATAACATTCCTCAGAATCATCCGATTTAAATATTTAATAACTCAAAAGATAGAACATGATCCAGTGAGTGCTCTTAGACCAACACGAACTGTGTAACTCAATTAGAACCAAAGATATGATTGCTACAATGAGGAAAAAAGTTGAAAAAATGAGATGTAATATCGAATATTCATTTAAAAAAGAATGAAGGAAATCATCCGATTTGAATAGTTAATAGCTCAAATGAAAGCGATTGAGTCACTGAGTGTTCTTAGACCAGAACGACTTGCGTACCTCAATTAGAACCAAAGATAGGATTGCTTCAAAGAGATAAAAAGTTGGAAAAAGTTGAAAAAATCAAATAATTTGAGAAAGGCGGAACGTAAGTGATTTTTAATACTTGATAACAAATCTGTGCATAAATACCATTCATTTAAAAAAGAATGAAGGAAATCGACCGGATAGAATGGCCGGACGGACTGGTTTAAGATTTCATAAATATTTTTAATATATAAGTTAGGACGATTGCTTCAAGGAGAAACAAAGTTGGAAAAAGTTCAAGAAATCAAATAATTTGAGGAAGACGGAAATTAAGTGATTTTTAATACTTGATGACAAATCCACGCATGAATACCTTTCAATTAAAAAAGGAATGAAGGAAATCGACCGGTTAGAATACCCTAAATGATGATGTTGCAATATATTTAAGATTTAACATAATGGAAGTGATAACGAGAAACGTAAACATGTAAAAACATTAATAGGCTCACTATGACAAAAGTGACCACCTCGTGGCGCAGTGGCTAGCATTGTTGGCTGTCAACCCCGAGGTATCGGGTTCGATCCCCAGCTCTGCCAAGAATTTAAAAAAGTCTTGGTATTATCTGGTACGGAGTCTCCCAGCCTCGTGAAGCAAAATGGGAACCTGCCAGATGCTATGGCAGGAGGAGTAGTGGAAAGGAACTGGCCACCCTACCACACGCAAACTCCGGCTCGGGATGCCTGGTTAGTGATCCGTTGACGAAGTCAAGGGATCCAATTGAGGTCGCCTACGTCCCTGGAGGGGATATGGCACTCTAATTTGATTTGATGTCAAAAAGTGAGCTATGTTACAAAAGAGAGAGAGAGAAAAAAAAAGAAAACATCTTTAGATAAGTATTACATTAATGTTAGTTATAGACATTTTTATATGACTGTAGTAGCTATGATGATAAGTTTGTTATAAATATTAATGTTTATCTAGGTAATGAAAATATTAATAATAATTTTATGAACAATGACAGGTTCACCAAAAGGATTCCCAACCTTGCTTTTTCAATGAAAGTCTAGAACAACTGGCTTAGTGAAATAGAAAAAGACCTTCAAGAATTTGTCAATACGGAGGAAATTTTACAAGATCGGCTCCAGTTCAGAACATTAATCAATAACCATCATTTATCTGAGAAAATTACCACCAGGACCAAGAAATCATGGATGGATTTTTAGTGCCCAGATGAAGAGATTTTGGGAGAAGAAAAAACATCATTAGCAAAATAAGTTGTATCGCGCTTCACAGATGGGCATAACGATGTAAAAATAATTCTGAAAGGTTCGCCATCACAGCACAACTCCGCCGAGGACGGTCCCAAGACCGGATGAAAAAGGAGGAGGGTTGGAGTGGATATCTCGTCCCACTCTGGAAAACCAAACTAGAGAAGAGTTGAACATCTAACTCCACATCTGTGAGCATGGGCACAGTGAGGAGGCAGCCCCTCCACCATGATAGGGTGCTGTGGGCCAATCACTCACATATCTGAATTTATTTGATTACTGAAACTGTAACAGAAAATAACCGGACTGATAAACAGTTGACGATTTTGGGCATAAAAATGATTATGCTGGAATATAAGAACTTTACGAAATCAGTGGAGGAATTTTGTTGCAGCCCTTTGCACCGAGAGGGGATATAGGAATTAAGTCAAGTAAGTCAAGCCATCTCAGCACGAGTCTATAAATTCGAAACAGACTTCCGCCTCATACACCAACTGTACAATATAAAGTCCATCTCTAGGAATGCAAAGTTAAGACACGATCGAACTGTGATTACTGGAAGCACTGTATGCAGCGGAATACCTAACAAATCGCGCAGCTGGCCCGATCGAGAGACTTGAAGTTAAGGAAAGAAAGATCATTAGGAACATTCTTGGTCCTATGTTCAAAGATAGAGGTTACAAGCTCTAAAGTAATTCAGTAATATACTCCCACACTGAAAAGAACTCAAGTGTAATCCGGGCACGGGGAATAACATTCTATGCCCACCTGCTCAGAATGCCAGTCAGTAGGTTCTCCAACAGTCTATTATCATACTTCCGAGGTTTAAAGGTGATGCCTCTTTGGCTGGTGGAAGTGGATACGGTCTTGTTTAAGTTTGAAATTTCTGAATCAGAGATCTTGCTCAGAACCCCATTGAAAAAGAAACTCCGTCAGGTTCATCAAGAGGAAGTAAAACCCAGCAAGAGATATGTACCCTCGGATGAATGGAAGAAATCCCATTCCGAAAGGATGAAGGCGTGGTGGGCTAACAAGAAGAAAAACAGTTGAGATCTCGCGGTCCCTAGTGGCCACAACGATAAAAGTAAAGTAATAATAATAATAATAATAATAATAATAATATCAACACGTATATTTAAACCTGTTTTGTCCTGATGGAGATGAAGCTCGTGTAACATGGTCACGAAGTTGATAGGAGATCGAGGCACCTGTCGAGACTTGACCTGGGCTAGTCTCAACTCACTTTCACATACTCTCGGAATGTTTCAATTCTGACAAGAGGTGAAAGGAGTCGCCAATTACCTTCCATTATACAAGAGGCTGCTACACCGGGTTCGAGTGCTTCACGAGGCTTTCTACTTGGCAAGGGCAGAGGCTCCCAGCCCATTAAACAGCACGTCCATCAAGATAATCATTTTTATTAATTTGATATTCCATTTTCTGAAGCACGAGTAGATTTCTGGGCCTGTTTCTACATTATATCTTGATTTTTGTTATTTCATACACACAGTAAGTTTTAGCAGTGCATTTCGTTTAACGTACTCTTGCAATGAGAAAGATGCCAGAGCAGGTTTTGACATGGTGGATATAACCAATCCCTCGTGGCATATCTATGGGGTTTACCTTCTACTCTCACTCACAGAAGAGCAATCTACTCCTGGTTTTACGTTCCATCCCCCTACGTACTCAATCTAATACCCTCTGCGTAGAGTCACCAGCTGTTGAGGTTTTTGAGAGACTGACGCGTCTAAGTTCCATCGTCGCTCATTATCGATACGGTTTGCCGTGGTTTCTCTATTTCAGCACTAGGATAACGATAGGAGAATATTAATGCGTTTTTAAACACGGCCATCGCCTGTCAGAGTCCTTCTTCCTATCCATGTCCGATATTTTGAAGGCAATAAAATGACCCTCTTCAGTTGAAACCATGATTTACAATTTTAATTAATTTATGATGTCCACCTTTAGTCAATGTTAATTGTTACAAATCTTGCTCAATCTCAATCCTCAGTGGCATCTTCTTCAGCAAGAAATGATTAAACTTTAAAAACGAAATTAATCTATAAAGTAAGGTTATAAATCTAATCGTTGGAAATTAATACGGGATATTAAGACTTAGTTAATATAAAATGAAGATACAATGTTGTTTAATTTGAGGGGCTTGGGCATCGTGGTCATTTAGCCCCGTGTACTTGGATGTGTTTGGAATTTTGTATGATAACTTGTGTTATTGTGACGGCTATATTAGTTTCTGTATTTATAATTCATGTGAGGACTGGAAAGGAGACGGCCGTGGCCTTAAGTTAGGAACCAACCCGGCATTTTCCTGGAGTAGACATGGGAAACCACGGAAAACCACTTCTAGGATGGTTGAGATGGGAATCGAACTCTCCTCTCCTCAGTTTTGCCTTACGAGGCTGAGTGTACCCCGTTCCAGCCCTCAGACTAGAATTTTTTTTTTTGGCAGAGCCGGAAATCGAACCTCAGTGGTGACACTGAAGAATGTTAGCCACTGCGCCACGAGGCGGACAAGGAAGATAAGAAAACAAAACAAAAAAAAGAAACGAGGAAATCACAAAATAAAGTTACCAATAATAAAACAGTTGAAAGTTGTCGGATAAGTAAGTCTGTAAGTTGTAAAAATAATTATGATTAAATATCACAATGGTGATTGAAGACGTGGTCAGTTAGGGTGGTGAGAGGAGTGATTCGTCGAACTTTGAGAATAAGGAGCATCGAAGAATAAAAATTTAACATTACAACAAGTAGTTCCGTGAAGAACTACAGTAAATAGCCTATTTTAATATATCCTACTTATGTAGGATTGCTGTAATAGATTCGTAGAAATTGAGAACTGTCTAAATATTTCAGATGGTCGCCATTTTGGATTTGCATATACGTAGGCCATAGAGTTATCTACTATTAAATGACGATTATTGCGTAGGTTCATTATTCAAACGTTGATTTCGATCGCATGATTAGGACACAAGAAATAAAAACGAGATTTTAAAATTTCGCACAGCCGCTATCTTGCGGCTATGAAAATAATAGAAATAAATTAGATCTCAGTGGACTAAAATTTGTATAAGCATTTACTGTACCAATTTTCACTGCGCTCGGATGGTTAAATCGCGAGAAACATTAATTTAAATATTCAAATTTTGCGTCGCCGCCATGTTGGGTTTGTGCTCACCAGGTTATTGAAAGTTCCATATGTGAACTTATGTTCATAGCTTTTATTAACATACAAAATTTCAGTTTGATTGCTGTCATAGATTAACTTAGTAGATGGTCGCCATGTTGGATGTTTATATATGTAGGCCAAGGAGTTATGTACGAGTACTATTAAATGACGATTATTGCGTAGGTTCATTATTCAAACGTTGACTTCGATAGCATGATTAGGACACAAGAAATAGAAAAGAGATTTTAAAATTTCGCACAGCCGCCAACTTGAGGTTGTGTAAACAATTGAACTAAATTGCGAAAAAAGTCTATTAAATGTTTCAACTTCGATTGGCTGCCATGTTCGTTTTGTACTTAAGAGGTTTTTGAAAGTCACATAGTTGAACTTTTAGTAGTGGCGCAGCGGTCAAGCTCTTGGTCTCTCACCAAGGTGGACTGGGTTCGATTCCCGGTTAATGCATGTGAGATTTTCGAAGTGAAATGCCATGTCCTGTGGTTCGGATTCCACGTAAAATGGAGGTCCCGTGGCTCATAATCACACGATTCACGGTCGCGTAAAACTACAATCTTCCTTCCTTTATCACCGTACTACATTTCAAGGAAGGCTAATAGTTTCGGATATATAGAATGCCGGTGAAATATTTCGCATATCCGTCATGTTGAATTGGTAAGACGTAATAAAATTTGAAGGGCACGGTCAGGGTCGGACAAAATAGTACTATGACCTTACCGAGTTTTAATGAAATCGCTCCAGCCGTTTAGATTGTATTAGGGGGTGGGGGGACGACACCGACATACACACACACACACGCACACACACACACACACACACACACGGACAACAGGTGATCTCATAAGCCTATTTTTTCATAAATGAAAATAGGCTAAAAATGGTGTGTTGGAAACGAAATATATTTTTGAATCTAACTGTGGTACTCACCAGACAATTGTATGTCCTCAGGCTGCAGTTTCACCTCCATCTGGCGCAGTTTGCTATTCAGGTCCCGTGTGTGGATGAAGAGGAAGAGCGTGGTGGATAACGCCATGAGCGCCACTAACTCACTCGTCCTGCGGCAGAATAAACAATTACATTATTAACATGCCCACGGAAACGATATCACTTAGGCTGAATGTTTATTGAAGCAAAATAGGGCAGGCGGAGAAGAAGTGTGCGTGGGATGCAATCTATGATTAATGTAAATATAGCCTATAGTTACGCTGTATGGTATGGAGAGTTTGGCATTACAAGATAAACATCTAAGTAGGATTACTGCCACAGAAATGAAGTTTCTGAGGAGAGCAATAGGAAAGACAAGAAGAGATCGAGTTCGAAATGAGAGAATTAGAGAGGAATTAGGACAAAAAGCAATGGGTGAAGTGGTTGAGGAACGTCAGTTGAGATGGTACGGACATGTTACGAGAATGGAAGGAGGAAAAATAAAACAAATACATGAAATGCGAGTTGAGGGAGGAGCTGGACGAGGTAGACCCCGCATTACATGGGAGAATAGGATTGAGGGATTGGGACAGAACTGTTGTGGAAATGAAGAGAATGTGCAGAAATAGAGCGGAAGAGCAGAAATGGCTCAAACGAGGCTATCCCAACGCTTAAAGGCATAAGGGAATTGAATAGTAATAATATGAAGAAGTGAATATCTAGGTCTATATTCTAGCATTCATTGGTGATCCCTTGAAAATCATACATAAAATCAATAATACACCACTCTCTTATCTATCGTATGGCTTGTATGCCGGGAGTGTCCGAGGACATGTTCGGCTCGCCTGAGTCTGTAGCTGCTTCTAGCGGACACCCTTAGGGTAAGCTACAATTTCCGTTCAATTTCAAGTAGTTCCTACTTTCGCTACCAGATATCAATGATACCTAGTGGTGAACGTTGGAACTTTGATAGAGTTTTCCGACGAAATCTAACCTAACAATTTAGCTTCACACAAGTTTAGTCTGTGGAAGGATCTTTTACATGCCATAAATCTATGACATGGGACCGCCGGCTTTACTTCCCCTCCGAAGGAAGGCATACTGAAGGATTTTTAACGCTCTTAAAAAATCCGATGACTTCGGCCGGATTTGAACCCGCTATCTTGGGCACAGCAGTTCAGCCACTGAAGCCGCTAATACACCACTAATGAAAGCTATTAAACAGTTAGAGATTTACATTAATCAGAAATTATATCTCACCCTTCTTCTCAATGTACCTCTAGGGAAATTTTATTTACCGGAGTTACAGGGTTTATAAATCATAAATCTTCATACGAACTCCAGTTCATGCATTTGGCACCTCCTTGAAGAAGAGAGGGTTTGATTTCAACATCAGCTGTTCCAAAAGTGAGTTGCCCATGGTTTTCCAGTTCTACTCCAGGATAATGCAGGGAAGGTTTCAAACTTCACGCTACGGCTGTCTCCTTCCAAATTCTAGTCTTAATTACAATCACGTTCAGTCATCACAATGACAGGTTATCAGACAGATTCTACACATGCCCAACGTAGCCTACACGGGGCTACATGACCGCGTTTCGCAGCCCCTAAACTGAGGAACCAACCAATCAAACTATTTAGGTGATTCGAGTAAGGACTGCACATGATCAATTTAAAATAGTTCCTACTTCTGCTACCGTCAACGACACCTGAACTTGGCTACTAGATGTCACCGTAACCAGCACATGGTGACGAACGTTGGTACTTAGAGAGAGAGTTAATCGAATCTAACCTACCAATTTGGCTTCACACAATTTTAATTAGTGGAAGGATCTTTTACATGCCATAGATCTATGACATGGACCCGTTGGCTTTACCCTCCGAAGGAAGCCATACTGAGGGATTTTTTATGGTCTTAAAACGTCCGAAGACTTTGGCTGGGTTTGAACCCGCGATCTTGGGCCTAGAAGCTCAGCATGATACCAACTACGCCACCGAAGCTGCCTCTAAATAGATTAACAAGAACATATTTTTTAAAATTAATGGACAACGGAACGTGTTTTGCAAGACATTTTACTATGAGATATCCGAGTGTGAGCAAGCGAGTTGGTGTTCCACAGGTAGCACATGCGATGTAATTACGCTGACTGAATGTTAACTCATCACTACGTGACTTTTCAGTCTCCAGCGATTGTAACTGGACTGTTAAGCTTCCTCCATGGACCAGCTGTGGAGTATCCACCTCATGATCGCAAGGAAGTCGGGCGGGATAAAACTAATACACTCAGAATCGTCAATGTTATAGACAAACTTTAATCACAGTCAAAGAGTTCCAGTTTTCTTTGCTTAATAACGATAGGCATTTGTTATGTAAAATCCTGGTTACCACTAAGGATAGGATAAAACATTGAAGTAAACACTTAACCCTTTCTACTGGTGTAATTTTTGGTACTGTTAAGTACTAGTTTCAAAATTTATTGATTTTATGTGTCACTGAGGGATTTCTTAACTTAATTGCTTTCCTGTGATCCATTCTTTTAGGTCCGGACTGTAACAAATATTCAACTGTTAGTGACCATTCAGGAAACAATGTAGAGAATTGAAGTGCAAGCAAGATCAGCTCAAGGAATAGCATAATGTGGAAGTTGATAGGTTCAACATGGGGAGCGAACCCTCAGGTTCTACGTTCAACAGCTTTGGGACTTTGCTTCGCAGCAGGAGAGTACGGAGGATCTGCCCATACCAAGTGGACATAGCTCTTAAAGAGTCCATATGTATAGTCACTGGATGTCTGAGACCTACTCCAGTGCAGAAGATCTACTCTCTCGCTGGCATTGCACCTCCAGTTATTCGACGCAAGGTGGCAGCAGAGAAAGGGAGACAAAAGCTTGAAACAGACCCCAGACATTCTATGTTCGACCACAAGATAACCACTCCTCGCCTAAGATCCAGGAAGAGTTTTAGTAAGAGAACAGTACCCCTCCATACCAAACCAGACGTCCGGCGTGTGTCACTCTGGAAACAAATAGTACCAGAGGGGTTTACCCCTAAAGAAGAACTGAGCAGTTGTAGTCATTTGCCTTATATCACCTGGAGATCCTTAAACCGGATGAGAACAGGAGTGCCTAAGTGTCGTAGCAACATTGTGAAGTGGGGTTATGGAGAAGATCCACGATGTGTCTGTGGAGAAATTCAGACTCCACAACACCTGCTCACGTGCCAAGATCTTAATGACACCTGCAGCCAGGAAGATCTTATGTTTGGCCACAGACCGAGGAATAAGAGCTGCAGAGTTCTGGAAAGGAAGAATTGTGTGTGTCTCCCGGATACGGAATGTAAAGTAATTAAGTGGCCATTGTTATTTGTTTTGTTCTAAGACATTCTGAGTCGAAGGCCATTGAATGCTAGACGTCGCACTGCACTTTACCTACAGCCAGTCAGTGTCTTTCTCCTCACGTGGTTTTCGAACACTACGATTAGGGGTGAACGTTGTAAAATATTAGAATGGAAGTCCAAAACACTGTAACGGCCAGCATCAACACTACCAGAAAGAAGAAGGCTGCAAATATTGTTTCCAGTACCGTACCATAGTCAAAACTTACGTACTATCATATCTGTAAACCCTGATTCCACACGCACTGAGGAAAAATCCACCCCATATAATTTCAACAGTTTCATAATTTTTCACTGCCCAGTCCTCTATATCTGTATCGCCACTGTATCCCTCCATCTGTATCCCCTCTGACCAAAGATCATCCATTCCCCCATGTGTCCGTCAAGGCGTGTATGAGGATAAATCCACAGATATGTCCGAAATTAGTCACCTGGTGGATGTAAGCTATATGGTGTTGTGATTAGTGGATAATATTCTGGGAATTCCTAAATAATAACCGTAAATTTGTTTTCGTAATTATGAAGTTACGTGTGTAACGGTGCCTTGATAATGATAATAATTGTTGTTTTAAGGGGTCTAACATCTAGCTTATCGGCCCAACGGTGCTTTAAACTGCTATGGTTATGGAGACTCCAGGAACGTTGCACCGAAAAGTGTAATTTTTCATTAATATCTTGCAATACAAGCTGTTTCTGCCAAGAAATTCCATTCTGGTCTGAGGGCTGGCTCAACCTCGTGAGACAAAAATGAAAAGAGATGGGTTCGATTCCCGCCTCAGCCATCCTGAAAGTGGTTTCCCACTTCCTCTCCATGATAATGTCGGGATGATTCTTAACTAAAGGTCACGGCTGCCTCCTTCCCAATCCTCACCCGAATTACAAATACACACAATCCTACAGTTACCACAACAACACAGGCTATCAGACAAATCCCTCCCCTCCACTTCTCACACACTCAAATACACGGGGGTAAATGACCACGATGTTGAATGAAACAACAACAAGTAGTTCCGTGAAGAACTATACAGCCTATTTTCATATATCCTACTTATGTTAATTGCCTCTATCAACATACACAATTTCTGTTTGATTGCTGTAATAGATTCGTAGATATTAAGAACCGACTAAATATTTCGGATGGTCGCCATGTAGGATTTTATATATGTAGGTCCTAGAGTTATGTACTGTTACATGCAGATTATTGTGAACGTGTAGTATTCAAACTTCAATCGCATAATTAGGACACAAGAAAAAACAAGGAGATTTTAAAATTTTGCACAGCTGCCATCTTGAGGTTAAGGAAACAACTGAAATAAATTAGATGCCAGTGGATTAACATTCGTATAAGGATTTACTGTACCAAGTTTCACTGCACTCGGATGGTTAAATTGCGAGAAACGTCCATGTGAATATTTATAATTCGCGTCACCGCCATGTTGGATTTGTGATCACCAGGTTATTTAAAGTCCTATAGGTGAACTTAAGTTCATAGCCCCTATGCATATTAAAAAATGCAGTTTGATTGCTAAAATAGATTCGTAGATATTCAGTATCGTCTAAATATTTCGGACGGTCGCCATGTTGGATTGTTAACTGTATAGGCCATAGAGTCATGTACCATTAAAGGAAAATTATTGCGAAGGTTCATTATTCAAACTTTCACTTCTATCGCATGACTACATCACAAGAAATAAAAACTTAATTTTAAAATTCGCACTGCCGCCATCTTGAGGTTATGTAAACAATTGAACTAAATTAGATACCAGTGGATTACAATGTGTATAAATATTTCCTGTACCAGGTTTCAGTGCGCTTGGAACATTAAATCGCGAGAAAGGACTATTTAAAATTTTCAAATTCGCTTGGCCGCCATGTTCGTTTTGTAGTTAACCGGTTTTTGAAAGTCTTATAGCTGGACTTCCAGTAGTGCCCTTTATCTCCGTACAAAATTTTAGGGAGATACCGTTAATAGTTTCAGAGATATAGAATACCTATGAAATATTTCGCACATCCGCCATCTTGTGATTATGTAAACAATTGAACGAAGTTAGATGTCGGTGCATTACAATGCATATAAACATATACTGTACCAAGTTTCATTGCGTTTGGTTGGTCAAATCACGAGAAACGTCTATTTAAAAGTCGCAAATTCGCTTGGCCTCCATGTTGGTTTTGTAGTTACCAGTTTTTCGAAAGTCACATAGGTGAACTTCTAGTAGTTCCCTTTATCGCCGTAATAAATTCCGGGGTGATATCGGTAATAATTTTGGAGATATTGAATGCTGGTGAAATATTTCGCACAGCCGCCATGTTGGATTGGTGAGACGTAACAACATTTGAAGGGCACGGTCGAGGTCGCCGGGAATAGTGCTATGAACTTTCCGAGTTTCATTGAAATCGCTCCTGTCGTTTAGATTTTATTAGGGGGGGGACACACACACGAATCACACACACACACACACACACACACACACACGCACACACACACGGACAAAAGGTGATCTCATAAGCCTATTTTTTCAAAATTGAAAATAGGCTAAAAATGAATAATTCAGGGACTTGCGACATCATGGTAATTCAGCCCGACGTCCTTTTTGTTGGGTGTTGAATTTGTCTAATAGCCTGTGTTACTGTTGTGTATGTAGATGGAGAGATGTTTCTGGCAACTGCCAATGAAGAGAAGAGATAGGTTGGTAGGACACATACTAAGACACCCAGGAATAGCAAGCTTAGTTATGGATGGAAGAGTCGAGGACAAGAACTGTAGGGGTAGACCAAGGTCAGAATATGTTAAACGGATTGCCTCGGATGTATGAGATGGTAGCTATGTAGAGATGAAACGATTAGTTCAGGACAGGGAGACATGGAGTGCTGCATCAAACCAGTCAAAAGACTGAAGACTCAAACAACAACAGGTGACGTCACACTCTCAGGGCCTGGGTGGCAACACCGCCACTTTGCGGCTTCGGTGGCGTAGTCGGCTGAGCTTCTATGCCCAAGATAGCGGGTTCAAACCCGGCCGAAGCCGTCGGATATTTTAAGAGCGTTAAAAATCCCTCAGTATGCCTTCCTTCGGAGGGGAAGTTAAGCCGGCGGTCCCATGTCATAGATTTATGGCATGTTAAAGAACCTTCTACTAATTACACCTGTGTGATGCTAAATTGGATAGGTTAAGAATGTAAACAACGCTCTTAGGTTTGTACGTTCGTTGCCAAGAGCAGACTGCGGTGGCGTCTAGTAGCTAAGTTCTGAACTAGGCCTAGTAGTCGTTGACGGTGGCGTTTGGCGGCAAAAGTAGGAACTATCTGAAAATTCTAAGTTGCAGTCTGTACTAAAATTAAAAAAAAACAGATACACACACTAATACAGCCATCACAATTAACACTGGTTATCAGACACATTCTACACACACCCAAAGTACACGGGGCTACATGACCGCGTTGTCGCAGCTCCTAAACTGAGGAACCAACCAACACCGCCACTTTGATAATTTTTGCGCCATTTATTCGTGGCTATAATAGTGCATTGGATAATTCCTCCATTAGTTTAAATGATCGAAGAACTACTATGCCCTGTCAAAGCCCCCTCTACTGCCTCAAACTATAACGCATTGCCTCTGTAGGATACGCTTGTAGCAAGTGTTACAATGGGCCTAGTTCTGCCATAGAGGATCTGTTACGAATAGTTATCAGCTTTCTACTTCACAGTGATTTTTTTTACTACTTTGTGGTGTTTTGATTACTTGAGAGTTCGAGTTCTACTTAACGAGTTGGTTAATAAAACATAAACATGATCCACATCCAGGAAATGTGCAGTCTGTAAGCTTTCACAACTTCTTTATGAGCAGGTCACTGATTATAGCGTGTTACTACTCTAATAAAAGAGATCACCCGCCCTGAGGCGCTGGGGTCTTCTTTCCGGTGAAGGCAGGCTTCGTGGTCGCGCATCGCTGAACAATACCCTGCAGTGATCTCATAGTGAGGTTTATCAGCAAGCGGTGTTGCCAATTTGAGGGAAGAAGGGGAGGGGGTGCTAAAACTAGGGCATTGGAAGATCACACTGGGGATATAACATAGAACATGGCCCTTCTTTTCCGGATGGTGTCCGAGATTTTATCCAATCTGAGGTATAATTCTTGATTCCCTTTTTTCTATGTCTTCTTTGTTCTTTTAGCTCCAAGTATCTTCCTAAGAATCTTTCTCTCTATTAGCTCCAACTTTTTGGTCATTCCTTTCTTTGTCAGACACAAACATTCAGCTGCATATATGGCTTCCGGACGAATCACTGTCTGTCTGGTAGTGTCTCAGTTTTGTGTTGATCGAGATGGTCTTCTTGTTGTAAGTGTTCCAGGTTAATTTGTATGCCAAGTTTAACTTGTTAATTCTCGATTTCATCGCCTCTTTTTCTGACAGGTTGTTCTCTATCCATTCTCCCAAAAACATAAATTTCTCCGGTTTTTTGATTCGTTCTCCCTCTACTGCCATCCATTTGGGTGCTGTTTCGATGTTGGTCATGTATTGCATTTTTTTTTCAAAAGAGATCCGTAAACCAATTTTACTGCCTTGTTCTTGCAGCTGAGCAATCTGTTTTTGTGCCTCTTCTATTGATTTTGACAAAATCACAATGTCATCTGCAAAGGTTAAGCAATCTACTCCAATTCCTCTGTTCTTACATCCCATTCGTACACCACCTATTCCTTGTAGGTTTTCGCACCACTCTCTGGTGAGGGTGCATGTGAGTGGGCCTGGTGACAGACTGTTTTAGTGGTAGTATTTGTTTGTTGGTGAAACTTTAGTATTTTTTTCGTTAGTAGAATTTTGGTATTTAATTGTCAGTAGAAGGTTAGTATTTTGTAGTAGAATTGCTCTTTACTTATTCTGAAAGGGAGTAGCAGCCTTTACTAGTCTAATAGACGGTTAAGATATTGATAATATAAGCCAACTAATGGCTACACTGCGTTCTGCTGCACGGCTGAAAGCAACGGGAAACTACAGCCGTAATGCTATTCCCGAGGATATGCACCTCTCTATGCATAATTACATGTGATGATGGCCTCCTCCCTTGTAAAATTTCAATCCGGAGGTAAACTAGTCCCCCGTTCGGATCTCCGGGTGGGGACTACTCGAGAGGGGGTTAACATCACAGAAGTGACAAAGAGGAAATCTGACATTCTACGGATCGGAGCGTGGAATGTTAGAAGTCTGCTTGGAAGTGGAAAGTTAGAAAACTTAGAAAGGGAAATGGATAGGTTGAGGTTGGATTTGGTTGGGATTAGTGAAATGCGCAGGCAGGAAGAATAGGACTTTTGGTCAGGAGACTATAGGGTCATTAGCACTAAATCAAACAATGGCCAAGCAGGGGTTGGTCTCATATTGAGTAGGAAACTTGGCCAGCGGGTGGAATATTATGAGCAATACAGTGAACGGATTATTGTAGCAAAAATCAATACTAAACCTACGTGCACCACAGTGGTACAAGTCTATATGCCAACCAGTCAAGCTGATGATGAGGATGTTGAAAAGGTCTACGAAGAAATAGATGACATTCTGAGGTATATCAAAGGTGATGAAAATGTTATAGTAATGGGAGATTGGAATGCTGTGGTAGGAAAAGGGAGAGAAGGGAAGATAGTAGGAGATTTCGGATTAGGTGAAAGTAATGATCGAGGAAGCAGGCTGATGGAATTCTGCACCTAATATGAGTTGGTCATAGTTAACACCTTATTCAATAACCACAATAGAAGAATATACACATGGATGAGACCAGGAGATACAGGGCGTTACCAAATCGACTTCATTATGGTCAAGCAGAGGTTTCGAAACCAGATTTTGGATTGTAAAACATATCCTGGTGCTGACATAAACTCTGACCACAATCTGGTTGTAATGAAATGCAGATTAAAGTTGAAGAAACTTAAGAAAAGTCAAAAGCCAAAAAGGTGGGCAATAGACAGACTGAAAGTAAAGGATGTAAACGAAAGATTCAAGAAGAGTATAAAGGAAGGACTAATCAAAACCCCTAAACAAACTTCAATTGCAGACGAATGGGCACTTTTGAAGAATGAAATAACAAAATCCGCAGAAGAAAACATTGGTAGGAAAGAAAGAATAGGTAGAAAACCGTGGATCACTCAGGATATACTAGAATTTATGGATGAAAGGCGGAAACACAAGAATGTAAGAGATGAGAAGGGGAAAGCAGAATACAGACGTCTGAGAAATGAGGTTAACAAGAAGTGCAAGGAAGCGAAAGAAGAATGGTTGAAATAAAAATGTGCAGGTATAGAAAATTGTCTGAAATTAGGAAAAGTAGACACAGCTTATCGAAGGATTAAGAATACTTTTGGGGAAAAGAAGACCAAGTGCTGTAATATTAAGGACACAAATGGAAAGCCTCTGACAGACAGGGAAGAAAAGGTTGAGAGATGGAAAGCTTACATAGAGTGTTTGTATAAGGGAAAGGAGATTGAGAATCATGTAATGGAAAGGGAGGAGGAAATTGATGAGGATGCAAAAGGAGATTTAATATTGAGATCAGAATTTGATAGAGCATTAGAGGACTTAGGCAGGAACAAAGCACCAGGCATAGATGATATACCGATTGAGTTGCTACGCTGCATAGGAGATGAAGGTCTGATCAGGTTATTTCACTTGGTGTGTAGGATTTATGAGACAGGTGAGGTACCCCCTGATTTCAAGAAGAATGTTATCATCCCTATACCAAAGAAAGTGGGAGCTGACAGATGTGAAGATTACCGTACAATCAGCTTGATTACTCATGCTTCAAAGATCCTGTCTAGAATAATTTACAAGAGGATTGAAAGCCAGATAGAAACGGAGTTGGGTGAAGACCAGTTTGGTTTCAGGAGAAATGTAGGAACAAGGGAAGCTGTACTAAGTGTTAGGCTGATTTTGGAAGGTAGAATAAGGAAAGATAAGAGAACGTTCATGGCATTTGTAGACTTAGAAAAGGCTTTTGATAACGTTGATTGGACTAAATTGTTTGACATTTTGAAATCTATTGGAATAAAGTACAGGGGTAGGAGGGTGATATACAATCTATACAGAAACCAGACAGCAGTCATTCGAGCTGAAGGACATGAGAGAGAAGCTGGTATTCAGAAAGGTGTAAGGCAAGGCTGCAACTTATCACCCATACTTTTCAATCTTTACGTTGAACAAGCAATGAAGGAAATTGGAGAAAAATTTAAAGTGGGAGTGAAGATTCAAGGAGAAATTATTTCAACTCTGAGATTTGCTGATGACATCGTCATCGTGTTCATAATGGCAAAATAAATCTCGGGATTTACCGCCAGCACAAAAGTTCCTACTTTCTCTACTAAAAAGCGCTATGGTGTCAAGGAGCGTAGATATCTAACCTCCTTGACGTTCATAGCGTTCCAAGGAGCGATAAAATTTGACATGCAAGCTGCCCTCTGGGTGTCAATTAACAAAGCTTGCACCCGGCACCCGAGGCCATACGATATTATTATTATTAATATTATTATACCCGGGGCTGTCAGGCTCTCACCCCCTCCCCCTTGAAACAAAGTGATGTCGCAGCGATGAAGCTGCTTGCCTCTCGCCAAGGCAGACCAGCCCGGTTAATGTATGGGATTTTCTAGGTGAAATGTCACGTCCGATAGTTTGGATACCAGGTAAGAAGGAGGTCCAGTAACTTTAGTTCAAAAGGTTAAGAACAACGTTAAAGAACTGATGTGCTCGCGAAACGTTTCAATTAAAATATATTGGCATCATTATCTCAGATATTAATGTTACCACGAACACGAACTAACATTATACGTATCTTGATGAGCGTCTTATCAAGCAAGATGAACAAATAATATTAATATCTTTAAAGGGTTTGAGATGGACAACCAAGGTGACTATCCTCCCATATTCACGAGGAGCAAAATTAACTTCATGATTCTCTTGTTATACAAGGATTATCGTCAAGTTACCGTTAGTTACCGAAAATAAGAGCAACTTTACCGTTCGAGTTATTTTGTGTTAAAAGTAACTAGCCTACATATTTGTACATAAGAGTAAGCATATCCGCCGTACCTTATCTAAGTCTAGGTGACCAAGTTCTGATGATGATCACATGACGACCGAAACATGTCATCCAATTAATAACCCCCCCCCCCCCCCTTTTGTTTCTTAAGCGAAAACATTCAACATGATAGTCGAACATTTTAAATAAAAGACCGTATTGACTTCTCTTGAATGTTTGTAGATAAAAACGCCTAGTCAGTATTAACTTAATTAAAACGTGTTGGAGATAAATGCACATGTTTCTGCATAAAACTGCCTAATACTAGATTATAGAATGTAAGAAATAAATAGTGTTAGTAATTACCTATCATTGAAATGTCTTTTAAAACGATCCAACTGTTGCGAATTCAGCGCAAAGGACGACAAAGGACATATGACGCAGTTGCCACTGGCGATTAGCCCAAACAGTTCAGGAAAAAAACGGATGGAGGATCCTTTCTTACATCTTTTTTAAATATCTAAGAGTTTTCACCATAAAATACTATCGCTTTATAATGCATTTTATGGTGAGATTCAGGTAAAGGCATGTGTTATAATATTGTAATTATTACTGAGTTTATTTTCCCTGGAATATTGGGTACTATTTCCTTTTATTGTTTTGTATACCGTAAGCACACATATCGCTCAATTGGTGCAACAGTGACATTACTTAAAATATGATGTTTGTGGGAAACTGCATTTAAAGATTTAAAGTCAGTTACTAAACTGTGGATTTTATTAAACAATGTGAAGGGTTAGTCGTCAAACACATGACCAGGCTGCTTTGAACATCAGAGGTCTTCCAGTCGAGCGTGTTCACCATTTTAAATATCTAGGGAGTATCATCACTGACGATTTAAATCCCAACGTTGAAATCAGAAGTCTCATTGAGATGACACGCAGTGTATATAGGAAAATGTCCTCGTGCTTCAACAATGACAATTTAAATCTGAAGCTCCGACAAAGATTGGCTCGTACCTATGTCTGGTCGACACTCTTGTATAGTATGGAGGTTTGGACTTTGAAGGTCAACTCCATGACACGATTAGAGGCCTTCGAAATGTGGATTCATAGACGAATGCTAAACTGATATAGTTACGAACAGAGATGTCCTCAGAGGAGCAAAATGTGACCAGCTTTTGTCTACCATTAAATATTGAAAAACTACCTACAGTGAAACCTAAAGACCACCCCTATTAAAAAGACCACCCCTATTAAAGTCCGATTTTTCTTGGAACAGATTTAAAACCTCATAAGGTCAATGCATTTGTTACCTCTATTTAAGGACCACCCCTCTCCCCGACTAAAGACCATGCATTTTCTCAGTCTGACCTCTTTCAAAAGACCACTTCTCGTCTGCTTTCCCATTGGAGATGGTGATTAGGGTGATGATGTAAACAATGGTTCTGTTGGCACAGAATTGCGTCAGCATACAATTTCATTAGAAAAAGTGTTATGTAACGTATAAAAAAATACAAAAAACGGCTCTCCTAAAAGATTGTTCGAACCCAGAACAAATTATTGACAGACTTTCGAACTCACTCAGAGATATTCTAGAAAGTGAAATTGTTAAAAATAGATGTGCTAATCTGAAACAGAGATCAATTCGTGACTGTTTTTTTAAATGGCAGAGCTCAGAAAATAACTAATAGTAATTAATTTGTACTAAATGTGAACCAATGTAGATAAATTGTAATCAAGTATGTGTTCCAACTCTACTTTATTAATAATGCAGTATAAAATAATTTTTAATGCCTACCCCTATTGCGAGACCACCCCTCTAAAAGACCAGTTTTTCATGGAACCGTCACTGGTCTCTTAATAGAGGTTTCACTGTATTTGTGACATGTACTTAGAGGCCAAAAATATCAGTTGCTTCGGCTAATACTAGTCTACAAGGCAAAATAGATGGCAGACGAGGGCGTGGCAGATGACAGATGTCCTGGCTTCAGAATATCGAGGAGTGGTCACGGATTCGATCTGTTGAAGAATTGTTCCGGCTTGCGGTGGACAGAGGCACCTTTTCCATGATAATCGCCGACATTTGGGGGACCGAATACGGTACTTGAAGGAGAAGAAGGCTTTGACGTCATATTGAAATGGGGATGTATTACTTTGCTTTAGATTAATGCAACAGACACCAACACAATAAAAAAAATATCTGTGTTCTTAATATTGTGCCCAATCGGACACGGCTGACTGGCATCGAACTGGGGTCTTTAACAAGAAGACCAGGCCCATGATTCTGCACAGAATCGAATCATTGATCTCTGAGGGGGAGCAGCCACAGTGAACCCGAGGAACAATGAGTTATATCTGCATATAATTATAATAGCAGGATTTCACGGCTAGAACGGGAATATCATAGCTTTTAAGGTGGATTATTGCAGAAAATACCAGGCTATGTACGTTTTAGAGGCCAGAATGCAAGAAAGCGAGCTAGCTTGACATTTTGACAAAGCGGAGTTGAATGTGGGAGGAGAAGACATGTCGCCAAGGTCCTACTTTCGGCGTGGCTGGAAGTTGAAGGGCATAATTAACGACCGAGAAAATCCCCTTTCGACAAGGCGAAACAAGAGAGTGGGGGCAGTCGGCCACAGAAATTAATTGATTACAGCCAATTGGAGCAATGAATTGAAATGAAACTTACACCCAGATGCATGTATTCTAGGAAATATAATTTAGGAGTGTTCTCACGCCTAAATTAAAGCCTGCATCTATAAAGGAACCTCTGCACAGACCTCATCCGCTACGGAGTAAGGATTTGTAGATGAGCCGAGGGGAATTACCGGAGTAGCGTCATGACGCCGTGGAAGAAAGCAATTAATTATAATTAATTGGCCGAAGCGATTGCTTGCACGCGAGTGATTTTGGGACTTCCACGCATAGACAAACAAGGATCATACTTCACTTTGTCTGGAAATGTATTATATCAAGAAGGGAGTCGGTCCTGGACATCCAGTGAACTACTTTGCACAAGGAAGCTTTATATAGGAGAAGCTTAGCAGGGAGGTCAGTTCGTCTTGACTCAACACGGGAGCTAACACGCTGCCGGATCACGCAAGAAAGTGCGCGAATTTATAAAGTATTGACGCTCAAATGTACTAGCGGTAAACAATGAAGAGCGCATCAGGCAGCTTCATAACAGTAATTATGCATCGTATAAGAATTAGTCTACAGCAGACGTATAAGCAATAGCATACGCGAGTATAGATTCAGTACAGCGTAGAGATAAGTTAGGATGATGCTACAGACAATGAATATAATCAGGAAGTGTTATCATGGGTAACATAACATATTTTTATAATGATCACTACAGTTACGGGAGCCTGGGAGGCGTTACAAGTAGTCGCAACCTAGGATTGAACAAGTTGCAGTAGAGGAGATATAAACTGTAGGTGACGGGAGTCGAACACACACACACGCAAGATAGACTTTCAAGGAGACCAGCGGTTGTCAGGAGTTAGCTGCATCGCATCTCTGAGGTCAGGCGATAGGGGGAATCCAATCCAGGATCCATGTGTGAAGATAGTGCGAGAATTGTGTATAAAATTATATTACAGTGATTTTTACAAGTGTTTCTGTTTATATGGTAAAATAATGTGTATTGTATCAAAGTGAAAATGCTAATAGTGAAAAATACAATTACCATGTGTAAAGTTTATACAATGTGTCGTGTGAATAATATCATGATGGCTTAAATAAGCGTCATGGCAGGCAAGACGCTGGCATGCTGGTCCAACCCAGCAAAAATGAAAGTGAGTACAAATTTAATATGTTGATATGATTTAAATAGCTCACCATACAACGAAGCATCACTCTAAGATTAAGAATTAACAGTCATTTAAGTACGAGATCACATCCCTCGTATTTTGGTAAAATGTGGCTTGAAGGATGATTTGTTTACTGCCATTTAGGCGTAAGACATTGATGAAGGTAACGGTAACGTTAAATAATAATAATAATAATAATCTGGGGTCGGTAACAATAAGGAATAAATAATGGGCATGTCAGGCCTATAGTACGTGCAAAGTGTGTCATGTATAGCGTAAGAATACTGTGTTATGTAAACAGTAAGAAAGCAACGTAAAATATCGAGGTAAAGAGAGCTTTTCAGTGTCATGGAAATGTTGAATAAATGTTTATTATGGTATATTCTACAGGGTTGTATTTGAGAGTCATTAAGATAGTTAATGTAAGCGAGTAAATTTATACTTGTTTTGGAGCCACATAGAGCTTTGGCTTATGAGTATTGCATATAGGACGTGAGTGCTTTAAGAATTGAGTCATCTGTAAGAGATATTGTTTGAGCCGCGTTCAAGCGAGCATGTAACGTAGAATCAAGAGATTTACGTCAATAAGTTGCGGGGATCATCCGAAAGTAGCTTGCGCGTCTGGCGAATCTAGTCGGCTAATCTTCGAAGTCTACGATGTAGTATTGCCTTAGTGCATACATGTATTATTCGCAACAGAGTTGGGACAGAGTCTGTCTGTATCCACTGTTCGCAGAATTTTTGCCACCAGGGATAACTGTTAGAGACCCTATGTGAGCCCATATATTAATTGATCTGCCCTTAGAGGTAAGACTAATGGTTCTTCGTATAGGAAACGTCGATTTCCTCTTGTTATATGCATGCTGCACCAGTGAGAGAACTATGATACTCACTTGAGATGCGCGCAAAAGCCACTGATGACGACCACAGAACGGCAAAGCTATTTCGTGATCCATCCCTTGCCATGAATATTAATTAGGAGCCGAGATGAGCCCATTATACTGTAAATGAAGGTATTAAATAAGTAGATTGACTCAACTCATAAGGACACGACCCACTCAGGGTACCCCCAGCATGGCTGCACCAGTAAATGAACTTGACCTTGCGGGAAGCCAGATGGGGTGGCAGGTAGCCCACTAAACCGGCGTCCATCTTGCCGATGCCAGCCGTAACTAAGTATTTGTCCGCATGGAAAGGAAGTCTATAGACCTGATCCTTTTATTTTAAAAGTGTAGTGGGACACTGAAGAATCTCGATATTTCGAAAAGTAATTAAGATATGCTTGATGTGATGATGTCAATTGAATTAAATGCATTATTTCCACACACATGCAATGTTGGAATGTTGTAATCGGATAATATTTGGCCCAGTTATTCTCTGAGGAGGAATTAACTGCACCAAATAAATAAAGGCATCTTTGTAAGGTGTATTTGCCCAGTTCACACTAATTTATTCATACGGGTAGCGCAATTTGAATGACATGACACGTTTGTAACGATAATGTTTTGACCAGACCCAGAAAATCGTTGTATGGTGAAGCTATAAAAATATCTATATCCATGTGTATTTTGGAAGGGAAAGTGTACCACTTCAGCGTTTGAAACTGATGGGAAAAGAAAACGATTCGCACGACACAACACTTATAAAACAAGGCATAAGCTAATGAATTAATGTTACTTTAAGTAAATGCCCCGTGTAAAACGGATAAATGTTTAATAATTGCAGATTTAGTGTCATTTAAACATAATTTGTGTTTATTATGTTGTGATATTCCAGTTTGTGTTAAATTGTGCCACATGAAGAACATTATGGACACTCACAAATGTCAGAGAGTATCAATAATAGGATGGTTTGTATAGACTTGAGTGCGGTGAAGCACTAATTTTGAGGAGAAGAGACTCACCGATAATTTTGATTTTTGTTGTGGGAAGTAAATGTGAAGTTTTTTTGGTGTTTCATGTTGTATTGCCATGATTTACTATCATTAAATGTTATACTTAGGAATATGTTGTTTCTTTCAAGTAGAGTAGTCACCTGACGGACTCAAATCCTGAATATGTGGTCGTATAGTGGGTTGAATGTCCCATACCTCGAAAGACCGTGAGTTAGCTGGGATACGAACACATGTTCCATATGATGACGATTGGGTACAATATATTTACAATGTTTTCGGAAAATGGCACAACGAATTATGTAGTCTCACGTCGCCAACAATAACGATAGGGTAGTGTTGATTTAATCAAACATATCGAGTATTTTCCAGCACTATTCTGAAGTTAAAGCTGAAAAGTAGAGATTTCAAGTTATGTCACTCTTGTAGCAAATGAGCGATATATTCTTTTCTTCTACTTGTACAGTATTTTGTAAAAATCTAATTTGTTGTGCATTTTCATAATTGAATCGGCTGGAACTGAAAAGTATTAAGTCAGTTTTCACTACTTTCAGGAGACAGATAAAACGTCATTGACAAAACAGAACTTAAACACACTATATTACTCATCTATGTTGTGAAGCAACTAGTTCAGGTTATATTTGTGTTAGCAGAATATCAATTTTAATTTAATAAACATATTTTTCGAATCAATTTTGGAACGTGACTTAATGCCTTTCAGCTCCATGGTCAGTTTAGTGTGACATAAATTCATCCAGAATGAATATTCCACATGATATTTTATTTTAAAATGGATTTGTAACATAAAACCCACTTACACCCGGTATAAATGTAATTTACAATAGCACTGTAACACGCGGGAATCTTGCAGTGCGGCCAACATTAAGTACGGCGCTGAAAGGCAACAAGTAATTAATTTAATGCTTTTCTCCTCTGATCGCACTACATGTAGCAGTAGTTTCTGGCTGAAAGAGACGGCTGACTTAATTCTTTCCTATGCCGTTCCGAGGCCCTTGGGTTAATACTTCAGAATACTAATCATATATATTATTTCAGTAGTATGCATCCTTCCTGCGGCGCTCACAAGCGACCGATCGTGACAAATGAGCATTCAAATGAAAGAGAATAGACATTAGCAGTGATTTATTGCACTATAATTTCATAAATAGCTATAATTTCTTTAAAAAATGACTTTAAAAATTGTACGAAGTGTGCGATTTGCAAACACCGTTGAAGTTGGAAAATACCCTCCATAATTGCTGTCCACGGGCCGCTGTGACGCCGGATTCATGTCATATTAACATTCTGAGGTCTTTCCTTTATCCTGAAATGTAAATAGTGTTCTATAATCATTTGGTGGAAATAAAAACATAACCTTTCTTCTTAAGTGACTCATTATAAACCTATTGGGGAAAGTGTGGTTTATGAACATGCGAGATTTCTCGCACGGGTCAGCTAGTTCTTAACAAAATGACAATTTTTGACTTAATGCTTTTCAGCTCCGATCTATTCAATTCCTTTTGTAGTTATTTTTCTTTTTTGTTCTCCAGTTGTGTACTATATTTTCTCTCTTTTCCTCCTTGATATATTCGTATTGTTTGCACTTGATATCTCAAGAAGGAACTTAATTGAGCTTATAACAGTTTACCTTCATATTCATCATCAACTTCTAAAGGCAATGCCTTGTCTCCGCAACCATTGCTCCCTGTCTTCAGCACCTCGTTTCATCTCACAGTAAGAACCATAATGAAGAGTTAGTGTGATGTCTTGCAGGAAACATTTTCTTGGTCGACCTCGGCCTTTCTTCCCTGTGATCTTTCCTTCTAGGAGATTAGTTAGGAAAGCGTTATGTCGCAAGATGTGGCTTGTGAATTTAGCTTTTCTTTTATGGATAGTTGGTCTCGGTTCTCTTTTCCCTTGAATTTCTTGCAGGATGCTGATGTTAGTCCTCTTTTCAATCCATTTAACCCGTAATATTCTCCGCCAGACCCACATCTCAAACGCTTCAAGTCGCTTCCAATCCTGACCTCTGATCGTCCAAGATTCACATCCATACAGAGGCACACTCCTCACAAAAATGGACATGACAAATTTCTTTTTAGTTGCAATATCCAAATTTGCATTAATCAAAAGATTTTTCTTATTATTGAAAGCCGTCTTTGCGAGCGCTATCCGCCTTCTAATCTCTTTACTATACCTGTTGTCATTGGTGATTAGACATTCCAAATAAGTGAAACTGGTGACTTGTTCCACTAACTTGTCCGTAAGCTTAATGTTTGTGTGAATGCTCTCAGGATGTTTACTAACAACTTCATATTGTTAAATAAATAAATAAATAAAAAAATTATTGGGACTATTATAAACATACAATTTCATAAGTTATTTTCAGCCATTATTTTTGTCTCTTTCAGGTAAGTCTCGTCGTTGCAGTAACTCGACCGACTGTTAGAGCGTCATCTGTCTGGTGAGTGTTCACGTAGTTCCATTAAGTGGATACAATGGATTCCTATAATAATTGTTACGATCCGACAATGTTACGTACGGCTCTGATGGTACCTTTGAGATGACGGTCATCTCAATGACATCCAAGAAGTCGCTACGCAGTAGCCTTTTCCGGTAAGAAATGGAGATGAACAGAGTCCGTGACAGTGTGGTTAGCTAACGTGCCTGTCCGAAACGCGGGAGAATCCTCGACTGCCGTCTCATTTTCAAGCTCTACTCAACAGTTGTGGCCGCTTTAGAAGAAAAATAAAATGGCGGCTTCGGTGGCGGATTCAAACCCGGTCGAAGACGTCGGATTTGTTAAGAGCGTTAAAAATCCCTTCCTTCGGAGGGGAAGTAAAGCCGGCGGGCCCACATCATAGATTTATGGCATGTAAAAGAACCTTCCACTAACTATAATGTGTGAAGCTAAATTTGTAGCTTAGATTTTATTAACGCTCTATTAAGTTCCAACGTTCGCCGCCAGGTGCCGGTTGCGGTGGCATATAGTAGCCAAGTTCACACCTAGGTGTCGTTCACGGTTGCATTTGGTAGCAAAAGTAGAAACTACTTGAAATTGATCTTCTGCAGTCCTTACCTGAATTATAGATAACACACACTAATACAGCCATCACAATTAACACCGGTTGTACGACAGATTGTACACGCACCCAAAGTACACGGGGCTACATGACCGCGATGCCGCAGCTCCTAAACTGAGGAACCAACCTACCAGAAAAATAAATAACATTCCCTATTTGATGATTTTAAAATTGTTATCAAACTTCCCCCTTTTCATTTATGATTTTTTTAAAACATCTATGATAGCTTACAAGATACAATCATAAATATGATAGAAATAAACTATCCTTTCCCTGTGAATATGTTTGTAGCTTTATGAAGTTCAGTCTTTTAGACGAATTTTGAAAGTTACTGCGTACAATTTTGCATGATGGTGCCATTTAATCATATGATCAACATTAATTCACCGGCCGTGAAAGCCAATATACCAACTTTTTGGAGGACTTCATAGGGAGGTTGAGGCTGCTTGAGTTTTGGTTCTCACAGTCAAGTAGTGCAGTTGCACTCTATATAAAGGGAGGTAGCGCGCATTTCGTTACTCCTGTGGGGGTCCGGGCGGGGACACCTAGAGCCCGCCGATGAGCCAGCTTGGTGTCCTAGGCGAAACCCCACACAAGACACGGCACAAACCTAGAAGAATTGCTGAGTTTGAATTCACCGGCCGTGAAAGCCAGTATACCATCTTATTATAATTGGATCTTTAACATAATTATCATCTGCCAATCATTTATTAAAAACTAGAGGGCCTGTGCGGGCACATGTGTTAAATAATAAATAAGGTATGTCTACTCCTTATTATTACCGTTTTCAACGGGGTCGGGGATGAGATGCGATGAAAGTCTATGTTGCGGATAGTTTTACGGCCGGATGCCCTTCCTTACGCCAACCACATGAGAGGAGTTAATTAGAGATGAAATGAATGAAGGTGAATGAAACTGGCCAAGTATGTGGAAGGAAGCGGCCGTAACTTGTCAGAAGGTACCGTCCCAGCATTGATCTGGAGTTAAAATGGGGAAACTACGGAAAACCATTTCAAGGACGGCTGACGGTTGGGCACGAACCAACGTCTACCGAGTCCGCAGAGAGCTTGGCCCCATAACTTAGCGCTGCGTGTTAGCGAGCGTAGCTACTGCTGTCGGTGTTAAATTATAAATAAAAGATAATAGAACATAAATAATAGACCAATAATAGATAATAGATGATAACTAATAAATCATAGATAATAAATAATAGATAATAGATGAAGGATGGTAAATCATAGATACTAAATAATAGATGAAAGATGGTAAATAATAAATAATAGATAGAAAATAATAGATAGTAGATGATAGATGATAAATAACAAATAATAGGTAATAAATAATATATAATAGATAATAAATAATAGATAATACATAATAGATAACAAATAATAGATACTAGATGATAAATAATAAATAATAGATTATAGAATATAGATAATAAGTAATTGATAGATGAAAAGAACATTTTTCTACATGAAGAATTCGGGTTTGGCTCGTGAAGCAAAAAGAAAAAAGAAAAGGAAGGGTGTGCCTTCTTTGGTGAAGTTTCCTTCCTTTCACGTTGAATGTAGAGCTATTTAGGGATGTGTCATTTTATGGGGCAGACAATCAAAAGCTCAGTGCGAGATGAAAGAATTTGGCTGATCTCATAGACTTTCTAAATGTGCACGTGTGCTATGCTGAGCGCTCGCCTTTCTAAAAAACTCGTCTGCCCTTCACTCGGTCCAGCATCGTGGGAGCACATCTGGGTCGTCTCGTCGATATGTATACTGTATTCCCTTTTGTTGAGGAGGATTTCCTGACCTTGTTCTCACAAGGCCGGTTCCAAGATCTCATCAGAGCATCGCTTAGCACGTAATTACAGGCTTAGCCTACGAGAATTAACATTCATTATCATGAGCCCCAAAACAGAGGATGTTTGAGAAAATATAGTCTACTCCAATGTTTATATTCTGTGAGTTTAGTTTATGTTACACAAAGGCGGCCAGTGTTAGGATTTGCGGGGTCATGGGCACAATATGTTCTACTGTAGAAGTGTTTCCTATAATTGAGATCCTAGTGGTGGGGGCGGTAAATAATTATAATAATAATAGCAATACCGGACCAGAATGGATGATCACCACGGCCCGAGTTCTGATCACATGTCATCTTTTAAATTGTTCACCACATACATTGCTAACTTTTATACAAATCCTATTCATGGGCACCACATTACAGAAATCTATATTTATTAAGTCATTTTTTCGTCGTTTTTCTAAGTATTTTGCTTTTAGGTAAATTTCTCACTCTTCGCGTCATTATTATGTCATTTTATGGAATTTATGAGAATATTTTATACGTTTTGAGTCATTTTCTCACATTTTTAATGGTTTATGATGCACTTTTTGAGTATGGTACTGGATATTAACGGAACTGAAAGTGCAGATGAATACGAAGGCATGAGAATCTTCACAACTTTGTTCAATCCTTATTTCTTGGAATATCCACATTCCAGGATACACACTAGACTGAAATAATAATCAATATTTGTGTGCAAATAATTTGTATTTGTCAAATGATAATTGAATTATATTAGGTAGCTATTAAAATCATTTCAACATACAATGACGTAGTCTGTTTGCATTTTTAGCCTACTTTCGATTTTTGCAAAAAATGAAAGTAGACTTATGAGATCAACACAGGGCGAAAAAAGTGTGTCTGTCTGTGTGTGTGTATGTGTGTGTGTGTGTATGTGTGTGTGTGAGTCTGTGTGTGTGTGTGTGTGTGTGTGTGTGTGTCTGTGTGTCTGTGTGTGTGTGAGTGTGTGTACTCTGAATGTCTGTCCCCCCCTATCAATTCGAACACGGTGAATGCGAATTGAACGAAATTTGGTACAAAGGTAGCACTAGCAAAGGACACCTCAGTGTCATGTTTTATATCGCCGCCATCTTGACGGAAACGTAATGGCGGCCACACAAATGTTCAAAGCTTAAATCAAATTACGACTAACCTAATCATCCGATCTCTACCAAATTTTGCAACGACATACCTTTATGGGGGGAGCATCCTTTGACCAAACCAATAGGTCATCAGCGTAATAGTTTGCGGATGGCGGCCATCTTTGTGTGAAAATCGATTCCCCCTATTAATTCGAACACGGTGCAACCGAATGGAACGAAATTTGGTACAGAGGTAGTACTAACAAAAGGCACCTCAGTGTCATGTTTTATATCGCCGCCATCTTGACGGAAACGTAATGGCGGCCACACAAATGTTCAAAGCTTAAATCAAATTACGATTAACCTAATCATCCGATTTCTACCAAATTTTGCAACAACATACCTTTATGGGGGGAGCATCCTTTGACCAAACCAATAGGTCATCAGCGTAATAGTTTGCGGATGGCGGCCATCTTTGTGTGAAAATCGATTCCCCCTATTAATTCGAACACGGTGCAACCGAATGGAACGAAATTTGGTACAGAGGTAGTACTAACAAAAGGCACCTCAGTGTCATGTTTTATATCGCCGCCATCTTGACGGAAACGTAATGGCGGCCACACAAATGTTCAAAGCTTAAATCAAATTACGATTAACCTAATCATCCGATCTCTACCAAATTTTGCAACTACATACCTTTATGGAGGGAGCATCCTTTGACCAATCTAATAGGTCATTCACCTGATAGTTTGCGGATGGCGGCCAACTTTATGTCAAAATTGATTCCCCCTATTAATTCGAACACGGTGGAACCGAATGGAACGAAATTTGGTACAGAGGTAGCACTAGCAAAGGGCACCTCAGTGTCATGTTTTATATCGCCGCCATCTTGACTGAAACGTAATGGCGGCCACACGAATGTTCAAAGCTTAAATCAAATTACGATTAACCTAATCATCCGATCTCTACCAAATTTTGCAACTACATACCTTTATGGAGGGAGCATCCTTTGACCAATCTAATAGGTCATTCACTTAATAGTTTGCGGATGGAGGCCATCTTTATGTCAAAATTGATTCCCCCTATTAATTCGAACACGGTGGAACCGAATGGAACGAAATTTGGTACAGAGGTAGTACTAGCAAAGGGCACCTCAGTGTCATGTTTTATATCGCCGCCATCTTGACTGAAACGTAATGGCGGCCACACGAATGTTCAAAGCTCAAATCAAATTACGATTAACCTAATCATCCGATCTCTACCAAATTTTGCAACTACATACCTTTATGGAGGGAGCATCCTTTGACCAATCTAATAGGTCATTCGCCTAATAGTTTGCGGATGGCGGCCATCTTTGTGTCAGAATCGATTCCCCCTATTAATTCAAACACGGTGAAACCAAATGGAACGAAATTTGGTATAGAGGTAGCACTAGCAAAGGGCACCTCAGTGTCATGTTTTATATCACCGCTATCTTGATGGAAACGTAATCGCGGCCACCCAAATGTTAAAAGCTAAAATGTAATTACGACCAACCTAATAATCTAGTCTCTACCTAATTTTGCAACACCATATCTTTATGTGGGAAACATTTTCTGACCAAACTGCAAGAACATCAGCCCAATAGTTTGCAGATGGTGGCCAAGTATGTGTGCAAATCGATTCCCCCTATCAATTCAAACACGGTGAAACCGAATTGAACGAAATTTGGTACAGAGGTAGCACTAGCAAAGGGCACCTCATATTCAGGTTTAATATCCCTATAGCACGTTGTATTTCAACAAGCTCCTACAACCAACATTCAATCATACTCCTTGAAAAGGACAAAGAGTTATAACAATACCCATGCATTTAGGAGAAAGTAGGCTATATGTTCTTTACTGAACATCTTGTTTGTAGGATGAAATTATGCCAGTTTCATTCATTTTTAGGTCATTTTTTATTTTTTTTCGGGCCATGTTATGGGATTTTTGCAGGCATTTTATAGGTCATTTTTAAACACATTTAGGTCATCAAAATCCGGGCCCTGATGATCACTATGGCCCGGAAGTTCATGCAAAATAATATGCTTGCATATTTATGCATATTTTGGTTATTTTGGCACATTGCATCATATTTTTCTTCTTTGCCTGTTTAAGTGCATATCTGCTTGTGAAGGGCGTATATTATAATTTCCTATTGTTCTGAAGTACTTTTTGTTACTTCATGATCTTAAAGTCGCATATTTAAATTCGGACTCCATGAGTCTCGTGGTTTGTTAGTCAAAACCTGAACATTTCCTTGTTATTGAGAAAGTTGCTTTCGCCTCTCATAAATCACCCAGTGTATTTGTTTCATCTGCTAATTAGTAGCTTGCACTGTCTAGGAGGAAGAACCAGATTCTTTTCACTTTACTACCAGTTCACAGCAGGGTTCAGCTTATGAATGACCAGGCATTTCCAGAAATATTACCTGGACCTATCATTTCAAATTCCGTAATTCCGACCTTCAGTGAACTGCCAAGCTGCTTACCGTCAATCACAGAAAGCAGGGAGTTATGGCTCCATTAAAAGCTAACGACGTTGTTAAGTTGCGAATTGTTTTGAAATCTTTAAGGAGTGAAATTTTTCTACCGACGATACTATCCTTTATTGTAAAATTTGTGACACAAATGTAGGAAGTTTCTAGAAAGTTTTCAGTGACTCAACATTCAGAAACCGCCACACATGAGCGAAATGTAAAAAAGAAAGAAAGAAAGAAAAAAAAAAAGGCAATATCTTTTTTAACAAATTCTATTCGTTGCCCTGCAACAAAACTTAGTGAATTTTCTGAAGACTTGTGTGAAGCCTTAATTGCAGCAAACACTCCATTGTTGAAACTGGTAGTTATATGTCCGTCTGTTCATGTTTTCTTTATATTCAAAATAGAAACGCTAAATAATACGTAGAGATCGTAATTGACGTAATTATTTAATAGTGCATATTATTTGAAATGTGGTGCATATTTGACCAAATTAGTGCATATTTGCATGCATATGTATTCATTTAATAGGGCAAGAACTTCCGGACCATAATGATCACAAACCAAGGGAAGATTAAGCATGTGAAGAAATTTAAATACCTAGGTGAGGTAATCCAACAAAATGGCCTGGAAGATAAAGTAACTGAACCTAGGATCTGGTAATTAGACCGAGCATATCACCTGACGAAAACTCACTATAATTAGAAGTCGCTAAGCATTGGAGCCAAGTTAAGACATATTACAATCTAATATATGCTTTGAAGACTTTGACTATGAACACACGGGGACTAGTCGACTAGTTAGTGAATATAGAACGCACGATAATGAACAAAAATACTTCTATTCCTATCTTAAGAAGATGGGGAAGGTGGATTCACCAGATTGTATCTGTGTTAATGAACTAGATAATGCTAATCACACCTTTTTTTATGGACGGTGGGTCCAAAATAGACATTCTCTTCAAGAGCACACTGATGTAGAGATATCTCCTGACAACATTGTTGTGGTCAATGAATGATGAGAGGCCGAGTGCAGGTCTTTCTAGTTGACGCCCGTGGGCGACCTGCGCGTTGTAATGAGGATGAAGTGATGATGAAGACGGCACATACTCCCAGTCTCCGAGCCACGGGAATTAACCCCAGGAAATTAAAATCCCTGATGGTTCGGCCGGGAATCGAACCCGGAGCATTTTGCGCCAAATCCTTGCGCGCTAACCATTTAGCCACGGAGACGGACATTGTTGCGATGATGCTACAGAATGAGTTTTGTTGAAAATATCCTCCGAACAAAGAAGACAGATCTGGATCGCCAATACGGAAGAGTGCCCTACTGGCAAAGATAAAATGGCTCTAGCCTGAAGTAATGTGATAAACGGTTCCAGGCTAGAGTTCAGAAGTAACGGGGGAGTTTTAGTCGGTAGTCTGCCACTCAGGAGCCCGACATACCATGCGTAAATGCATTTCTCCTCCACAAGAAATATATATTATTATTATCAATTTTTCCCCTTTGGGATAGCGTGCGAACTCGAGCCAATCACAGCTTCACTTCCTTTAATTACTAATTAAGGTTTCCACTTTTCAATACAATTTTTAGTTTCAGTTTTTTACTCTAAATTACACGATACATTTTACAGCATTTTTATGTACAGTATGTATAAGGATTTGAGCTAGTGTAAAAAGATGTTGTTAAACATGTATGTAATATTTTAGTAAACAAAACGACTAATGAAGGCATAAAAATGCCGAAACATGTATCTTGTAATTTAGAGTAAAAAACTAAAACCAAAATTGTATTGTAAAGTGGAAACCTTAATTAGTACGGTAATTATACTGTAGATTTCAATACGGGCCAAGAAGGTAATTATGACGAAAGTCATAGATGCACATTCACTTCCTTTCCCTCTTTTCTTTACTTCCCAAAATCTCTGCGTTAATTCACTGTGTTTTTTCTTCTTTCCTCTGTCCATTTTTTCCCTATTGTTTCTTTTCTTGAGACTTGTTCAAATTTCTTGTTTCTGATTTTATTTCTGAATTGATTTCTGTCTTTAATATTGCCTTCAGAGATTTTGAATCGTTCCAGGTCTTCCTGTGTTTCTCCCATCCAACTGGTCTTTAATTTACTTGTATTAATGATGTTAAAATATTTCTTAGTGAGTCTGTTTTCATTCATCCTCCACAGGTGTCCAAAGAACTGTGTGCGTCTTTACCTAAATTCTCTGTGATGATGTCTGTGTTTCCATTTTTACTTATTTATTAAATAATTCATCATCATCATTTATTGCACTTAAGGGCCTTTAAGGCCTACAGCAGAACAACAAAAGAAAGAAAAGGAAGAAAAAAAGAGATAACAAAGAAATCAGTCTACTGCAGATAGCATTCCAACGCTGCCGGTCCCTAGCTTCATCTTCCACAGCATTCGGCTCCACTTGCTGAAGTATTGTCAATACTCGATCCTTCCATCGCGTCCTGGGACATCCCCTTGGGCGTCTTCCAGCAGGTTGTGAATGAAAGATTCGGTTTTGGATGGATTCATCAGCTCGAAAGATGTGGCCAAACCACTGTAGTCTCTTCTGTCCTAGCAGGGGCGTATATAGAGTTTTATTTCGGGGGGTGCCCAACCGGGGGTTACGGGGCATGGTATAGGCCCCAAACAATAGGGGGTCCGGGGTTCTCCCCAGGGAACGTTTGTATAATTTGGTGCAAAATGATGAATTTTAAGGCTCTATGGCATCACTTTTTCAATCAATTTGTTGTGATGTTCTATGTTTGGTTGTGAAACTCAACTAAGAACATTTTATGTTACTTTTTATTATTTCAATCATCTTGCTCACTTGATAGTGTTTACATGGAGAGAATTAATGTTACTGTTTTTATTTACAACTTACACTATAATATAAAGTCAAGGTTACTTGAAGCATTACCAAATCGGTTTATAACTTCATCGTCAGTGAGATGTACAGTATGTCTCGTAAGTGGTCTTTAATTTACTTGTATTAATGATGTTAAAGGTTTTCTTAGTGAGTCTGTTTTCATACATCCTCCACAGGTGTCCATAGAACTGTAGGCGTCCTTTCCTAAATTTCTCTGTGATAGTGTCTGTGTTTCTGTATAGTTCCTTTGTAGGTCGACTGATCCAAGTCCCGTATGGCTATTAGTGCTGGGAGTGTCCGAGGACATGTTCGGCTCGCCAGAGTTTGTAACTGCTTCTATGCGGACACCCATGGGGTGAGCTACAAGTACCGTCACGTGTGGAGTGTTCTGGGGAGGAAAGTGTGAATGTAAAGACGAGGAATTGGAAGGTAGCGGCTGTGTCCTATATACTACTACTAACCAAATGGCTTTTGATCCTCATGAATTATTCAACCAGCTACAACATTAAAAAATAATACTTACATTTAAAACAAGAGAAATGTTTGTCCTCTTAGAGTTACAATTTGATTTCTACGTCACGAAAGTCTTCAATTTAATTTCTGCTCTGCTATTTATTTATTTATTTATTTATTTATTTATTTATTTATTTATTTATTTATTTATTTATTTAGCGTATGGCTTTTAGTGCCGGGAGTGTCCGAGAACATGTTCGGCTCGCCAGAGGCTGTAGCTGCTTCAAGCTGACACCCATGGGGTGAGCTGCAAGTTCCGTACAATTTCAAGTAGTTCCTACTTTTGCTACAAGGTGTCACTGGCTCCTAGTGGTGAACGTTGGAACTTTGATTGAGCGATTCAACGAAATCTAACCTAGAAATTTAGCTTCACACAAGTTTAGTTAGTGGAAGGATCTTTTACATGCCATAAATCTGAGACATGGGAACGCCGGCTTTACTTCCCCTCCGAAGGAAGGCATACTGAAGGATGTTAACGCTCTTAAAGAATCCGACGACTTCGGCCGAGTTTGAATCCGCGATATTGGGCACAGCAGTTCAACATGCTACCAACTACGTCACTGAAGCTGCTTTCTGCGAGTGTGAGACGTGCATTGGATTGCATCGTAAGATGCAGCTGTGTGTTTGCCAAGCCTATCACACGCTATCGCATGCAAACAGCCTCACCCAACAGTCAATGTGCACCGCCAACACTCTCACGATAAAGGTGAATTATAATTCGCTGTTGATTGACAGGTACGCTGATATCAAGCTTTAGTTTGTCTAGACCGGGTGACTTCTGTTACATTGAAGCAGGTTTCCAGTTTACTGATAAGATTTGTAATAGAACCTCTGACTGTCAAGTACTGTGGTCTGAGAGTCAGTGTTCAGACTCCTACCTCAAAGATCCTGGATTAGATTATACTTAATAATTGTTTTGGTTGGATAGTTGGTTCCTCAGCTTAGGGGCTGTGACAACTCGGTCATGTAGCCTCGTGTCCTTTGGGTGTGTGTAGAATCTGTCTGATAACCGGTATTCATTGTGAAGGCTGTATTAGTGTGTGTCATCTGTAATTCAGGTAAGGACTGCAGACGATCAATTTCAAGTACTTCCTACTTTTGCTACAAATAATGCTATCGTCCACGACACCTAGCTGCATAGTTGGCTACTAGATGCCACCGCAACTAGCACCTGGCGGTGAACGTTGGTACTAATAATAATAATATCGTATGGCTTCGGGTGCCGTGTGCAAGCTTTGTTATTTAACGCCCTGAGAGCAGCTTGCATGTCGAATTTTGTCGTTCCTTGGAGCGCTATGAAATTCAAGGAGGTTAGATATCTAAGCTCCTTGGCAAAATAGCGCTTTCTAGTAGAGAAAGGAGGAACTTTGTGTTGGCGGGAAATCCCGAGATTAATTTTGCCATTATGAACACGGCCTACTGAATTCAAATGGGTTCTGTAACATGCCAACAACGTATGACATGCGTGTCAAAATTTTTGTCACCCTTAAAAGTAACTTACCACGGCCAGGAGCGAACCTGCAAGCTTGGGGTTGGTAGTCCGAGACGATAACCACTCACCCAACGTGGCAAAAACATTGCAACTAATAGAGCGTTAATCAAATCTAACCTAAAAATTTATCTTCACACAGTTGTAGTTAGTGGAAGGTTCTTTTATATGCCATAAATCTATGACATGAGCCCGCCGGCTTTACTTCCCCTCCGAAGGAAGGCATACTGAGGGATTTTAACGCTCTTATAAATCCGATGACTTGGGCATAGAAGCTCAGCATGCTACCAAACCAACTACGCTACCGAAGCCAGCTAATATATGTTTTTAAATGTAGTCTATAAATATGTAAGTAATGGCCATTATTTGATTCGCGTATTTATTAAATTACAAATGTTTCTTTTTTAATGAAATACTACTGTAGACAACTCGTGCTGCAGCATCTGTCGATATTGGGATTCGAAGATATCAATTTCATTCTGAGTAATACGAAACCTATAGTTCTTGGACTTTCCTCGTTAAGGTGCGGCTTGCCTTTGGAATCTAGCTGGACGGATATGTTAACATTCCGTGACTGCCTGGAGTTGAGGCTTTCCGAGAGCGAGGCACTGCGTTGTCAACTTTCCACCGTAGCCACAGACCGCAAGCAGCGAGACTTGATTCTATTGGTCACTAGCGAACAATGTTTATTGTCGCGCGTGCTACTGCTTATGTTTGAGTCGCCGCTCGTTAACCAGGAATGTGAGGGAACTATAACCCAGGTACTACTCTGGTTTAGAGTTTTCCACTAAAATATCAATGGTTATCTATACGTAAAGAACTGATACTCGAAGAGATACAACCTAACCTTACGTAATACAAACTTCATAACACTTCCTTCCTGACAAAATAAGTTGCTGTTGTTGTTGTTTGATAGTTTTACATTGCCGTTTCTCACATAAACGCTGGGCAAGTTTGGTTGTCCAGCCAAGACCCATAATTAACAACATCCAGTATTTATTTTTCACACTCGCTCTAACCTTCATAAAATCATCATCTTCATTTTCCATTCCCAGTTTCCTGTGTCGAGTTGTGAATTAAAGACCTCCATCGTTGTCTGTCCCCCCACCACTCCTCTCCTTTTTTTAAGGACATCTTCAGGTTTTCTTCCCCTCTTCTCTATGCACTCCCAGACTGTATCCATCCATCTCTTTCGGGGTCTCTTCCCTGTCATCTTTTCGGTAAAAGCTTTCTTTGGAACTCTCTCCTCTTCCATCCTCATCACTTTACTTTGTTGTTTGTATCCTGTCCTGCAGCTTCAAGATTCCCGTCCTTTCTCTAATCTCTCCATTTCTAACTCTATCTCTTCTGGTCTGCTCACTATGCCTCTTAGAAGTTTCATCACCGCTGCTTGTATTCTACTCTCCTCTCTTTTTGTAGTAGTCCATGTTCCAGCTGCATAATAACTGCATAAATTTCATAAAAATCATTAGTTTAACCTAGCGCCATTCACGCCTTCCTTTTTTCCCCCTACGAAAACGGGGATCTCTGTTCGTCTTTAGAAATTCCAGCAACGTTGACATTACTCCCTCTTCCCGTTCCTCAGTCGACCGCTAAGGTTTGTAGCGGAGCGCTAACATTAAGTGGTGGCAGCTGGCTGAAGCATGGGTAAATAGTTTGAGTTGAGTTGAGTTGAGTTGAACGTTTTTAAGTTGAGTAGCATGTTACCTCAGACGCAACCGATCGTGGGTTCAAACCCGGCCAAAGTCGTCGGAATTTTTAAGAGCGTTAAAACTGCGTCAATATGCCTTCCTTTGGAGGTAAAGTAAAGCCGGCGGGCCCATGTCATAGATTTGTGGCATGTAAAAGAACCTTCCACTAACTAAACTTATGTGAGGCCAAATTTGTAGGTTAGTTTTGATTAATGATCTTACGTTCCAATGTTCATCACCAGGCGCTGGTTGCGATGGCATCTAGCAGTAGAGAGGTTCACAGCTAGGGGTCGTGGACGGTAGCATTTGGTGGCGAAAGTAGGAACTACTTGAAATTATCGTCTGCAGTCCTTACTTGAATTAAAAACAGATAACACACACTAATACAGTCATCACAATTAACACCGGTTATCAGACAGATTATACACACACCCAAAGTGCACGGGGCAACATGACCGCGTTGTCGCAGCTCCTAACTAAGTAACCAACGAACCATCAGACGCAAACGATTTGAGTGGTAGTCTTAAGAGATATCTTGATTTACTAAGTGTTTAAAGACTTAACCCTACTAGGACCAAGGAGGGGGGGGGGGGGTCGGGGGGGTCGGGGGGGGGGGGGGGTGTCGGAAGCCCACAATCAGGATAAATTGTTATTTTGTAATGCGATATATTGTTTTAAATTGTCGAGAATAAATGATATCGTTATTTGAGTCATAAGATAACTATCATAAAAAATTTAATTATTTTATGTTCGACCCTCACTATTACGTGTCAGAAAACTGTATCATAATGATGGTCATTATAACACTGTTTTCCATTATGATACAGTTTCTCCAGCCAATCAGAGCTCGTTCATTGACCAATTAGGTAACGATACCTTCGCGTATGCGCTCAAAATCCAACATGTCGGCAATAAAAACAACATCGAACTATAATAAATTACCGACATGGAATACGCACCGTCCATATGTTCGCGTAAATAAACTGGCGAATATGAGACAAGCAATAGCACTGTACCTTAAAATCACCAACGCTAATTTCTGCACAGCGCATTGTCTTCATATGACACCGGTGACAATATTACTGAGGGACGGCTGATGTAAACATATGGCTGCATATGGCATTGCAAGCACACAGAGCGTATGCGTCGGTCGTTCAAAGATCTTGAAATACAGAGATATAACACCCAACGCTCGCTCTGCGATCACAAAATTCAAGTACCGTAGCTGACTCTCAACAGATATTTATGAATATTCATGTTAAAACATATAATAAAGTTATAATTATCGTCGAACATAAACAGTCGTATGCAACTCGCCTATAATGGTAATTAAGACACTCGTATAAAAATACTCGTGTCTTAATTATAGCCATTATAGGCTCGTTGCATAATGTACTATTAAAGCATTTTTCTTACCTTAGAAAAGTAATCGAAACCGGTATGGGCCTATGAGGCCCTCCCTTGGTCGAAGTGAGGACCAATTTGTCTACTTATAAATACTATGGATGTTCACGTCAACCTTTACCATATAGGTTTCAATAATGCACATAAATGCATGGAAATAATGCACAACTGTGGCAAGAAAACTGTGATTTGTTTACAATGTGAGCCTGGAAATGACACTGACACTGACTTTGATATGTGATTGTAATTACTATTTGTTTGAATTTAATTTCATTTTAATATTTTGTACTGAAGTTTTCCTTAAAATTATTCATGGAATAGTGTTTCCTAATTTATTTCAGTATAATCTGCAATTATGAGATATGTTTTAGAATGGACCTCAGAAGTCTCCCCTTGGTCCTCTGTGTAACAACGAAACCTTGGTCCTTGTAGGGTTAAACCAACGGTGTACAACAACAATATTACAGCCTGAGGTATGGGTGATTGAATGAAAAAACAAGTGGAAACAAATGTTTTGAAATATAAGTCAAGTAAGGTGAGAGGTAGGTGTTTTTCTATGCCCGATGACATATCTGGGCATATATATATCTTTCATTTAAAAAAGAATTAACCAAATCGGCCAGGTAGATTGTCCAGAATGACTGACTTTAGTTTTCATAAATTCTTTTAACATAAGTTATAGATTGTCAGTGAAGAAGCCAAACCAAAGAGATATAAGTAAATAGAGATGGATCTCTGTGGAAAGTTTTGTTTCCAACCAATATGGCGGATTGGTAGGCGCTAGTTGTGTGGGCCCAGGCTCTGTAGATGGCACAGCGATGCACTTTAGCACGCGGCCGCCCCGCAACCCCCCCCCCCCCCTCACCGCACCATCCGCTCATTTCGTGACCCATTGTAACACCCCCTCTCTGGTATGAAATGTAATGTTTCAATTTAATTAAGTTCTTAATGCATTATACATCTTTTTTTTCTTATGTATGACAATAAATAAGCTGTGCCGTAATGTAACACAACTAGTGGATGGTTGCTATAGAACATCCAGCGCTTAGAAAACGACTGTGGGTCTTCCGGGCTTTTACTTTTAATGGATAACCCCCCTATACTGTTTTTTTGTTACCTCACCTTTTATCATGAAGGAACTCTGAACATATATATTTTTCGTCATAATAGCTTCCTACAATTATCTACCAATTGATTACCTTTTTTAATGCATACAAGTATCGTTTATATTGCGTCTTAGTAATTTAAACATTTTTGAGGTTAGCACACTGGAAAGAAGAGCCTCGTCCTGTGCTGCATGCTCGCCCGGAGTGGAGCACGTGCTCAGTTCCGCCGACAACGTAAGTTCTGAAGCACTCTCCGTCATTGGTGTTATTGTTGTGTGTCTGCTTTAATTTCTGTTCGATCGAATCAGGGCTGCCGACAGTTTGGTTCGAACCCACTATCTCCCGAATGCAAGCTCATAGCTGTGCGCCCCTAACCTCACGGCTTATTTATTAATAAATTATTATAAATTTATTAATATTATAAATAACCGCACGGTTAACTCGCTACAATATTACAAATATTAATCTAAACAAAACAACAATAACAAAATTGAAAGAAACTAAATTATAGCCTAACCAATAACAAAAAGGTGATGACCAACAGTATTGCTGACGTACAAATTATTAACATCGTCAGCATACATCCGAGAAGGAAGGAAGAGTTGTGCTCTCGACGTCTGTCAATCAGTAATGCGTCATATCACAACGAAATGAACGTTGTTATTGGTTCTCTTCGTGTACGATATCCGTAATACTGGTCCAATCCGTTAACACCTGCAAAACTGTTTTTTCCTGGGCGTCTTCTATTTCAGGTAGCTGCTGGGGTTGAGTTGTCTCGCTAACTTATGAAAGGGTAGTACTCGAGGCGGGTGAACATAACGTATGACGTCAGTGCTACCTCTGCCTAGAGTTAGCATCACTGTCGCCATAAGACTCCACAGTCTTTTCTAAACGCTGGCTAAACGCTGGATACTCTATAGTGATAGAATCTAAAGCTCCATAAGGCTTTCACCCACCCGAGCCAAACCTCGTATGCCATATTCGTTCGCTACACGAAAGTGTGTAAATCCTACGATGTAATTATTATAGTTCCCAAATTGCGACTTGTGTATAAGTGTGTTTGATATTATTGTACAATTTGCTACCGGGGAATTACCCCCATTTGCAAATAAAGTAAATGGATGAATGAATGTATGAATGAATAGGGAAGAGTCAGTTACGGAACACACCTGCGTAGCTATCGTAGTTGTTTGTTCATTTAGGGGCTGGGACGGTACCTTCCGACGGGCCACGGTCGCTTCCTTCCACATCCTTGCGGGTCACCCACGGACGTCGACTAGAAAGACCTGCACTCGGCCTCGCAGGAGGCCACACGACAAAAAAATCATTTAGGGGCTTTGCGACATCGTGGTCATGTAGCCCCGTGTACTTGGGTTAGTGTGGAGTCTGTCTGGTAACCTGTGTCATTGTGAGGCTGCACTAGTGTGTGTATTTTGTCATTGAGGCTAGGATTTAGGTAGAAAGCGGCCATGGCATTAATTTAGGTACCACATTTTACCTACAGTAGAAGTGGAGAAAACATAGAAAAATACTTCTAAGATGGCTGAGGTAGGAATCGAACCCGACTCTTTACAGTTTTGCCTCACGAGGCTTGGCAGGGTTGGAAATCAAGCCCGGCCATCAGGGGTGCCAACCAAAATTCTACTTCCTACGTGACGAGGTGGACCGCGTAGCTAACTGAAATGAAATACCAGGTTTGGCTTTTCCCTCAACAACGATGTGCCAATCTTATTATATAATACGCTAAGGTGAACGTTTCACAAAACTCAAGCTCCTAAACCAGTGGGAGTTAGAAGGTGTGGTTTGTACCAAAATCTTCCAAATCGTCTCTATAGTACAGGAAAAATCTTGCATTTCTTGAAAAATCAATGGAAATACATTTATTTGTTTATAAAGTATTTTAAACAAATAAACAAGGCGATAAACCCTAGCAGAACTGTGTCGTGTACAGCTCGCATAGCACACGAGCCGTGCGGGTATCTGTACACATGGGGCGCACACAACACACAGTGCGAGAGTTCTCGCATGGGCCCGCTAGTTATGCCAATTATTGTTCAATTAATACTACATATTTGAATCTTGGTTGAGTAGAAACTCTTTGGTCAGACCGATACATGGTGTAGTGGATAGCATTCTTGGTTTTCAATCCTGAGTTCCTAGTTCGATTCCCAACTCTGCCAAGAAGGGTTGGAACGAGGTACACTCAGCCTCGTGATGCAAAACCAAATGTATGATTATCTTCGTTTCTTATAATCATTCCTCGGACATCTATACAGAATGAACAAACATAGATTGGGTTATGAATATTCCCGAATGGGAATATGATGTTATTTCCGTTTGAGCAGATGAATTATCAATTAACATGATGACCCCGATGCCAGCCGACCTCCGATATCGGCTCTCTCCGCCGCCGGTGCGTTGCGCGACACATCATAGAAAACTGCTGCTGTGGTGTCCGCGTGTCACATCTGTAGACACAAAACCAACTGACGGGTCCCCCCGGGCGCGCCTCCCTTATAACGCCTAACCGGGGGCATTATGTTAATTGATAATTCATCTGCTCAAACGGAAATTCACATCATATTCCCATTCGGGAATATTCATAACCTATTTGGATTGCCAAGGTAAGGCTTTTGTTCTATGAAAGGAAGCTTGACTTCCGTAGCACATTGGCATCACTCGTGACGTCAATACTACTCGTATTTTGTGTCTTGTGATGGCCTTCTCAGTATGTGCTGGCCACGCGTATTGGTAGGTGTGTGTGTACCAACTGACGAGCCCACGGCACACCGGGGCGAAACACTGGCATTTTATGTTTGAGCTAACCGGACCAATATTATCATGTTAATTGATAAAACATAGATTAACCAAAAATATATTTGACTATAACTGGAAGAAGAAGACCACTCCAACATGGACTAAGGAAGTTAGGAAATATTTAGAAAAGTTGAACATCACAGAGCCTCAGATGCTAGAAAGAAGTGAATTTAAGAGTAAAGTGAAAATCAGGAAGGGTTTCAAGATGAAGGAAGACCCAAGAGAAGTGGACGAACTTGGAAATAAGATCAAAGGAAACACCCAGTGAACGCGCGAAGGAATATTGGAGACAGAGGAAACTCTAGACAAAGGAAAAGAAAAAGAAATGATGATGATGAGTATGATAATTGTTGTTTTAAGGGGCGTAACATCTCGGCCCCTACTGAAATGAAATGGCATGAAATGAAAGGATGAAGATAAAAACAGCTCACTGCCTTGGATGGAACGAAAATGGTTTATATAAAACAGACAGTGAGCCCCAACAATGATGACTTATTTGAATAAAAAATAGTAAAAGTGTGGTGGTAAAAAACAATAAAACAAGTAAGGCATAGTAATCAATAAAATAGATGAACGCAATAAAAAACATAAAACAGACTTAACCTGAATTAAAAGTCTTAACTCACATTAAAAAGTAATCACTCTCCCTCATGTACCGGATGACGAGGTCTGCTGACGGCCCGTCATCAAGGAGAATAAGGGACAGGTTGAAAAAGAAATGAAGTTGCTGCGTGATCCTAAGTGGTCAATTCGCTTGAAAGAAAGAAAAAAAAAATCCGACAATGCATCACAATTGGAGCACCAAGGGCAAGGTAACACAAATACCATAAGCACGCTTTATCAGTAATCAGTAATAAAATTATAGTTGCCACTAGAACCATCACAGCCAATATTTACAGAAGAAAGTTTTGAATGAGGAGCCTGGTAGCCAAGCTAGCTGAAGAATTTATATTAGGCCTAGGTTCTGCTGCAATATGTTAACGCTAACACATTGTTTAATACATCTGTTTCCATGGAAATTCCTCTTCCTCATGGTACCTGAGCGGCATTTAGAACCTATCTTATACGCACGCAATAATAGGATATTCACGAGACATTAAGCCTGGAGTAACACAGGAAGCGGAAATATTTGTTTACGATTTTTCAGACTGCATGCTGGTTACATATGTGGTGCTATCTGTTGGACAGATGAGTTAACTGTATGACCTGAAAGAATATTGACTGATATCGGCAAATTTGACCCCTAAGGCAGGTGCGCACGAGCCCCTTTAAAATAGTTTTTAACTACTGTACTTACAGGTGGAACAACGACATGAATATTTTAAAATTTGAAGCCGACAAATAAGTTAAGGCTTCCATTTATATTGAAAAAAACGAAAATTGTATTTTTGGTCAAAAAAATCATTTCAAACGTAGGCTATATACAGTACATCCTTAAGCAGAAGATCACCCTTCATTCATTTATTCATTCATTCGTAGACATAATAATAAACCCTAGCACTGCAGCCCGTGAAGGGCCTAGGCCTACCAAGCGACCGCTGCCCAGCCATTTGACCTGCAGATATTGGGGTAACGCGTGATCAGCGCTTCGGGTCACCTCGGCTGTTAATCTTGGTTTTCGTGATCGGAGCACTGCCTCACTGTTAGACAGCTATTCAATTATCCTCACAAGGCTGAGTGCAACCCGTTTCAGCCCTCACGCCAGTTTCTAAAATCCCTGAAGGCCGGGAATCGAACCGGGGTCCTCCGGGTGAGAGGCAGGTGCGCTACCCCAACACCACGGGGCCGGCCCATTCATAGACATAAGAATGAATAAATAAATAAAAAAGAGCTTACAGAGCGTTTGGAATATAATTCGTAATTTTTGGTATTTTAGATCACTGTGTGGCCTGTTTGCCATCTCTTGATGAATGCAGTACATTTGCATTTGTCTGTAGGCACAGGCTAGAGTAAAATGTGGCTTTTCACCGATGTCTCAGTCTCACATGGCTGTGATTATATGGAAGCTACTGAGGTATGGGTAATGACATTCAGGGCACAGTCAGTGCCTGTGGATGCTGAGAAAGGTTCTACTCATAGGGTTAGTACAGCTGTACTGACTCAGTGAGGAAAGCAATGGCAAACTACCTCGCTCCTCATCTTGCCTACTACGCCTCAATATAGCGCTGCCTTGGGTTTTTGTGGGTATCTACCCACATAACCTAACGGCGGTACTTTTTGAGGATCCAACCAGCCCTCGGGCTGACTACATAACAGACAGAGGTAGCCTAGCTGATGAATTTATATTAGGCCTAGGTTCTGCTGCAATAGAATTGTACTCTGTTAACGCAGACACATTGTGTAATAAATCTGTTTCCATGGAAATTCCTCTTCCTCTTAGTACCTGAATCGTGCTTTCAATATTCTTATTCAATATGAAGAGGATTTTTCTACCGATGATAATCATGATCATCATGGTGCAGGAAGGCTCATCGCTGCGATGCTACATGTGCCAGAGCTATGACGACATTACAGACAACACTAAAGCCGTTGAAGGCTGCGGTGACCCCTTTAAAAAAGAATATTTTGTGGCTCGTGAATGTCCCTACTCCTACACTAGCTGCATCAAAGCGTATGGTGCAGGGCTTGTTCTGCGTAGTTGTGTGAAAGGAGATACCATCATGTAAAACGGAATACGTTAGTTGCGAAGTTTGCTCTACAGATGCCCATAACGGAGCAGCGATATTAGGTGCCATCTCCTTCAGCCTACTTATCCCTATTATTATAGTCTTCGGGTCGCTATTCAATGTGGAAATGTGACCATCCTTATTAATTTGAAAGATATGTAAAATTGGGTATACTTAGGCCTATCTGCATCGGGTTATCTTGCGACATATGCCAGGGCGAAGAGGTGCAGCAGCAGGTGCTTAATGGAATCCTTCTGAGTTTCTCCGCAAAACTCGACTGTCGATATTTCTTTAATTTTTATCTTCTTTTTATTGGTTGTAATCAAACATTTAACGTTAAATAAAAATTAATACAAAAAGAAAAAAAAAACGGCACTGAGAACCTATCTTATACGCACGCAATAATAGGATATTCACGAGACATTAAGCCTGGAGTAACACAGGAAGCGGAAATATTTGTTTACAATTTTTCAGACTGCATGCTGGTTACTTATGTGGTGCTATCTGTTGGACAGATGAGTTAACTATATGACCAGAAAGAATATTGACTGATACCGGCAAATTTGACCCCTAAGGCAGGTGCGCACGAGCCCCTTTAAAATAGTTTTTAACTACTGTACTTAGAGGTGGAACAACGACATGTACTTACAGGTGGAACAACGACATGAATATTTTAAAATTTGAACCCGACAAATAAGTTAAGGCTTCCATTTATATAGAAAAAACGAAAATTGTATTTTTGGTCAAAAATGTCATTTCAAACGTATTGTATATACAGGAGCCTACATCCTTAAGCAGAAGTTCCCCATTCATTCATTCATTCATTCATAGACATAATAATAATAATAATAATAATAATGATAATAATAATATAATAATAATAATAACCTCTGGCACTACAGCCCGTGAAGGGCCTAGGCCTACCAAGCGACCGCTGCCCAGCCATTTGACCTGCAGATATTGGGGTAACGCGTGATCAGCGCTTCGGGTCCCCTCTGCCGTTAATCTTGGTTTTCGTGATCGGGGCGCTGCCTCACTGTCAGACAGCTACTCAATTGTCCTCACGAGGCTGAGTGCACCCCGTTCCAGCCCTCACGCCAGTTTCTAAAATCCCTGAAGGCCGGGAATCGAACCGGGGTCCTCCGGGTGAGAGGCAGGTGCGCTACCCCAACACCACGGGGCCGGCCCATTCATACACATAAGAATGAATAAATAAATAAAAAAAAAGAGCTTACAGAGCGTTTGGAATAGAATTGGTAATTTTTGGTATTTAAGATCACTGTGTGGCCTTGTTTGCCAACTCTTGATGAATTCAGTACATTTGCATTTGTCTGTTGGCACAGGCTAGAGTAAAATGTGGCTTTTCACCGATGTCTCAGTCTCACATGGCTGTGATTATATGGAAGCTACTGAGGTATGGGTAATGACATTCAGGGCACAGTCAGTGCCTATGGATGCTGTGAAAGGTTCTACTCATAGGGTTAGCACAGCTGTACTGACACAGCGAGGAAAGCAATGGCAAACTACCTCGCTCCTCATCTTGCCTAGTACGCCTCAATATAGCGCTGCCTTGGGCTTTTGTGGGTATCTACCCACATAACCTAACGGCGGTACTTTGAGGATCTAAACAGCTTCCGGGCTGATGACCTAACAGACCGATCACTGTGCAGTGAAAATCTCATTTGCATCTGAATTTTGTGGTTGGTTGGTGGTTGGTTCCTCAGTTTAGGGGCAGCGACAAAATGGTCATGTAGCCCCGAGTACTCTGGGTGTGTGTAGAATCTGTCTGATAACCGGTGTTAATTTTGATGGTTGCATTAGTGTGTGTTATCTGTAATTCAGGCAAGGACTGCAGACGATCAATATCAAGTAGTTTCTACTTGTTCTACCAAATGCTACCGTCAACGACACCTAACTGTGAACTTGGTTACTAGATGACACCGCAACCGACACCTGGTGGAGAACGTTGGAACCAATTGCGCGTTAATCAAATCTAACCTACAAATTTAGCTTCACACAATTGTAGTTAGTGGAAGGTTCTTTAACCTGCCATAAATCTATGGCATGGACCCGCCGTCTTTACTTCCTTCTGAAGGAAGGCATTTTGAGGGATTTTAACGCTCTTAAAAATACAACGATATTAACCGGGTTTGAACCCGCGATCTTGGGCATAGAAGCTCAGCATGCTACCAACTACGCCACCAAAGCCACTTTGAATTTCGTGACAACGACAGATGTTCGAAATTTTGTTCACTGGCCCCCAGCGAACATTTCGGAGAGCCATGAGTTGAAGACTTGCCCTAAATGGAACGACTATTATTTTGACCACGTTGTGGCTTTCACACACCGGCCTTGTGGTGGAAAAGAGCTCGAGAAGCCGCCAGCACTTCCGGTTGTACCACAACTACAGTACAGTACACACTTGTAAACATTGTGCCACATGCTGTAATGCACATGGTCGTTGGGTGTAAACTGTCCCCGTTACGTTGAGTACAGTTCACTCAGGGTACTTAGATACGCGATAAAACACAATGCAGTAGGCTATACAGATGGCCGTGCATTCCGTGCAGTCATGACAAGTAGGCTACATTGTGGGAATATGAGACAGTACCATGGGGTCTGAGGAAACAGGGAGGTCCGTTACTTACTGCATCAATAAATAAATAAATAAATAAATAAATAAATAAAAAAATAAAAAATGCATTTCGACGAACGTCAAATTACGACATTATAAAACAGTTATTCTCCCAGAAGCAACATATGCTGCTGAAACAATACTAATCGGTGATCATTCCAAGATTAGGGAACTGGAAAAACAGGAACGAAGATCTACGGAGCAATCAACAGAAACGGCATTTCGACGAAGAGACCTAGTACAGAACTCTAATCAAAAGACCAATACGATAACAGACGAAATTAGAAAACGCAGAGCCAAATTTTACACTCACATACACAGGATGGCCACCTCCAGATTGCCAAAGAAACTACTTGGTATCATAATACGGAGTAAATGCGGTACAGAATGGCTTAAAGAGGTACAGAGAGACTTACAAGTAATGAATACAGAAAATGTTGAAGACCGAACTGAGTGCCAGACGAAAATCGCGATGTTAAGTTTGAACCAAGCTTATTACGACAACCTGGGAAAAAGTGGACGGTTGAGATGAAGAGGGAGCATTCCGCGAGAATGAAGAGATTTTGGGAGGAGTGGGGGAGACACGCCTCCAAATGACATCATGCACGGCCGACTGAATGCGCTCATACCGGCCTAGACTAGTAGTAGGTAATCTGTGGCCTAGACAATGAGACCTTTTTCATGAAATCTTGTTAGTTACTCAACTGCTCACACAGCGCTGTTAACCAAGCATTGCAAGACTATGACTTATCTCTACTTAGTGTAAAACTAAGTCCCCGATTCTTGGATATCACGGGTAATCTCAAGAACCACTGGATGGATTTTGATGCGGCTTTCACCATTCTGTACAGGTAATATCGAGGAAGATTTCTGTAGAAAATAATTTATTTATGATCAAAGGGAGCCAAGCAGTAACGATTTTAGTTTTCAGTGAATAGGTCGAAGAAAGAACTTTACGTCCGTGCGCTTTTTAAGCTTACGCTGGACAAACCGTTAAAAATATCAATATACTATGAGTGTAAGAATTGTTCAGCATGAAAAATTGTACAAAAAAGTCCGCGTGAGCATATCTCTATCTTCGATACATCGCCCACTATAAGTGTTTTTAGTTTGGACGGGAGGGGGATTTGGCTTGCACCTCGCCATTCTTAAATTACGTCTGACAGGAATTCCTTGCACATTCATAACTGTTCTCGGGCGAAGCCGGGGCGGGTTGCTAGTGACACTATTATATTATCATTATAATTCCCACAATATCAAAATGCAAATTATATCACAAAATAAAATAGCGTGCTAATAAATCTAAGAGAAATTAGACATACCTTGCACCTCGTTACAGTTGAATTCGATCAGAATCACTCGGTTTTCATTAAAGTTTATGCATTTTTCTGCTGAACGGTTTGGAAGTTCGGCAACAGGAAACTAGGACTGTTATTTACTTAAAATATACATTTTTGTATTTTTGTACTATTTGTGTTCATGATTTCATTACATTGTCAAAGTTACCGACAGTAGTGGCTACGCTGGCTAAAGCGCAGCGTTAGGCCATGGGGCCAAGCTCTCTGCTGACTCGGTAGACGCGTGGGTTCGAGCCCCACCGTCGGCCGTCCTTGAAATGATTTTCTGTGGTTTCCCATTTTTCAACACCAGGCAAATGCTGGGACGGTACCTTCTAACAGGCCATGGCCGCTTCCTTCCACATCCTTGCCCAGTTTCATTCATCTTCATCCATTCCATCTCTCATCCTGACGCGCAGGTCGCCCACGGGCGTCGACTAGAAAGACCTGCACTCGGCCTCTCAGGAGGCCACACGAAAAAAATTGTCAGAATTAATGCTTTAATTAGTAGGGTATACTATTCAGTGTACCTATTATAAATAAAAACCGTGAGGTTTCTCACCTCCCCATATTACGAAACCCGGTTGCCTAATACGGGGAAAGTGCACTTTTAAAGTTAACAATAATATCAGAGGGTATTACAACATCAAACGTGCCCATATTTGTAATATACATAGTATATCGCCTGAGGTTTACATTGGTGAGAAAACCAAAATTATTCCGTTCCTTCTTATGTCTAATGTGAGCCTTATAAAAAAAACTCCCCATATTTGGCGATTTTCCTCTACCCATTTTTAGAAGATACCTTATGCACTGGACAGTTGAATCCGTGATTAATTGTATAGGTAGCTTCGTAAGTCTCAGAACACAGGAATTCCTTTCTAGCAGCGTTACTAGCAGCTTTCAAAGTTTCAAGGTAAAAAAGAAAATATTCCTCTAGCCAGTTTAGGCGACTGACATTTAATAAGAAAAAATGCCCTTTATCTGGATTTCTAGACTGAATATGATGATATGTGATGCTTACGTCATGCATAGCGAACCATTTATTAACGTTTTTCAAAAAAAAAATGGTTACTTCTGCGTCCATGAATGTGTACGCTTCCGGGTACATGCCTATATTTTCTTTCAGTGTACTAATGGCACCAATAACTTCTGACGAGAACACTTCCTTGGCACGCCGAACATTCATTTATTCAAATTTAGTGGGTTCGATGTGTTTTTTAGTGAGGTGTCTGACCGGTTTGACGATCTCACCCTTTTTCATTGTGTATAGTAATGATAAGTATTTCCCTGAAATTATTCCAGTACCATCAGTCATCTCTCGTTACAGAAACTGCGCTCTAATGGTTTTTTTTAGTTTTTTTTTAAGAATGTGACAATGATCAAAACTAGGGAATACATTCCTAGACTCGTCGTATGGGTGATTGACCATTGGTTGCAAATTCCCTCCCCCAAAATGCCTCATCATTGTAGTGTTAGTTTTGTGATTATCAGAGACAGTTATTATAATTATGAAACCGCATTGTTCAACCTCGAAAATAACGTCCAGCAGGTGTTTATGTAAGTCCCGTCCTGACAGCTGCTTCGTGAAAAAGAAGGCACACGGTATCTGATAATTTGTCGAAAGATCTCTTAGCACAAAACACAACACACGATTGGCTGCTACTTGTTCCCGGCTGTAATTTTCATCCTCTCTTTCCTTTTGATGAGACGGTGCTGGAGTTGTATCCTTGTACCCGAAGAAGGTACAAGGTATGTCTAATTTCTCTTAGATTTATTAGGACGCTATTTTATTTTGTGATATAATTTTAATTTTGATAATGCGGAAATTATAATGATAATAATTATATAGTGTCACTAGCAACCCGCCCCGGCTTCGCCCGGGTACAGTTATGAATGTGCAAGGAATTCCTGTCAGACGTAATTTAAGAATGGCGAGGTGCAAGCCAAATCCCCCTCCCGTCCAAACTAAAAACACTTATAGTGGGTGATGTATCGAAGATAGAGATATGCTCTCCCGGACTTTTTTGTAGAATTTCTCACGCTGAGCAATTCTTACACTCATAATATAATTATATTTTTAACGGTTTGCCCGGCGTAAGCTTAAAAAGCGCACGGACGCCAGGCTATTTTTTCGACCTTTTCACTTAAATCGTTACTGCTTGGCTCCCTTTGGTCATAAATAAATTTTTCTACACAAATCTTCCTCGAGATCACCTTTACAGAATGGTGAAAGCAGCATCAAAATCCATCCAGTGGTTCATGAGATTACACATTTAATATACGTACTTTACAGCTGATTCCTTATCGCGCCTATAATGGGAGGGGAGTGCGCTCTACCGGCAACGAGTAGAAACTTTCCAATTACATGTTATACATGGGTTCTGACTGGGAATGTCAAGGCCGGTATAGAGCGCAGCTCGTATTCAGTCGGCCGTGCATCATGTTATCTAGTTTAATCGCTCTCCTGTAGGGGAATTTTCGCTTAAATAAATAAATAAATAAATAAATAAATAAATGAATTAATAAATTATTTAATGAATTCGGCATTCGGAGTGATTTGAGACAAGGAGATCCTTTAGTGCCACTACTATTCAATTTGGCCTTGGAAAAAGTTAGTCGTGACACTGGTCGAATCAGAGAAAAGGAGATGTTGGGAGCAGACACAATCCAGCCTTTTGCTGACGATGTTGTGATTCTTGGCGATACCTTGGGGCAAGTATGTACTGATACTTCCCGATTTCTTCACAATGTGAAGGATATTGGGCTGGTGGTAAATGAGGATAAAACAAAATACCTCGTTGTATCGCGCCGTCAAACTCTCCTTCCTTCCATTATTGTTGACGGACATACAACGAGTTCAAGAATTCAGGTACCTGGGATATATACTAACAAGTAGAAGTGAAGGCGGAAACACAAGAATCTAAGAGATGAAAAGGGGAAAGCAGAATACAGACGTCTGAGAAATGAGGTTAACAAGAAGTGCAAGGAAGCGAAAGAAGAATGGTTGAAATAAAAATGTGCAGGTATAGAAAATTGTCTGAAATTAGGAAAAGTAGACACAGCTTATCGAAGGATTAAGAATACTTTTGGGGAAAAGAAGACTAAGTGCTGTAATATTAAGGACACAAATGGAAAGCCTCTGACAGACAGGGAAGAAAAGGTTGAGAGATGGAAAGCTTACATAGAGTGTTTGTATAAGGGAAAGGAGATTGAGAATCATGTAATGGAAAGGGAGGAGGAAATTGATGAGGATGCAAAAGGAGATTTAATATTGAGATCAGAATTTGATAGAGCATTAGAGGACTTAGGCAGGAACAAAGCACCAGGCATAGATGATATACCGATTGAGTTGCTACGCTGCATAGGAGATGAAGGTCTGATCAGGTTATTTCACTTGGTGTGTAGGATTTATGAGACAGGTGAGGTACCCCCTGATTTCAAGAAGAATGTAATCATCCCTATACCAAAGAAAGTGGGAGCTGACAGATGTGAAGATTACCGTATAATCAGCTTGATTACTCATGCTTCAAAGATCCTGTCTAGAATAATTTACAAGAGGATTGAAAGTCAGATAGAAACGGAGTTGGGTGAAGACCAGTTTGATTTCAGGAGAAATGTAGGAACAAGGGAAGCTGTACTAAGTCTTAGGCTGATTTTAGAAGGTAGAATAAGGAAAGATAAGGGAACGTTCATGGCTTTTGTAGACTTAGAGAAGGCTTTTGATAACGTTGATTGGACTAAATTGTTTGACATTTTGAAATCAATTGGAATAAAGTACAGGGATAGGAGGGTGATATACAATCTGTACAGAAACCAGACAGCAGTCATTCGAGTTGAAGGACATGAGAGAGAAGCTGGTATTCAGAAAGGTGTAAGGCAAGGCTGCAACTTATCACCCATACTTTTCAATCTTTACATTGAACAAGCAATGAAGGAAATTAGAGAAAAATTTAAAGTGGGAGTGAAGATTCAAGGAGAAATAATTTCAACTCTGAGATTTGCTGATGACATCGTCATCTTGGCTGACAAGCCTGAGGACTTGAATGAGTTTTTGAATGGTATGGACTCCGTCTTACGAAAAGAATTCATGATGAAAATAAATAAATGTAAAACAAAAATACTGGAATGCAGCCGAAATAAATCAGAAACCTCTATGGAGATCAAATTGGCAGGTGAAAAGCTGAAGGAAGTAGGAGACTTCTGTTACTTAGGAAGCAGAATAACCAGTGATGGACGAAGCAAAGAGGATATTAAAAGTAGGTTGGCTCAGGCAAAGAAAGCATTTCTACAAAAAAGGAATCTGCTGACATCGAATATAGATTTAGGTATTAGGAAGTCATTTTTGAAAGCCTTTGTCTGGAGCGTGGCGCTCTATGGAAGTGAAACTTGGACTATTGGTGCAGCAGAAAAGAGGAGAATTGAAGCATTTGAAATGTGGTGTTACAGGAGAATGATGAAGATCAGATGGGTAGATAGGGTTACAAACAAAGAGGTATTAAGACGAGTGGGAGAGGAAAGATGTTTCTGGCGACTGCTAATGAAGAGAAGAGATAGGTTGGTAGGACACATACTAAGACACCCAGGAATAGCAAGCTTAGTTATGGAAGGAAGGGTCGAGGACAAAAACTGTAGGGGTAGACCAAGGTTAGAATATGTTAAACAGATTGCCTCCGATGTAGGGTGTCGGAGCTATGTAGAGATGAAACGATTAGCTCAGGACAGGGAGGAATGGAGAGCTGCATCAAACCAGTCAAAAGACTGAAGACTCAAACAACAACAACAGAAGTGAAGTGTGCGTCAGCGAATAATAAACGCTAATCGCATGTTCTATATTCTGAATAACTTATTTACATCTCGTCTATTATCGCAGAAGAATAAGATTCAGCTATACATGACACAAGTACGGCCGGTATTTTTGTATGGTTGTGAAACCTGGGCGACGTCAGCAACAACCGAAGAAGCCATCTCTGCCTTCGAGAGGAAGGTACTTCGAAAGATTTATGGACCCGTTTTCAATGCCTTGGAAGGAAAATAGAACGAAGAACGAAAGATGGCCCGTAAGTGCGGTTTGGAAAACCACAAATTGGCCGAGTACTAGGACACAGGGGCATATATAAGGAGGGGGGGGGGGGGGGCTCCCCCGCCGAAATTTTTGTCACATATATTATTTGGTTATGAATTAAGACATTAAAAGCTAATATACTCGTACTTATCATGCACTATTGCTACTAAGCGAGGTATGGCAACGTTGCAAAGCAAGGCGACGATAGAGGGATGTGAACAGTGTGACAATCAGTTTGCTCTGATCTTATGTGTAACAACATAACCTCTTATTACTCTCCAGTGCCTTCGCTCTTATGAACGTAGCAAGAGCAGCAACAAGTGCCCTTGAAGCGTGTGACAAAAGTTTCTTCCCTAACTTTTATACCCTTATCAAACTTTTGGCAAATTTGCTTCCCTCTGTAGCTACCGGTACTGTCGAACTTAAGAAATTCTACTTCTGAAAACAGACTCAACGGTCTAGTATTGTTATCTATCACCGAGACATACTGTACATCTCACTGACGATGAAGTTATAAACCGATTTGGTAATGCTTCAAGAAACATTGACTTTATATTATAGTGTAAGTTGTAAATAAAAACAGTAACATTAATTCTCTCCATGTAAACACTATCAAGTGAGCAAGATGATTGAAATAATAAAAAGTAACATAAAATGTTCTTAGTTGAGTTTCACATTAACCAAACATAAAACATCACAACAAATTGGTTGAAAAAGTGATGCCATAGAGCCTTAAAATTCATCATTTTGCACCAAATTATACAAACATTCCCTGGGGAGAACCCCGGACCCCCTATTGTTTGGGGCCTATACCATGCCCCGTAACCCCCGGTTGGGCACCCCCCGAAATAAAACTCTATATACTCCCCTGCTAGGACAGAAGAGACTACAGTGGTTTGGCCACATCTTTCGAGCTGATGAATCCATCCAAAACCGAATCTTTCATTCACAACCTGCTGGAAGACGCCCAAGGGGATGTCCCAGGACGCGATGGAAGGATCGAGTATTGACAATACTTCAGCAAGTGGAGCCGAATGCTGTGGAAGATGAAGCTAGGGACCGGCAGCGTTGGAATGCTATCTGCAGTAGACTGATTTCTTTGTTATCTCTTTTTTTCTTCCTTTTCTTTCTTTTGTTGTTCTGCTGTAGGCCTTAAAGGCCCTTAAGTGCAATAAATGATGATGATGAATTATTTAATAAATAAGTAAAAATGGAATACAGACATCATCACAGAGAATTTAGGTAAAGACGCACACAGTTCTTTGGACACCTGTGGAGGATGAATGAAAACAAACTCACTAAGAAATATTTTAACATCATTAATACAAGTAAATTAAAGACCAGTTGGATGAGAGAATCACAGGAAGACCTGGAACGATTCAAAATCTCTGAAGACGATATTAATGACAGAAATCAATTCAGACATAAAATCAGAAACAAGACATTTATTTATGTATTGTATTGTTATTGTTTTAAGGGGGAGGAACAGAGAGGTCATCTGCCCCTAAAGAAATTTGAACAAGTCTCAAGAAAATAAATAACAGGGAAAAAATGGACAGAGGAAAGGAAGAAAAAACACAGTGAATTAATGAAGAGGGTTTGGGAAGAAAAGAGGAAAAGGAAGTGAAGCTGTGATTGGCTCAATTTCGCACGCTCTCCCAAAGGGGAATCATCGATAATAATAATAAATAAGTAAAAAAATAGATACATAAATAAATAGATAAATACATAGAAAATTAAAAATAAAATAAGTGAATAAATAAATAAATGAATAAATATATGTATAAATAAATAAATAAATATATAAACAAACAATTAAATGAGCAAATAAATATATAAATAAATAGATAAACAAGTAAATAAATATATAAATAGATAAACAAGTAAATAAATAAATGGACAAATTAATGAATAAATAATTACATAAATTAATATGTAAATAAATTTAAAAAAAATAAATACATTAATACCTTTAAAAACATCAATAACAAGTCAATGAACGATAAATTGCATTCGAAATTATAGTAGCACTAAACTAACGCATTACGCACGTTTTAAAATTAAAAGCATATTATAAAATAAAGAATAGATATAAAACTTATTAATTAATATTGGTGTCCCTTAAGAATAGACTCAATTAAAACTCAGCAATTTTTCTAGGTTTTGTTTTGTAGAAAAGGTGCATGAGGCCAGGAAATTAACGAGTAGTCCAAATGCCACAACAGCTGTTGTAGGCTAAGTGATTCGCGCCATCAACACTCACTCCCTTGCCAGAACTCATAACTGTCACAAGGTTTATTGTTACAACTAAATGGCTTAACGGGGATTAAGCCTTCATGGAGAGCTTAGCGTGCAGAGGACAATTGGGCCTTAACATCTGAAACAGAGCAAATCAGAGTCTGTCCACGAATAGGCTACGCTACATTACAATGGTAGAATAGTAATTCACAAACCAACTGCTGTTTGCTTTAGCTGGCCGTGCACACTAATTACAAAGCAATTGTTTCCGGCGGAGCATACATCACACAAATACTCATTTAACAACACCGGATTAACAATAGCAAATACTCACAAATATTGACACAAACATGTAAATTTGACTGTTAAATTAAAAATGGCCTTCTCAATAATTATTTTGTTAAAATCGGAGTCAAACTTATAATTCATTCATTTTTATTACAGACTGCTATGCCTTTCGGATTTCGACCACCTTATGGTGTAGTGGCTAGCAACCTTGACTGTCGCCCTGGAGGTCACGGCTCAATTCCCGGCTCTGCCAAGATATTTAATTCTGGTCTGAGGGTTGGAACGGGGTACACTGAGCTTCGTGAGGCAAAAATGAGGTGGCTTGGATTACCTCTTCAGCTATCCTAGAAGAGGTTTTCCGTGGTTTCCCCACTTCCATTCCTGGCAAATGTCGGGGTAGTTCCTAACTTGAGGCCATGCCCACCTACTTCCCAATCCTCACCTGCATTACAAATACACACACTACTATAGACACCACATTAACACAGGTTATCAGATAAATTTTTAATATATATATACATGGGGCTAAATGACCACGATATCGCAAAGTTCCTAAATGAATTAACAACAACAGATACTCTAGAAACTAAAATTCACGTCAGAATTGAATTTCGACAAATGGTTAAAATCTAAGTGGAATTGGAGCCCAGGAGACGGAGGGAGCTTCTACCAGAAGAAAGATAGAAGGCACTGGTCGATGGAATCAAGAAATACTGTGAGGATGTCAAGAGCGGTAGAAGAACAAGATCTAGTCACAAATGAAATTGATTCAAATGTTAAATAATAAAAATAATAATAATAACAATATGGACACCTCCTGAGAATGGATGGCAACAGGCTGACAATAAAAAAATATTCAAATTTTTCAGCAAGAGAAAGACGGAGCTCAAATGGTTTTGAGAAGTGAGAACGGCCCTAGTCAAGATAGGGGTATAAGAAGACGACATGGCAGATAGGGAGAAATTTAGACGACTAATTAATGTGTACAGAGGTTTCCAGGAGAGGTGCTAGTGACAAAGGAAAGAACCCACACAGAAGAAGGAAGTGGGAGTCCTGGGAGAAAGAATGAGAAATTACTGGCAGAGAATCAAGGCAGAGAAGGCACAGCATAATGTAAAGACTGGTTGGTTGGTTCCTTGTTTAGGGGCTGCAACAACGTGGTCATGTAACCCCGTGTACTTTGTGTAGAATCTGTCTGATAACGGGTGTTAATTGTGATGACTGTATTAGTGTGAGTTATCTGTTAGGTAGATTTCTTTAGAAAGCTAACTATTGCAATGGGTCCCATGTTTCGACTTCCGGAAAATTTCGACATATCTTCGCGTTTCACATCCCCCAGACCCCAAAACCACCGTCAGTTCAAAAGTTTATATATAATTTATGTATATATGTATCTATCTATCTATCTATATATATATATATATATCAGTTTCTTGTGGACACGATAACTGCCGTAATTTTGCACCAATCACTTTGAATTTTTTACATAATATGTATCCCTATAAAATCTCGGTCGAGTTCGTTAATGGGCAAAATCGGTCAAAGGGGGTAAAAATGGGGGGCTTTTTTCGAAAAAGTGAAATATCGCTATAACTCTCTCAATACATGAAATATCGAATCCCTTCAAAGTTCATAATATGTGTCGGATAAGTGCCAAAAATTTATGTCAAATAAGTTTTTTGTTAGCACCAACCATTGACCAAAGGGGTGGGAAAAAGTGGGTTTTTCGGGTAACATTAATCATATCTCTGTTAATAGGCACAATATCAAAACCGCACAAAATGGACAATATTCCTCCAATAATTACCTAAAACTTTTGTCTGAAAGAATTTTTGATATGACCCACCATTACGCCACGGGGTGAACAAAATGATTTAAATTATAAGAAAATGCCAAGTGCCAAGAGAGGTTGCCATGACAACTTTACTTTTAATTGATAAGGGATGACCATCAGCAGTTGCTATGACAACGCCACTGCACGAGATCACATTCAGTTTTCATATGTCAGTGGGAAGCGACTTCGGTATCGGAACTGGTAGCATGCTGAACTTCTATGCCCAAGGTCGCGGGTTCAAACCCGGCTGAAGTCGTCGGATTTACTAAGAGCGCTAAAAACCCTGAGTTTGCTTTCCTTCGGAGGGGAAGTTCCAACGTTCGTTGCGAGTTGCTGATTGAGGTGGCATCTAGTAGCCAAGTTCACAGCTAGGCGTCGTTGACGGCAGTATTTTAGGTAGATTTCATTAGAAAGCTAACTATTGCAATGGGTACCATGTTTCGATTTCCGGAAAATTTCGACATATCTTCGCGTTTCACATCCCCCAGACCCCAAAACCACCGTCAGTTCAAAAGTTTATAAATAATTTATGTAATATATGTATATATGTATATCAGTTTCTTGTGGACACGATAACTGCCGTAATTTTGCACCAATCACTTTGAATTTTTTACCGAATATGTATACCCATAAAATCTCGGACGAGTTCGTTACTGGGCTAAATCGGTCGAAGGGGATGAAAATGGGGGACTTTTTTTTTCGAAAAAATGAAATATTGCTATAACTCTCTTAATATGTGAAATATCGAATCCGTTCAAAGTTCATACTATGTGTCGGATAAAGTTCAGAAATTTATGTTTGAAACGTTTTTTGATAGCACCAACCATTGACCAAAGGGGTGGGAAAAAGTGTTTTTTTCGGGAAACATTAATCATATCTCTGTTAATAGGCACAATATCAAAACCGTACAAAATGGACAATATTCCCCTAATAATTACCTAAAACGTTTGTCTGAAAGAATTTTTGATATGAGCCACCATTGCGCCAAGGGATGAGAAAAATGATTTCGGAATTATAAGAAAATGCCAAGAGCTATCAGTGGTTGACATGGCAACACTACTAAATTGATGAGGGATGAGCCATCAGACGTTGCCATGACAACGCACTTGCGCGAGATCAGATTCAGATTTCCATCTGACTAAGTGTGAAGCGGCTTCGGTGACGTAACTGGTAGCATGCTGAACTTCTATGCCCAAGGTCGCGGATTCAAAGCCGGCCAAAGTCGTCGGATTTTCTAAGAGCGCTAAAAGTCCCTCAGTAAGCTTTCCTTTGGAGGGGAAGTTCCAACGTTCGTTGCGAGTTGCTGATTGAGGTGGCATCCAGTAGCCAAGTTCACAGCTGGGTGGCGTTGACGTTAGTATCTGGTAGCAACATTAGGAACTACTGCTTGAAATTTAGCGTCTGCATTCCTTACCTGAATTACAGACTAATACAGCCATCAGAATTCACACCGTTTATCAGACAGATTCTACACTCACCCAAAGTACACGGGGTTATATGACCGCGTTGTCGCAGCCCCTAAACTGAGGAACCAACCAACATCTCTGCGGGAGATATAATTTTGCGTGAAGAAGTAACAGACCGTTACATAGTTACACATCAGTGTCGAAACCTTGCATAAGGACAGTGTGACCACAAGTATAACAAGTAGTTCCGTGAAGAACTGTACAGCCTATTTTCATATAGGCTATCCTGCTCATGTTAATTGCCTCTATCAACATACAAAATTTCAGTTTAATTGCTGTAACAGATTCGTAGATATTGAGAACCGTCTAAATATTTCAGACGGTCGCCAGGTTGGATTTTTATTTTTGTACTATTATATTAAGATTATTGTGTAAGTGTGGTATTCAAACTTCAATCGCATGATAAGAACACAAGAAGTAAAAACGAGATTTTAAAATTACGCACAGCAGCCATCTTGTGATTATGCTAACAATTGAAATAAATTAGATGCCAGTGGATCAACATTTGTGTAAGCATTTAAAACGTGCAACGTTTCACGGCACTCGGATAGTTAATTCGCGAGAAACGCCCATTTAAATATTTATACTTCGCGTCGCCGCCATGTTGGATTCGTGCTCACGAGGTTACTGAAAGTCCTATAGGTGAACATATGTTCATAGTCTCTATGAACATAAAAATTTCAGTTTGGTTGCTGTAAAAGATTCATATATATTCAGAACCGTCTAAATATTACGGAAGCTTGCCATTTAGGATTGTTATATGTATAGGCCATAGAGTTATGTACCATTCAAGGTCACTTATTGCCTAGGTTCATTATTCAAACTTTCACTTCGATCGCATGATTACGACACAAGAAATAAAAACTTAATTTTAAAATTTCGCATAGCCGCCATCTTGAGGTTATGTAAACAATTGAATTAAATTAGATGGCAGTACATTACAATCTGCAAAATCATTTACTGTACCACATTTCACTGCGCTCAGAGAGTTAACTCACGAGAAAAGTCTATTAAAATATTTCAAATTCGCTTGGTCGCCATGTTCGTTTTGTACTTTACTGGTTTATGAATTATACATAGGTAAACTTGTATCAGTACCCTTTATCACCGTACAAAATTGCAGGGTGATATCTGTAATAATTTCGGGGATATAGAATGTCAGTGAAATATTTCGCACAGGCGCCATTTTGAGGTTATGTAAACAATTGAACTAAATTAGATTCCAGTGCATTGCAATGTGTATAAATATTTGCTGTACCAAGTTTTATTACGTTTGGATAGTTAAATCGCGAGAAAAGTCTATTTAAAAGGCTCCACTTCGCTTGGCCGCCATGTTGGTTATGTAGTAACCAGGTTTTTGAAAGTTTCATAGGTGAACGTCTAGTAGTACCCTTTATCAACGTACACAATTTCAGGGCGATATCCGTTATAGTTTCGGAGATACTGAATGCTAGTGAAATATTTCGCACAGCCGCCATGTTGGATTGGTGAGACGTAACAAAATTCGATGGGCACGGTCGACGTCGCCGGGAATAGTGCTATGAACTTACCGAGTTTCACTGAAATCGCTCCAGCCGTTTAGATTTTATTAGGGGGGGACACACACCCACACCTCACACACACACACACACACACACGCACACACACACGGACAAAAGGTGATCTCATAAGCCTATTTTTTCAAAATTGAAAATAGGCTAAAAATGGACTCCAAATGACAAGAAGGTTACCGTCCCCGTAAGACAATAAAATGTTTAAAATATGTTTAAAATGAAGACAAACAAAGTTAATTAATCTCCAATTATAAAATACTTTCACGCGATAAATGAGGTCTGATCCTTCTACGAAAACCTGCATATTCTGCCTATTTTCGCCTATCTCCAAGTTTGTCCGGTGAAATCTACCTCCGCCTTCCGGCGTGCCGAGAGGACTTTTTTTTTTAATTCAAGTAAGGGCTGCAGACAGTAATTTCAAGTAGTTCCAAATACTACCGTCCACGACACCTAGCTGTGAACTTTGCTACTAACATGCCATCGCCCGGTGGCGTTGGAACTTAAGAGCATTAATCAAACTTAACCTACAAATTTTGGCTTCACACAAGTGTAGTTAGTGGAAGGTTCTTTTTCATGCCATAAGTCTATGACACGTCAAGCGTGGTCCACAGAAGGCCAAGGTGAAAATATATAAATAAATAAATAATAATATTAATAATAATAACATGCGAGCGAGACGTTGACGTTACATACTAAGGGCGACTTGGAAAAAATCCTCACAGAGGAAAGAAAAATAATAAGGAAAATGATTGGACCAAAGCACACAGATGAAGGATACAAGCTTCACTCCAGAGACACTACAGAGAAATTGTCCAACCTCGCAGCAGACATCAGAAAGAGGCGACTAAAATTGTACGGCCACATCAGCAGACTCCCACAAACCAGACTCACCAACAAAATTCTTAGATACATACAGCGGCTCAAGATTACTACACCCTGGATGATGCAAGTCAAAATTGATCTAGTAAAAGCACAGGTCGACCCAGAAGACGTCATAGACAAAAGCGTATTTCGACACAAAGTATACAAGTGGGAAGTGTTGTCAGAGAGAGCTGCACCTACAGCCCAAAGACCAAAGTGGACCGAAGAAAGGAAGAGGGCCTTTAGTGCACGAATGAAAGAGTACTGGAAAGACAGGAAGAACAAAAAGTCATGATTGCTTCGCGTGGTCTAATAGGCCTGTAACGTGTAAAATAAATAATAATAAAACTGAATATTGTAGAATGCTATATCAATGAAAGTGAGCCCACATGCGGGACACGAACACGTGTTAGGCAAATAACACGACTTACAATACTTTCACCGTCATCTCTCCGTCATAACAGCTGACTCGATAATACTGTATGTAATCCTCTCGCAGGTCAAATGTCAAGATTTTTCTTTGAACCATGGCCGTGGAAGGCAATTCTCAAGGAACTGGCTCTGGTAATGATCAATTGAATGGTTACTGTACTTCGTTACATGAACCAATGTAGCCGAGGGCTCAAAGGCAGTGGTATTCAGACTGTGATGAACATGGGACCGTAAACTGAACATTGAGGAACAAATTTAAGGCTAGCCGAAGAGAGGTTAACTTTTTTCTATCTACCTTTCTGACCCTGCAGCCAATTTATTTTTGCTGTTTAGGGTCATTTCGACATCGTGGTCGTGTACTTGGGTGTAGATAAATAAAGTTAGATGTCATCTTGAACATCATTCTATTGAGAATATTATCACTAAAGCATCAGATTATGTCTACAGTTTAACATGACACGATTAAAAGCATTTATTTCGAGCACAATTTAAAACAAGCGTACTTTTCTTTTGAGATAACACATATAGATGGAGGATCATGTAAACCCAACATGTGTCTTTTAACTGCAGTATTAAACATTCAAATTATGACTTCGGTGGCGTAGTTGGTAGCATGCTGAACTGCTATGACCAAGATGGCAGGTTTAAACTCGGCCGAAGTCGTCGGATTTTTAAGAGTGGTTGGTTGGCTCGTTTGTTTACGGGCTGCGACAACGCGGTCATGTAGCACCGTGTACTTTGAGTGTGTGTAGAATCTGTCTGATAACCGGTGTTAATTGTAATGATTGTATTATTGTGTGTTATCTGTTTTCTTTGAATTCAAGTAACGACTGCAACGATAATTTCAAGTAGTTCCTAGTTTCGCCACTAAGTGCTACCGTTCACGATGCCTAGCTGTGAACTTCGCTACTACTAGATGCCATCGCAACCAGAGCCCGGTGACGAACGTTGGAACTTAAGATCATTAATCAAACCTAACCTACAAATTTTGACTTCACACAAGTGTAGTGGTAGGTTCTTTTACATGCCATAAATCTATGACATGGGAACGCGGGCTTTACTTCCCCTCTGAAGGAAGGCATACTGAGGGATTTTTAACGCTCTTAAAAATCCTACGACTTTGGCCGGGTGTGAACCCACGACCTTGGGCATAGAAGCTCAGCATGCTACCAACTACGCCACCGAAGCCGATGGATTTTTAAGAGCGTTAAAATCCTTCAGTATGCCTTCCTTCGGAGGGGAAGTAAAGCCGGTGGGTCCATATCATAGAATTATGGCATGTAAAAGAACCTACCACTGCAATTGGTAGTGTGTAGCAAACTTTGTAGGATATATTTGACTGGTTAAAAACGCACTATCAAGTTCCAATGTTCGCCGTTCGTGACAGGAGCATCTTGGAGCCAAAGTTAAAACTGCTTGAAATTGTACTTGTTGAAGCCCACGGGCGTTCCATTATAATACCCTGCTATGGCCATTGGCTGCAATTCATATAATTAATTAATTTCATGAATTCAGATTTGGAATCAGTTAGCCTATGGAAGAAACAGCTGTAAAATATCATACAACAGGGAATGAAAAAGAAAGAAAATTGTTCTCCAGTTTTATTGATGTCAGAAGATAACTCCTAAACGTCTCCATTCCCAAGAAACTGCAATAGATTTTGGCCAAGTTATCCCAAGTACGCTTTTCGCCTTTCCCGCACCGGTCGATGGGACCTTGGGCAAGCTTGAAAGGCACATCTGTGTTGCCACGTAACGTATCGTATAGCATGAGTCGCATTGCGAAACAAACCTGATCCTGCTTTCCAATCATCAATTCCATCAAAGATATAATTTTCACACGCTGAAGTCATGACTCTCTCTATCAAAATTTCAACCACTTGTTCCAAAAATTACGAGCCAATCTAATAGTAAAATTATATACAGCGACTCACTCCCGACTGAGATAACTATAAGAATACACTTGAGAAGAGCCCGTGAAATTAACTTGTAATATATAGGAAATAATGAAAGTTCCAGAAACGAACCTTGAGGAACCCCACTGTCGATGAACACATTCCATCTACCTTGAAAAATTAAATTAAATTAAATTAAGGAATTCATCCAGTGTATAATTTAGAGGTCATTCATAATAGATTTGGCTCTTTCATTGTTTACCTTAGGAAACGTTCCTCTGAATGCCACATTTCAAGTGTAACGTGAATTGGTGGTCTTCGAGGATGCCTTGTAAATAAACAGACTTGGGCAAGTGAAATAATAGAAAATAGAAGATAAACTTTGAAATAAAATTAAGTAATTAAAGTTAAGATCAAAACATAAACCGAGATCAAATTGGACGGAGTAATGTTTTCAGTAAAATAACATCGACCCTGGGGAAACAAAATGTCAACTTCTTGCAATATTTTCATGAATGCAGTTTTTTTTAAATTTGTCTGTTGGCACAGGCTAGAGTAAAATGTGGCTTCTCACCGATGGGTCAGTCTCATTCAGGGCTGTGATTATATAGTATAGTCTGAGGTAGGAATGGTGCTGAGTAATGGCTTTCAAGGCACAGCCAGTGCCTGTGCATTCTATGAAAGGTTCTACTCGTAGTGTTAGTTCCGCTGTTCTGATTGAGTGAGGAAAGCAATGGCAAACTACCTCACTCCTTACCCTACCTAGTATGCCATGGTCTTTTTCGGGTTTCTACCCACAAAACATTTTGAGGATCCAACCGACCTCCGGGCTGACTACATAACAGACAGCGTCTTGCCATAGGTGGGCATATAAAACACTTTACGGGAGTCTAATTTTCGTCTGCGCTGTGCATTCTTCTAATGGGAACGTCGCTTAGGGGATCACAACTAGTTGGGCGTGATTTGCTGCCCACGAAACCTCATCTGAATCCTCCGCATCATTGCGTAGTGGCTAGCACTCTTGGTTATCACCACGGAGGCCCGGGTTCGATTCCCGGCTCTGCCAAGAAATTTTGGCCTGAGGGATGAAATGGGGTACACCCAGCCTCGTGAGGCAAAACTGATAAGATGAGGGTTCGATTCCTACCTCAGCCATCCTGGAAATCATTTTCCGTGGTTTCCCCCACATCTACTCCAGGCAAATGCTGGGATGGTACCTAACTTAAGACCACGACCACTTTCTACCCAAATTCTGCCTCGATTACAAGCAGTATATATATTAGAGGCTATAGGTAGTCTCAAAAGTCTCCAAGTAAGTATCTAATAAGTCGTTGATAAAAGTTGTTGTTAAATTAAAAATACGAGTTTTCTCCACAGTAATCTTTGAGAACAGTGGCGGATCCAGGCCTTGCGGGGCCCTGGGCGATATGATAAGGTGGGGCCCTCAACAATATGAAATAAAAAATATATAATGGAAATTAATTTTGTTATATTAATAAAATAAAGAATAGATACAATATTTTGGATACACTACAGTTCATTTTTTTTTACTTATATGGCAGAAAACTGTAAGTCCCATTGAAGAAGATTATGATTGTAAGCTATGAAATATTAAAATATATTACTTTGCAACTTTTTTCAGGTCGAAGTCTTGTATTATTTCACTGAAATCTAAACTTGCTAAACGGTCACGGGAGGTCATAGCTGCTCTGAAGAAAAGAATATGAATTATAAATTAGTTTGAAAAGTATACCGTAATTAATTAATTAATTTTTTTAAATCCATGGCGCCCCCCCCCCCCCCCCGGACCTCGGGGCCCTGGGTGGTCGCCCTCCTCGCCCTCCCCTAGATCCGCCCTTGTTTGAGAAAATAAGTATGCAGTAGAGGAGTGAGAAAATAGATAGTCCATTGGTAGAGGCATGATTTTTTCGCACTAATTTTTGAACGATTTCGCGAGAAGGGTACTAATTTTTGCGTTATTTTGTGAAATAGATATTGCTGTATCGCTTTCATTTCGTTTTAATGACATTCTAAAATTAATCATTAAAGGTGGTTCTGAATTATTTAAATGAATGGTAGATGTATAAATTACTAGTAAACATCCAATATTATTTTATTATATTCCTGATTTTGCATTAATTTTAATTCTAGCAGTGACTGAATTATTTCAACTCGTTGAATCTTTGTTGGGCGGCTTCGGTGGCGTAGTCGGTAGCATGCTGAGCTTCTATGCCGGGTTCAAACCCGGCCGAAGCCGTCGGAGTTTTTAAGAGCGTTAAACTCCCTCAGTATGCCTTCCTTTGGAGGGGAAGTAAAGCCGGCGGTCCCATGTCATAGATTTATGGCATGTTAAAGAACCTTCCACTAATTGCAGCTGTGTGAAGCTAAATTGGATAGGTTAAGAATGTAAACAACGCTCTTAGGTTTCTACGTTCGTTGCCAAGAGCCGACTGCGGTGGCGTCTAGTAGCTAAGTTCTGAACTTGGCCTAGCAGTCGTTGACGTGACGCCTGGCGGCAAAAGTAGGAACTATTTGAAAAATTCTAAGTTGCAGTACTTAAATTAAAAAAAAACAGATAACACACACTAATACAGTCATCACAATTAACACCGGTTATCAGACAGATTCTACACACACCCAAAGTACACGGGGCTACATGACCGCGTTGTCGCAGCCCCTAAACTTAAGAACCAACCAACCAACCAATCTTTGTTTGATCTTCTCGGATCTTCTCTTTCTTTTCATACATAATGTTTAAAAAAAAATCAAACTTGTTATTCACTACACATTTCGCTGTAATATCGTGCTTATCGCGAAATAATTGAATTTCACTTTAAAATGGCCTTATCGCTTTAATTCGCTTTGATTCGCTTTAATTCGCGAACATAATATCCTTATTGTCTTAACCTGGAATATATGATTCGTAAAGATATCGCAAAATCGCTCCAAAATATTTTTTGTCGCGTTTATCGTTAATGCGAAAAAATCATGCCTCTATCCATAGCTTACAACACACGTGAAGCAGTGAAACAGCTGATATCTATTGTCTGCGCGTCTGTAAAAGTCAGTTTGACACGCTGCGATGGGGAGCGGCTGTACGCATGCGCGGTCTGTTTATTCCAGACCTAAATATATCGACAGTCAGTTACTGCTACCACCTACATTGTGCTTGCTGTTCATCCAGCATTAAGTATGTAGTCTGTCACTGAAGGCCCCTTGCCACGTTTCCCATTTGCAGAGTACAAAAGAGAAAAAAAAAAGCGAGGCATGAATGAGTGAAGTTGGCAGTGACCGACTTGATGTTTTTGGAATGCGCGTTATGCAGTACGTGGGCAGAGATTTCAGTTTCCAACAATTCACCCTTTCCCGTGAGGCACTTATGCTAAATAATGTGTATCCTAGTTTCATTTCGGGGGTTTCTTCTACTTACCAATGTTCATCACATTTGCTCCGGTAGTTTTGACACTAACACATAACAGACAGACAGAAATTAAATTTGGTCTCTTAACACCCATCCGGGGATAAGTACCAAAGTTTCAGTCAAAAATCTCAAATGTTCAGTTTGAAAGCTAGTGGCTTCGGTGGCGTAGTCGCTAGTATGCTGAACTGCTATGCCCAAGATGGTGGGTTCAAACCCGGCCGAAGTCGTCGGATTTGTTAAGAGCGTCAAACTCCTTCAGTATGTCTTCCTTCGGAGGGGAAGTAAAGCCGACTGGCCCATGTCATAGATTTATGGTATGAGAAAGAACCTACTACAGTACAATTGGTAGTGAATAACTAAAATGTGTAGGTTCCATTTCGTTAGAAACGCTCTATCAAGTTCCAACGTTCGTCACTAGGTGTCAGTGGCATCAGGTAGCCAAAGTTGGCACTAATTGAAATTGAACTTGCTCATTCATCATCATTAATTTCATCTCATCCACACGCGACGGTACACCCCATGGGTGTCTGAATAGAGGCAGCTACAAACTCTGGCGAGTCGAACGTGTCCTCGGACACTCCTGGCGCTAAAAGCCATACGATAAATAAATAAATAAATAAATAAATAAATAAATAAATAAATAAATAAATAAATAAATAAATAAATAAATAAATAAATAAATAAATACATAAATAAATAAATAGTTAGAAAGCCTAACCTACTTTATTTATTTTTGTCTAAATTAGGACGTACGACTTCGTCAAGGGATCACTAACCAGGTATCCCGAGCCGGAGTTTGCGTGTGGTAGGGTGGCCAGTTCCTTTCCACTCCCCCTCCTGCCATAGCATCCGGCAGGTTCCCATTTTTCATTACGAGGCTGGGAGCTCCGTACTAGACCATACCAAGACTTAAATTCTTGACAGAGCCGGGGATCGAACCAGGTACCTAGGGGGTGACAGCCAACAATGCTAGCTACTGCGCCACGAGGTGGTCACTTTATTTATAGTGATATGTAAACTGTAAACTCAAGTATGTGGACCCGTACTTTTCAATCTTTACATTGAACAAGCAATGAAAGAAATTGGAGAAAAATTTAAAGTGGGAAGATTAAAGGAGAAATAATTTCAACTCTTAGATTTGCTGATGACATCGTCATCTTGGCCGACACGCCTGAGGATTTGAATGAGTTTTTGAATGGTATGGACTCCGTCTTGAGGAAAGAATACATTATGAAAATTGATAAATGTAAAACAAAAATACTGGAATGCAACCGAAAAATAATCAGAAACCTCTATGGACATCAAATTGGCAGGTGAAAAGCTGAAGGAAGTAGGAGACTTCTGTTACTTAGGAAGCAAAATAATCAGTGATGGACGAAGCAAAGAGGATATAAAAAGTAGGTTGGCTCAGGCAAGGAAAGCATTTCTACAAAAAAAGGAATCTGTTGACATCGAATATAGATTTAGGTATTAGGAAGTCATTTTTGAAAGTCTTTGTCTGGAGCGTGGTACTCTACGGAAGTGAAACTTGGACTATTAGTGCAGCAGAAAAGAGGAGAATTGACGAATTTGAAATGTGGTGTTACAGGAGAATGATGAAGATCAGATGGGTAGATAGGGTTACAAGCGAAGAGGTATTAAGACGAGTGGGAGAGGAGAGATGTTTCTGGCGACTGCTAATGAAGAGAAGAGATAGGTTAGTAGGACACATACTAAGACACCCAGGAATAGCAAGCTTAGCTATGGAAGGAAGGGTTGAGGGCAAGAACTGTAGGGGTAGACCAAGGTTAGAATAGGTTAAACTGATTGTCTCGGATGTAGGGTGGGGTAGCTATGTAGAGATGACACGATTAGCTCAGGACAGGGAGGCATGGGGGCGCTGCATCAAACCAGTCAAAAGACTGAAGACTCAAACAACAAACAACACGTTTAAGTTGCTTTCAGTATGACTTGACCATGGTATTTGCGGGTCCATAACCCTTATTAACGACACTAAGGCCAGTGATTCTCATCACGTACCGCAGCGCATTCTAAGTCTCTCCTTTACATAATTCGAAGGTGCACTTCACATTCAGAAAGCTGTCAGTTGCACGTTGTTATGCTAAATCATAGGCTACAGGTTACAAAAACACTCTTCTGCATTCTTTACTCCTCCCGTTCCGAACGGGGTTAACTAAGTTCAGTAAGATTTGAAAAAGACAACTCTGATCGACACTCAAACCCGAATCTCCTGCATTTCAGGCAAGCACTTGCCGTCAATGTGTCGAACACCTGGCGTAATGACTAGCATTGATTGCTATCAGCGGTTTCGATTTACAGCACAGCCAAGACATTTAAGTCTGGTCTGAAGCCTGGAACAGGCCACACTCAACTCGGTAACACAGAACTGAGAAGAGATTTGTTCGATTCCCATCTCAGCCATCCTAAAAGAGGTTGCTCGTGGTTTCACACATCTACTCCAGGCAAATACCGAGATGGTATCTCTCTTTAGGTAATGGCCGCTTCCTACCAAATTCCTACCTCAACTACAATACACACACTAGTACAGACTCAGGTTATCAGACAAATTCGACACACACTCAAGTACGCGTGGCTATATGACCACGATTTCACAAAGCCCCTAAAGAATCAACAACATCATCCATCTCTTGGTATTTACAGTAAATACAGCAAAGCATTTCTACAGAAAAGGAATCTGTTGACATCGAATATAGATTTAGCTATTTGAAAGTCACTTTTAAAAGCCTTTGTCTGGAGCGTGGCACTCTATGGAAGTGAAACTTGGACTATTGGTGCAGCAGAAAAGAGGAGAATGGAAGCGTTTGAAATGTGGTGTTACAGGAAAATGATGATAGAGTAACAAATGAAGAGGTATTAAGACGAGTGGGAGCGGAGAGTTGTTTCTGGCGACTGCTAATGAAGATAGGAGTTTGGTTGGTAGGACACATACTAAGACACCCAGGAATAACAAAGTTAGTTATGGAAGGAACGGTTGAGGACAAGAACTGTAGGTGTAGACCAAGGTTAGAATATGTTAAACATAGATGCAACGATTAGCTCAGGACAGGGAGGCATGGAGTGCTACATCAAACCAGTCAAAAGGATAAAGACTCAAACAACAACATACCAAGGAAACCAAACACCGTGGCGCTACAACCCACGAAGGACCTAGGCCTATCAAGCGACCGCTGCCCCGCCATTTAGCCTGTAGATTATGGGGTGACGCGTGGTCAGCGCGTCGGGTACCCTCGGCCGTTAATCTTGGTCTCCTGGCTGCGTGGTGCAGCGGTAACTTTCTTGCCTGCTTTTCCCAAGGTTTCAGGATCGAATCCTGGCACAATCAGTTGGTATATGAGGGTGCGCATATGTGAAGGAGCAGTGTCAGTAGATTTACTAGCACGTCAAAGATCCCCTTCAGTGCAAAATTCCGGCATCTCGAGTTATCTAAAAGCCACAGTAGGCCTAGTTTAAAGGGACGTAAAACCAATAACACTATTTTTATTATTATTCTTCTTTAATCGTATCGGCCAACTAAGGACCACGTTATTTCAACTGGCTTCTCTGGGCTTTGATCTTTGCCTAGTGTTCCTTCATACGTTGCCGGTGTTGCTCTTTTCTTTCTTCCGTCCACATATTTCCCGTCTTCAACTTCGGTTTTTGCTGAAAACCCTGGTGGTCGTGTAGTTTCTTCCTGAGGGAATTGCGTTCATGAATATCCCCACAGGTAATTTCCATCTCTTGCAGGTCACTTTCCACCTCTTCGAACCAGGCTGGCTTGGACTTCTTATTTTTAAAATAGTTAAAGATCCGGTTCGTCAATCGTGTGGGTTTCATTCTATACACTATCATTACACAAAAAGTATTAATCAGATCGTAATGAAACTTTAATACGTCATGAAGAAACGTATTGTTAATGTGTGTACGGAGTTTTAATCTGTAACAATACGTTCCTTCATGACGTATTAAAGTTTCATTACGATCTGATTAATACTTTTAGTGTAATGATCTTTCTAAGTGAGCGCTCCGTTAGATTTGGTAAAAAGAATCGGCACTCTTTTTGTTCAATCAGCCTCACAATTTTAACGAGTTACAGTGCAAATGTTTACTCTACATAGCTAAACGCAGAATAAAATAAGGAAAAGTTTGGCGTAGCTTGTTTTTATATAAGACTACGGGTAACGGTTTTATTGACGTCTAAACTCGAGTATCTAGAATTGTGTCCCCAACTAATGTAGTTTCATGTGGCACTGAACGAAATTCTCGCTGCTACAGACGGATACAGAACTGTTCGGGTGTGCGTGGTAGTATGCACATGGTGATGACCTCATGGTATGAAAAAAGAAAACAGAGCGTTAGCCGACATGGACCAGTTCTGCGTCAAGGAGATAAACACTGGAAGAAATTGCCAAGCTCTGCTAGCGCTGTCGAATTAATGGAGTTCCTACATGGGAGCGGGGATGTTATCCTTATAGGGTTCATTTCAGTGGCGGCATTCTTTGTAAAACCTGATCTCACCTCTCCCTTCTCCAGGGTCTCACAACTAATGAGATGAGTGAGAGACCAAGGCGACAGGCTCGTCTCTTAACACTAGATCCCGATCGTCAGGCCAAGAATTGAGGAACATGTCCTTCCGCACTTCTCTTCGGTCCGTTCCTCCGTGTGATTCGACATGACGCGCAGCAGGTTGATGATGATGATGATGATGATGATTGGTGGGCCAAATATTTAGGTTATTGGCCCATAATGGTTTGGATGATAATGAAAATGGCGATGAAATTACACCAACTAAAACTAACTTATGCTCTAGAAGAAGATAAGGACAAAAAGAAGGAAGAATTAAAATAATACACGCAAGAGAAATGCCTTCAAACCTCTACGAATAAGGGGAGAGGGGTTTGGAAAGAAGTAAAGCCATGAAAGGCACATAAGACAGAGAAAGTGTGCGCTCCAAAGTAAAAGGCGTAAGACGGATCCACCTCAGGAATTTCCAGGCTTACTAGTCGTGAACCCTTGAGGGTGTTGCACTATTCAGGGTTCAGCATAAATGGTGGGGCCACATTACCCTGTCCCTTCATGGCCCTTGTGAAGAAGGCAGGAGATACCATGAAAAGAAAAGGAAGATGAGTGATAAATTAGGGAATCAGAAAAAATGAGACAACGGTCAATTAAGGCGGGGAATTGAAGACACTCTCGGCCTCGGATACCCTAATAACGTCGGGGTTGGAAGAGAACAAGAGTTGACCATGGAAGGTCATTAGGAAATATGACAAAAAGAAGCCCAGTACAAGTAAGTGAATGCAATGCCCTTTGTTCTTTCTGCCGTCATAACAGAGTTGACAACTTTTGAGCCTGCTTCACCATAAAATCGATTTACTCGGACGATCTTTAGTACTTTTTTTTTTAAATCGCCTACTCCCAGCTCGGCTTCACCCACGAACTCTGTGAGGGAACATTCCTCTACCGTCGTAAGGACGGTGTCTGGGAGCTGAACACACTTTGTCAGCAGATACAACTGGGGATGGTGACAGGCGACCGCTAACTTCGGTCAAATTAAAGGAAGGGTCAGGGTAGGGAATTCAGAAGTCAGCCATGGATCTGTTGAAAAGAACCGTCCAGGAATTTGCCTGGTGGTGAATATGTGAAACCACGAAAACCATTCAGGACGGCCGAAATTGAATTTGAACCCACGCCCACGCTCTCCCGATGGCAACGAGGAATGAGCGAGAACGTTAGCACTCTTGGCCACAGTGGCCGGTCAATCAAGTTGTATACCGTAATACTGAATTATTCTATCAACAAAAGCTGTATTCATATAGAAAGCAAAGTTGGTAACGCTCCTAATTAATATGAAAATGAAACATATTTTCGTAGATTTATTATGTGGAAATTTTGGAAAGAAATCTATCCAGCTTACGGAAATTCACTGGAAAGTCTTGTATTCCAACAACAAGCAGTGAAAGTAGGAACTATTTTCATGTGCGTTATCCTCTTCACTGACCAAAATATTGATTTGATAAGTCCGATACTCGCGTCTATTTCCGATTTACTTTCACCCAAACAGTCTCAAGCGGACCTTAAACATTGATTTGGGAAGCTCTCCTTATCGACCTGTCTATGTGCGTTGTGTTGTTCATTATAACCGTGTAATGCTGTAATGGTTCGCTGGGAAAGTTCTAAGTACCACTATAGCTGAGAGAGATGGGCGAGTTAAGTGGATGCTTCAAGCGTGCGTATCAAACTATGGACTGTTGCGAATCCTGCAGATGTGAGTGTCAAGGAAAGTACAGGAGATTCACCGAATATCAGGGCACGGCCGCAGTTCTGTGTGGAGCCAAGCCAATGTAATGGCCTGTGATGGAAAGTCGCGCTGCCGGAGAGATGATTCAATTGATGTGTTAGAAGAAAGTGTTCATTGTGTGTGAATGTTTGTTTTCATCATGTGGTCTGCGGGCAGATTGTGACCCGTGACTTTGATAACGGCTAAGAAACTGGCGCCTCACAAACAACATGGACCATGCGTAATAGCAAACCGAAACATCATGAACTCCTCCTTTGATGTAGTAATGGCGGGGGAGGTAAGGATTATACGTACAATGTAGTAATAATAATATGTTAACTACTGAAGTTCACAAGACAATTGTATTTAGGTGGATTATGAAATAAGTAAATAATTAAATAAATAAATAATAATAATAATTTGAGACTGTTTTGCCCTTCAGCGTCCGATATAGTCTCCAAGCATTAGTTACCGAACAAGTCTCCTCCATTTTTAATTTTTTTAATATCGTATGGCCTCGGGTGCCTGGTGCAAGCTTCGTTAATTGACACCCAGGGGGTAGCTTGCATGTCGAATTTCGTCGTTCCTTTGAACGCTATAAAAGTCAAGGAGGTAAGATATCTAAACTCCTTGACACTACAGCGCTTTCAAGTAGAGAATGGAGGAACTTGGTGTTGGCGGAAAATCCCGAGATTAATTTTGCCATTGAACACGGCCTACTGAATTAAAATGGGTTCTTTAACATGCCAACAACGTATTACATGAGTGTCGTGATTTTTGTCGCCTTTCAAAAATCACTTACCATGGCCAGGAGCAAACCTGCAATCTTGGGGTTGGTAGTCCAACACTATAACCACTCACCCACCGTCTCCTCCATGATCCACTATTAGCACTGTGGCCTCTACACCTCTCACTTTGATATCGTTCAACACTGAATCAAACCATCATTTCCTAGGCCTGCCGAGCTTATTTGGTAATTTCTCCTCCTCCCATTATCATCAAATGACCCCACCATCTGAGTCGTTTCATACAAACAGCCTCATCTAGCGTGTTCATTTCTAAAATAAATAAACAAATAAATAAATAAATAAATAAATAAATAAATATATAGAGCCTCCGTGTCTTAGGCGGCAGCACGCCGACCTCTCACCGCTGGATCCGTGGTTCAAATCCCGGTCACTCCTTGTGAGATTTGTGCAGACAGGTTTTTCTCCGGGTACTCCGGGTTTCTCCTGTCACAATTACATTCCAACAACACTCTCCACTACCATTTCATTTCATCAGTAATTCATTTATTCATTGCCCCAAGGGAGTGCGACAAGCTTCGGCAGCCGGCACAGTTCATATCCTCGCTGCTAGTTGGAGGCTTCATTCATTCCATTCCTGACCCGGTCGGTCGACTGGAAGCAGTCTGTGGATTTTCAATAAAATAAATAAATACCTATCATTATTCCCGTTTTGAACGGGGTCAGGGATGAGATGGGTTGAAGGTTTATGTGGCGGGCGGTTTATATGCCCGGATGCCCTTCATAACGCCAAAATAATATAGGCTACAATAAAAAATAAATTACGAGGGTAAAGAAATTCAAATATTTGGGAGAAATCATTCAGGAAAATGGTTCAGAAAAATCTGCTGTAGAAGAAAGAGTACACAAGATGGAAAGACCATATGGTATAACTAGGAACACCTACAACAAAAAATGTTTATCTAGAAACTTGAAAATACAGCACTACAGAACAGTAATCAAACCAGAATGCCTATACGCAAGCGAATGTCTAGCACTGAATTATACGTTAGATAAATTGGAAGTACCGGTATTAGAAAGACGAATTGTACGGAAAATATTAGGTCCATTAAGAATATATTACAGAATTCTGGAAATTAAGAAGTAATGATGAAATATACCGCAACATTGAAAACATAACAGACACAATAAAAAAGAGGCGATTGCTATTTTTTGGACATTTATATAGAATGAATGACAACAGGTTAACCAAACAGATATTCAAATATCTTTGGAACAAGAAATTAACAACAACTTGGAATCAAGAAGTTAAAAAGGATTTGTAAAGAAACAATATAAGAGAAGAAGATGCAATAGAGAGAGAAATGTTTAGGGAAAAAGTGTTGGGAATGGAAGGGTTCCATGGAAGGAAGGAAAAGAAAAGAGGCTCAAAATGGTCCGAAGAGAGAAAGAAGATGCATAGTTTGAAGATGAAGGAGTCCTGGAGGAAGAAGAAGGAGACCTGGAGGAAGAAGAAAGAACACCAAAGGACTAAACATTGAAATTGGCTCGTGGTCCTTAGAAGACCGTAACGGAGAAAGAAGAAGAAAATAAATAAATAAATGTATGATTAATCCCGTTTTCAACGGGGTCGGGAATGAGAAGGGGATGAAAGTCAATGTGGTGGGTGGCGTTTACGGCCGGATGCCCTTCCCAACGACAAAAAGTAAATAAATAAATAAATAAATGAATAAATAAATAAATACATCTCGCAATCATACGCCAGACGACTCCCTTTTAACGAGGAATCTTAACCACTGGACGTGATTGAAGGAATTAAAGGCAGTTAGCCTTGGCGAGAGGGAGGTAGTTGAATCCTATATTTCCTAATGATTAAACAGCGGTCACGCAGAAGGGTGAGAAGACATGCAAGTGCGGTGTGAATAGGAGCAGAGCGGATGTGGAGTGTGGTACCGTTATGGTCGGAGTTGAGAGGTCAGTGGACAAGACAGCGGGGGGCCTTGACTCACAGCGGGCAGCATGGCCTCCCGCGCTCTTGACCTTGGACATGCATTGATGGCGTCATCGCGGCCACGTCATTTCACACTTATGTTGATAATCGGGGACCGGATAATTATGTGCTTAACCTTTCAGAAATATACATTGGTTGTTATGTTTTTATTTGAACCAAATGACTATAGAACACTATTTACGTTTCAGGCGTCCCTGCGGCCAAAATGCGAACTGAACAGCAATGATGTCGTGTATTTTCCTACAGGAACATTATTTGCAAATCGCACACTTCTTACAAAAATTGATTTTTATGAAATTAGAATGCTATTCCACACTGCTAATGTCATTTGTGTGCTGAGTCCATTGATTGGACAGCTTAGCCGTAACGCTCATCGGTTATTCGATATTTATGAAAGTTTACGATTTGAGTACTCATTCCTTTAAATTACTGTTTCTGAAATCCATGCAAAATGATAAAGGAAAGACCTCGGAATGTTAAAATGACATGAAACAGGCGTCACAGCGGCCAAAATGTGAAGTGGACAGCAATTATGGAGTGTATTTTTCTACAGCAACAGTATCTGCAAATCGAACACTTCGTACATGTTTAAAAAGCGATTTTATAAAAGAAATTATATATATTTATGAAATTAGAGTGCAATTCGTCACTGCTAATGACTATTCTCTTTCATTTGAATGCTCATTTGTCACGATCGGTCGCCTGTGAGCGCCGCAGGAGGAATCATACTACTGAAATAATATATAAGCTTACTAGCGGACCCGTGCGAGAAATCTCGCATGTTCATAAACCACACTTTCCCCAATAGGTTTATAATGAGAGACTTATGGAGAAAGGTATGTTTTATTTCAACCAAATGATTATAGAACACTATTCACATTTCAGGATAAAGGAAAGACCTAAGAATGTTAATATGACATGGCACAGGCGTCACAGCAGCCCGTTGACAGCAATTATGGAGCGTATTTTCCTACATCAACGGTGTTTGCAAATCGAACACATCGTATAATTTTTTTAAAGTCATTTTTTAAGAAATTATAGATATTTATGAAATTATAGTGCGATAAGTCACGACTAATGTCCATTCTCTCTAATTTGAATGCTCATTTGTCACGATTGGTCGCTTGTGAGCTCTGCAGGAGGGATCTATACTACTGAAATAATATGTATGATTTATGTGCTTGAAAGTGTAATAATGTAATTAAGTTTCCAAAATATGTTCTTAAATTTGTATCTTATTTATGTCACTTGAAAAATAGTTGAAATGCCCAGCTGCTTGAATAATCCAGTCCAGACTACAAATGTTCCCACTGAACAGACCGGTGCTACCTCAGTTTTCGAATCCTACAATACTTACTGGACATGCGCGGTACAAAATCATATTAAGTGCTCTTTTCGATTTTCATTCTAAAGAGCGGACGAAAAGGTCACTGCAGAAATCGTCATAGCACTGATTGTTTTGTCTTGAGTGCGTAAATATGCTCGATTGACGTGAAAAGTAAAGTGAATATCTCCCTCGGCACACCTATACAAGGGGCCGATAACCTCGATGTTAGTCCCCTTAAAACAACAATTATCATCATCATCATCACACCTATACAAACACGCACAGTTAAGACAGTTGAACACAACAACACCTTTAATCATGAATACCCATCAGATACATTAAAATTCACTGTTTGGTTTACATCAGCAACTTCTTTTTATACAGAAACAATACCGGTACAACAACAATATTTTCATGTGCAAGACATTTAAAACATATAGAGTACACTGCTCTATGGATGTGAAAGTTGGACTCTTGGTAAATTGGAAAAGAATCGACTTGAAGCTGCTGAAATGTGGATATGGCGGAAAATGACAAGAACGAGCTGGATAGAAAGAAACACCATCCTGGAAATCTTAAGGGAAGTCAAAGAAGGGAGAAGTTAATGAAGGAAATGGGAAAGAGAAAAATACAAATTATTGGACATGTCATCAGACACAACACTTTCATCGTTAACATTCTTGACGGGAAAATGCTGGGAAAGAAAGGAAGAGGACGGCTTGGGACGAAGTATTTGGAAGACATCAAGAATAGAATGGGATGTGACAATTACATGGAACTGAAACGAACCTCCAACGACAGAAGAGTGTGGTTGCATCGACAAGGCATTAGCCTTTAGAATATGAATGAATGCAAAAAGAAACAGAATTTTATAATTTCCAAATTGTAACATATAAGCAAAGAACTTTCGAGTGATTCCATCGTCTGACTGTCGATATCTAGAACAAAATAATATAGAAGAAAATCACTCTACTTACGCCACTCGGTGCCATAGGCTACACGAAACCACAGTACTTTATTGGAACATTTTGCTTGTGCCTATCATGCAGTACATACACACACAGATGTTGGCTAAGTCACGGCCAGTATCGTCGGTCGTCTCGTCCATTATAATCCACAGGGCATTATCGCCAATTTCACTACGAATTCTGTGCACTGTCTCACAGTAAAGTTTTGGTAAATACTGTAGTTCTTATCCAGTGTTGACTCGTCAGGGAGAAGAAGTTCGACGTACCTACTTTTCTAACGTTCCACGTAGCACTGGATGCTACAGTTTGTTTAGTGCTGTATCAGTCGCAAGAAATGCATGACAAAATACGACGGCTGTTCTTTTTTCAAGTTCCGATGGACTGTATAAAAATGGCAGATTGATATACCAGACTGATTTTACTACTAAATGTTTGCTTGTTTTATTCTTATGTCTCAACATAATCGCCAAAACGAGCGAAACATTTGTCGTATCTTTACATCAGCTTTCCAATGCCATCGTCAAACAATTCTGCCGCCACTGAGATGGGTACGACTGGACAGCCTCCTGAAGTGTTCCCTCTTTGACGAGGCGTTGCCGCCCAACCATACCTTCAATTCTCGAAAAAGGTGAAAATCATTCACGACCGCACTGTGCCAACGATAGAATTTTTCAAAGGATTCAAGCGTGAAGCTTTGGACCATCTGCTGTTTAGTCCAAACCAGCACTGAATGATTTTCACCTTTTTTGAGAATTGAAGGTATGGTTGGGCGGCAACGCCTCGCCAAAGAGGAAACACTTCGGGAGACTCTCCAGACGTACCCACCTCAGTGGCGGCAGAATTTTTTTCCGAGGGCATTGGAAAGCTGGTGTAACGATACGACAAATGTTTCAATCGTTTTGCGATTATGTTGAGACATAAGAATAAAACAAGCAAACATTTCGTAGTAAAATCAGTTTGGCATGTCAATCTGTCATTTTTATACAGTCCAACGGAACTTGAAAAAAAAAAAGACAGCCCTCGTATCTTGTGAAAACTGGCAGTTCGCTGGACCAGGTCTATCTTGCATTTCGGGTAGCAAACAATGCGAGACCACATGTGGCAACAAGAACCGCAAACAAACTCCGGTCATTTCACTGGGAGAGTATGGACCACCTACCATCCTGTCCGGACCTCACCCCTAGTGATTTCCACGTTTTTGGTCCGCTGAACAAGTTCCTGGCAGGACAGCAATTTACGTGCAACGATGACGCCAAGACAGCAGTCCAACGATGGTTCCACAGTCAGCCAGCTGAATTCTACCACAGGGGCATCTCAAATTTAGTAACTTACTGTGATGAGGCAAATGTCTGAACAAATGTGGAGAATATGTGGAAAAATAGTGTAAGGTACGTGGAACAGTACATATAATTGTAATTGAAAATGTAAATCCACAGCCTGCTTCCAGTCTCCGACCGGGTCAGGAATGGAATGAATGAAGCCCCCATCTAGCGGCGAGGATATGAACTGTGCCGGCTGCCGAGGCCTGACGCACTCCTCTAGGGCAATGATTAAATGAATGACAGATGAAATGAAATGATAGTGGAGAGTGTTGCTGGAATGACATTTTGACAGGGAAAACCGGAGTACCCGGAGAAAAACCTGTCTGCCTCCATTTTGTCCAGCACAGATCTCACATGGAGTGACCGGGATTTGAACCACGGACCTAGCGGTGAGAGGCCGGCGTGCTGCCGCCTAGGCCACGGAGGCTTCTATATTTGTAATTAACTGTATGTATGCTTATTTTGGCTAAAGAAAATTAGGTGCTAAGACTTTTCGATCCGCCCTCGTAGTTTTTAATCATGTCTCGACATTCAATCTTCCGAGGGTTTTCTTTTCTGGAATACCAATTTGCATCAGTTCATTCTCAAATTCTTGGAACCATCTCTATTTCCTTTGCCTTTGACTTTGTGAAATTCCAAATTTTCTTAGTCAGTCGGTCATCAGTCATACGGGCTTGCCACGGTGGGTGAGTGGTTATCGTGTCGGACTGCCAACCCCAAGCTTGCAGGTTTGCTCCTGGCCATGGTAAGTGATTTTGGAAAGGCGACGAAAATCACGATACGCATGTCATATGATGTAGGCATGTTAAAGAACACATTTGAATTCAGTAGGCCGTGTTCATTATGGCAAAATTAATCTCGGAATTTTCCGCCAATACAAAGTTCCTCATTTCTCTACTAGAAAGCGCTATAGTGTCAAGGAGCTTAGTTATCCTCGTTGACTTTCTTAGCTTCCCAAGGAACGACAAGATTCGACATGCAAGCTGCCCTCTGGACCTCAAATAACAATGCATGCACCCGGCACCCGAAGCCATACGATATTATTATTTATTGTTACGGACTATTGAGGTGAAGAATAATGATAAATAACCCTGGCACTACAGGCCTAGGCCTACCAAGCGACCGCTGCCCAGCCATTTGGCCTGCAGATATTGGGGTGACACGTGGTCAGGGCATCAGGCCCCCTCCACCGTTAATCTTTGTTTTCGTGACCGGAGCTCTGCCTCACTGTCAGACAACTACTCAACTGTCCTCACGAGGCTGAGTGCACCCCGTTCCAACCCTTACGTCAGTTTCTAAAATCCCTGACGGAGTCGGGAATCAAACCCGGGGCCTCCGGGTGAGAGGCAGGCGTGCTACCCCAACACCACGGGGCCGGCAGAGGCGAATGAGAAGAAGAAGAAGAAGAAGGAGAAGAAGAAGAAATCTGAGGGATGACTTGTTTCTTCTTCTTTTTTCTCAATAGTCCGTAACAATATCACATGTAATTTATTTCAGGTTATTTTTCACATATTCCAGTAATTTGAATTATTTTGTGTTGACCGACTGAAAGCTATAATATTAAATGTTTATTTGCTTATCGTATGGCTTTTAGTGCCGGGAGTGTCCGAGGACATGTTCAGATTCCCAGTGGCTGTAGCTGCTTCAAGCGAACACCCATAGGGTGAGCTACAAGTTCCGTTCAATTTCAAGTAGTTCCAACTTTCTATGCCAGCTGTTACTGACACCTAGTGGTGAACGTTAGAACTTTGATAGAGCGTTCTAACCTAGAAATTTAGCTTCACACAAGTTTAGTTAGTGGAAGGATCTTTACATGCCATGGGACTGCCGGCTTTACTTCCCCTCCGAAGAAGGCATACTGAAGGATTTTAACGCTCTTAAAAAATCCCACGACTTCGGCCGGGTTTGAGCCCGCGATCTTGAGCACAGCAGTTCACCATGCTACCAACTACACCACCGAAGCCGCCATATTAAATGTTAATAAGGCAACACTGAAAAATGGCTTCAAGAGAATCTTTATAGTCTTACTGTGAGTTAACACGTCCGGTTTTGGATGTCGGTTGGGGGTTTCTGTAATTGGAGAGCATCTTACCACTGTGACGTTAGACATTGTTTTGTGTCAAAAGTACCAACCTTGTGGCGTGGGAGAATAATGTTTTTTTTTACCTGCCCCAGTATTTGTCACCTTAAGGTGTCGTGTTAACACAACACGCCCACTTCTCTCTCGCTGGTACTTTCTCGACATCTTCCGGCAGGTCCGTGGTGCTAATTTCTATCAGAAACACAGCTCCCTTGTGTGAGATGGAGAAAGTTTTATTGTTACTCACTCGGTAAACAGTGGCATTTGCTACCCGGGGTCAGGTATCTACTCCTACAAGCCAGTGGCGGCTGGTGCATATTGTTCTGGATGTTGTAATATGTTCATGGGTAAAAGGCTGCTTGATATCAGAGAAAACTCTATTCAATTGCGTGGTAAAACGGATGTACCTCATTCATCACGAATGCCGCAGCTCAGAAAACACACATTGTCATCGGATTAAATGGATTATAAGTTAGTCTACATGAAAACCTTCCCGAGGACAAAACAACGTAAGTTATATACGAGTGCGAGAAATAACCGCGAGTGTCACAAGTACGCGCAAAATACATTGCAAGACACGGTATCGGCAGTTGACGGAGCATCACGGAGTCTTGTTGCAATCAGCGGGCAATGACCAGCTGAGTTAACTGTTGGGATAGGACTTACTCTCCCATACCCTTCACTATTGAGACCTGGTCGGTGCTCGGGCTTGGCAACCAAACGGACATTCACAGTAACTTACTACAAGATTTTCTGAATTTTTAAAGAACAAATTTATGAATTCATATAGGCCTACATATAAAAGGAAACGTACGGCTGTTATTACTAAAAATATTATTACGGTATTAATTGTTTCTCTTGAATTACTCTGGTCGTTGTGCAACATTGCTACCTTATTACCGGTCGCCACTGCTACAAGCCTAATTTCGTCTTTAATTTATTTGAGGAGAACTTCTCCTTCTTCAGACGAGCCTACCGGAGCCCTCTTGTTCAACTGCTGACTTTTGATTTTTGCCCAGTACTGGCGCATCTTTTCTGGGTGTATGTATCCCCCCCCCCGACCAGGGGCCGCTTTTCTTAAGAGGGTTATCCTGAAAACCACGGACTTCCTTCAGAATATGTCTTACATTTTGTCTGTCTTGTAGGTCTCTTAGTCCCAGTTATTTGATGTCCTCCTCAGCTTCAGTCAGCCAAGTGGCACAGACCTTCTTGTTTCGCCAGAAGGTTGTTCTGTCTGTTTGGAGGTAATCTTGCCACATGACCATAAGAAACTAGCTTTCTTTTCGTAGCACAGTCAAAAATACCTCTCTATTTGTACATAGAGTTCTGAGTTGTGTTGTCTCCGGTATTCCCCATCTTCTAGTACGGCTTCTAAGATTTTTCAGAGGATTTTTCTCTATTGTTTTTTGATGTTTTAAATTTGTGATCTGTCCCAAAAAAATCAAACAATTATTATTTAAGTTTCGGATCCGTAAAGCGCTTCTGGTTTGACGACAGTATTGTAGTGTCGTAATTATCGTTTTGTGATATGGATTTTTTTAAAGTTGTATCTATTCCAGGTAAATTATATGCTTTTTATAAGTTTACTATTCTTTCCTTGTTCGCTTCCGGATTTAACACTGCTGGCTGAATAATTTCTCCTAAATACTTAAATTTATCTACTTGAGAGATATTTCCAAATTTGGTTGGTTGTTGAATTTGGTTGATTGTTGAATCCTGGCTTAGTTCCTTCCATATATTTAGTGTTCTCACAAGATTTGGAGCCCTGATCTGGCTGGTTATCTGTGGAATGGATCGCTTGTTGCCTGTTGTTGGAAAGAATAGCAAGGTCATATGCAAAGGATACACAATGAAGGCTGACTTTTTTCTTGAGAAGCTTGCCAGTATAATACATTTAGTTTAATTGTTCCATTCCTGAATCACTTTTTCCAGGATTAAATTGAATAGTAGGCTACTGGAGGTAAACCATCTTCTTGTCTGACTTTATTATTACTGACTTTCCATATGGGAGTACTAATGTTTGAAACCCAGTGCTACCAGCAGCCATTCCGAGCGAGTTTTCTTCCTAGTTTTCCGTCACTCCCTCCAGCCAAAATTGAATCCTATCGCAGTCAGCTGGCATTTGAGGGTGCGCAAATGTGAGGGAACCGTGTCAGTATATTTACTGGCACGTTATAGATCCCCTTCTGGGCAAAATTCCGGCACCCTGGCGTCTCTAAAAGCTACAGTAGTTATAAGGGACGTAAAACAAATAACATTAATATTATCCAGCTAAACTGCCGAAATGCTACCTTATTTTGAGTCCCATAACAATTACTATTACAATGCTGAAGTCAACACAATAACATAAATAATCATAAAGAGAACACACATACACACGTACACCGAGCTGAGCCTCAATGAAACAACTCTTAAAAGCACACACTGTTCACCACCACTGTGGCCAATGAGAGTAAATGAGACAGGTGAAGAAAGGATGTACGGTATGTTAACTAGCAATAATGATATTACGGGGCCCAACGTGTGCGAGGAATTTAATGAAGTGAGCTGTTGTTTTTTCGTTGGTGCAGTGGAAAGGAGCCGGCAAGAAACACCATGACGAAGCAAATGCTATGATATACAGTGCATCACTCTCACATTCTCTGGCGGAGATCAAGAAACTGTAGACCATAACCTCCACTTACTGTATACGAGAGCTTCTTATTCCATTTTTCTTTTAAATTCCGGATAGCCTGTAGTTATTGTATGGCAATTGGGTACTTTCTTATCGAGTACTAATACTGTATGTCCTTGTTACCGTACTTAGTAAATGAAAAATAATTGTTTTTCACTTGGTCAGCACGTTCCTGTGCCCGATTGAATTGGGCGGGGGAGTAAAACCTATCTACTCAAATCTGCTAACCTCGAAAAAATAACATGGATTAATAATACACTAATGCCAAGATCTATGAGCTATGTCCTGTTGGATGAAAGGGCATGAAAGTTCGGCTTAGAAGTGAATACAAGTAAAACTAAGTATATGAAGATGGGAGACTCCAGAGAGGCAAGAAGAGAGCCGTATATTGCCACGGTGGGTGAGTGGTTAACGTGTCGCATTACCAACCCCAAGCTTGCATGTTCGCCCCTGGCCGTGGTAAGTGATTTTTGAAAGGCGACAAAAATCACGACATGGATGTCATACGTTGTTGGCATGTTAAAGAAGCCATTTGAATTCAGTAGGTCGTGTTCAATGGAAAAAATAATCTCGGGATTTTCCGCCAACACAAAGTTCCTCCGTTCTCTACTAGAAAGCGCTGTAGTGTCAAGGAGCTTAGATATCTAACCTCCTTAACTTTCATAGCGTTCAAAGGAATGACGAAATTCGACATGAAAGCTGCCCTCTGGGTGTCAATTAACAAAGCTTGCACTCGGCACCCGAGGCCATACGATATTATATTATATTATTATAATGGGAAATAATATCGAAGAGTAGAAAATTCTAATATTTGGGCTTAATAATAACGGAGGATGAAGCCTCCGTGGCTTAGGCGGCAGCACGCCGGCCTCTCACCGCTGGGTCCGTGGTTCAAATCCCGGTCACTCCATGTGAGATCTGTGCTGGACAAAACGGAGGCAGACAGGTTTTTCTCCGGGTACTCCGGTTTTCCCTGTCAAAATTTCATTCCAGCAACACTCTCCACTATCATTTCATTTCATCTGTCATTCATTTAATCATTGCCCCAAAGGAGTGCGTCAGGCCTCGGCAGCCGGCACAGTTCATATCCTCGCCGCTAGATAGGGGCTTCATTCATTCCATTCCTGACCCGGTCGGAGACTGGAAGCAGGCTGTGGATTTTCAATAACGGAGGATAACAAAACATAGGTGGAAATGCAAGAAAGAATAAAAAGTGGAAATAGATGCTATTACGCTCTGCAAAGCGTGTTTAAATCCAGAAATGTTGGTAGGAATACTAAAGTAAAAATTTACATTACAATACTAAGACCTGTGGTTATGTATGGATTGGAAGGTTGGGTTCTGAATTGAAGATAAGAAGACTGGCTGCGAAGATGGGAAAGGAAGATCTTGAGGAAAATATATGGGCCAGTGAGAGAGGAGGAAGGTTGGAGAATAAGGACAAATGTGGAACTACAGGAACTCTTCGGACAGGCAGATATTGTGGTGACAATTAAGCAGGGGAGAATAAGATGGGCAGGACACGTACAGAGAATGCCAGAATTGCGTAGTGTCAAAAAGGTGTTTACCCAAAGATCGGATGGAAGAAGGAGAAGAGGAAGACCCAGGAGACGGTGGATAGATGATGATGATGATGATGATAATTGTTGTTTTAAGGGGCCTAACATCGAGGTTATCGGCCCCTAGGTGGATAGATGATGTGGAAGACGACCTTAGGAGTCTGGGAATCAGGAACTGAAGAAGGAAGGCGGAAGATCGAGATGAATGGAGGCAGATGATAAAGGACGCCAAGGTTCTTCAGGGACTGTAGCGCCGACCAGTAAGTAAGTAATGCCATCAGTCATTACAAAACTGCTGTTAGGCCCCAGAGACCCTCCTGATGAACAGGAAAGGCACCATGGATGATGATCTGTAGAAGGTCAAAAGACGTATCCTAAGGAAAATTCATGGGCCAAGATTGCTCCCAGATGGAATCTAAGTGACTGAAGGGAAACTTCGGACTAGGGAAGGTGAAAGGTTCAGATGAAATGGGGTAAGGGATTATTACTGTATAATCACAGCTCCTATGCTGCACATCATTCGATACGCGTTCTGGCTTTATCCTTCCATCCATGCTGACAGAGTGACAGATTGGCTGTAAACAAATAACCGTGATGGTTATCCACCTCTACAGTAATGTCAAACCCACGCTTTTTGGTGGCTTCGGTGGCGTAATTGATAGCATGCTGAGCTTCTATGCCTAAGATCGCGGGTTCAAATCCGGCCGAAGTCATCAGATTTTTTAAGAGCGTTAAAAATCCTTCGTATGCCTTCCTACGGAGGGGAAGTAAAACCGGCGGTCCCATGTCATAGATTTATGGCATGAAAAAGAACCTTCCACTAACTACACTTGAGGAAGCAAAAATTTTGTAGGTTAGTTTGATAACGCTATATTAGTTCCAACTTTCGCCGCCAGGTACTGACTGCGATGGCATTTAGTAGCCACGTACGCAGCTAGGTATCGTGGATGGTAGCATTTGGTAGCAAAATTACGAACTACTTGAAAACATTAATCGTCTGCAGTCCTTCTACTTGAATCACAGATAACACTTACTAATACAGCCATCACACTTAAAACCGGTTATCAGACACGGGGCTACAAGACCGCGTTGTCGCAGCCCATAAACTGAGGAACCAACCAACCAACATATTCTAAATTGGATATTTTACAATTGAATTGTATTGATTTATTATATTATTTTTCATAGAAAATAACCATGTTAGTATGATATAGTAATGCTGATGAAGACCCCAATGAAGTGTTGAAAATATGTTTCATTGAACATTATGGTATTAACAGGTGTCTCCTTATAAACTTAATTAAGATATATTTTATACAACACTTTTTCCCTACAGCAAGCTACGTCCAAATAATAATGGGTACATCGTTACCTGTGTAGCCCGTTTCCATTCGCTTCACGCTTTACGACCAGAAACATTTTCATGCATAGCTGACCATGGCACTTACTACTACTTTTATCTCAAATTACAATCAGGTATGTTAAGAAAAGGAACCTCTAGCTCCATAATTCTAAAATCCGTTCCGACCTACAAATCCGATTATTATTATGACAGAAGAAATGTAGGCCGAAGCTCGTATTCACGATAAGTGTTTCTCTCTGGGAACTGTTAATTTTCAGTCGGTCAACACGTTTTTTAGCCAATATGTAGGCTACTGAACTAGTGGACCCGTGCGAGAAATCACGCATGTTCATAAACCACACTTTCCCCAATAGGTTTATAATAAGAGACTAAAATGACAAAGGTTGTTATGTTTTTATTTCAACCAAATGATTATAGAACACTATTTACATTTCAATTAGACTTCCAAGTTCTATGTTCATTTGAATTTAAAGAAAAGCAGATGACACACAAAAATACAGCCATCACAATTAACACCGGTTATCAGACAGATACGGTCACTCCATGTGAGATCTGTGCTGGACAGAACGGAGGCAGACAGGTTTTTCTCCGGGTACTCCGGCTTTCCCTGTCAAAATTTCATTCCAGCAACACTCTCCACTATCATTTCATTTCATCTGCCATTCATTTAATCATTGCCCCAGAGGAGTGCGTCAGGCCTCGGCAGCCGGCACATATCATATCCTCGCCGCTAGATGGGGGCTTCATTCATTCCATTCCTGACCCGGTCGGAGACTGGAAGCAGGCTGAGGATTTTCATCAGATAGATTCTATACACACCCAAAGTACACGGGGCTACATGACCGCGTTGTCGCAGCCCCTAAACTGAGGAACCAACCATCTACGTTCCCTAACTTGGATCATCATAAAACTCACCGGTTATTCGATATTTATGAAATTATACGATTTGAGTACTCTTTCCTTCGATTTACTGTTTCTGAAATCCATGCAAAATGATAAAGGAGAGACCTCACAGTGTTAAAATGACATGACACAGGCGTCACAATGGCCAAAATGTGAAGTGGATAGCAATTATGGAGTGCATTTTCCTACAGCAACAGTATCTGCAAATCGCACACATCGTACATTTTTTTAAAGTCATTTTTAAAGAAATTATGGATACTTATGAAATTAGAGTGCAATTTGTCACTGCTAATGTCTATTCTCTTTCATTTGTAACGATCGGTCACTTATGAGCACCGCAGGATCATAATATTATGTTATTTTAATAAGCCTCCGTGGCTCAGGCGGCAGCACGCCGGCCTCTCACCGCTGGGTCCGTGGTTCAAATCCCGGTCACTCCATGTGAGATTTGTGCTGGACAAAACGGAGGCAGACAGGTTTTTCTCCGGGTACTCCGGTTTTCCCTGTCACACTTTCATTCCAGCAACACTCTCCACTATCATATCATTTCATCTGTCATTCATTTAATCATTGTCCCAGAGGAGTGCGTCAGGCTTCGGCAGCCGGCACAGTTCATATCCTCGCCGCTAAATGGGGGCTTCATTAATTCCATTCCTGACCCGGTCGGAGACTGGAAGCAGGCTGTGGATTTTCATTTTCAATATTATGTTATTTTAATCGCAGCCAATTAACCATAGCGGGGGTATTTTTAATTGAACGCCCGTAGGCTCCCATCAAGTTCAATTTCATGTAGGTCCAACCTTGGCTATCAGAGATGCCACTGTGACCGACACCTAGCGGCGCACTCGATAGAGCGTTTCTAACCAAATAACCTCCAAATTTAGCTACACACTACCAATAAATCTATGACATGGGCCCGCATGCTTTACCTCCTCTCTGAAGGAAGGCATACTGAAGGATTTTAACGCTCTTAAAATACGACGACTTCAGCCAGGTTTGAACCCGCGATCTTGGGCATAGCAGTTCAGCATGCTCTTCTGTAAGTTATTAAAGTATTGAGATACCTACAAACTTACATTCTCCGTATCAACTTACAAGGGGAGGATACGATGCATGGGTCACCGATTCGAACCATCTTTAGTACACGTGTAGGACATGACCTGTCGTATACCAGGTGCAAGTAGTAAGGTGCGCTTCTCAGTCGTTTCCGAGTAATTAATCAATTGCAATTACAGTGCGGCGTCCATGCGCGTTCTACGCCAGCAAATATCCAATGAGCGCTTGGTGCAGCGGTAAGAGCCCGGCTTCGTAAGCGCGGGATCGCTGGATCGAATCCCACCGGTGAGACGCTGCAGTGTTTTTTGTTGTTGTAACCATTGGAAATTTCCAACCAATACCCATAGCATGAGTCACTGCTTGAGGGGTACGGGGGTAGTCATTGATTCACATACGTGCAATGAACGGAACAGACTGGGCCTTCAATGTGTATAAATGTATACATATAATAGAATACACCTCACGGTGTATAATACCAATGTATTTGCAATGCCGATACTGTACATTATGTATTGTCACAAACGTTGAACGATGATTTCAGAATTTCTTTTCCCGCTTACATAACACGTTATTACAATTGACTGCAAAATAAACATTATTCGCAACACCTACAGTTGTACGAATTGCCAATGTTTATATATATAAAAAAGGGAAAAAACACAACACAACACACTGCAGCGTCTCACCGGTGGAATTCGATCCAACAATCCCGCGCTTACGAAGCAGGGCTCTTACCGCTGCACCACGCACTCGTTGGATTCCTACTAGCGTACAACGCGCATGGACGCCGCACTGTAGTTGCAATTAATTAATTTCTCGGAAACGGCTGAGAAGCGCACCTTACTACTTGCACCTGGTATACGCCTGGTCATATCCTACACGTGTACTACAGATGTTTCGAATCGGTCACCCATGCATCGTATCCTCCCCTTGTTAGAGGGCTTCGGGACGCTAATAAGCTCAACTCCTCGATGTAAACTTCAACGGTAAATGGTATTCCTCTCACGATGGCATCCTCATCTTGATGTGATGTGGGGACTTGAGATCCCAAATTATCCTGCGAGCTATGCCGGCGGGAGCGTAAGCTCCTGGTAGGGCCATTTATGCCGGACAGGTCGAAGATGATGGGCCAGACTAAGAGGGATACCATGGTCCTCAAGGTTGGGGGTCGGGCGTAGGGTTAACAACCCTACCTTGTAACAAATTTTAAATGTTACGGATACCTTTCAAGTGCCTCGGAATGCTGATCACCCGATGACGAACCGGCAAAGGAAAAGGATAATGAGAAGGAAAGCGGATATTAAGTTAGCGACATGGAATTTGAAAACCCTAGAGACCTGGGAAATTGAGAGAGATTAGAGAAGAAATGGGAAAATACCGAGTGGAAATAGCCGCATTACAAGAAATACGATGGAAAGGCCAAGGAATGATAGTGTCAGGGGACACATATACTGATGTACAGTGAAGGAAACACCGGGTATGGTACTACAGGCTTCTTATACAAAAGTCTGTTAAGTAAAATGTAATAAACTTTAATGCTATAAATGAGATGATGTGCTCTGTGCGACTAGGAGCAAAAAATTTTAACAACTCTATGTTCTGTGTCTATGCCCCCACAGGAGAGGCAGAAAAAGAAGAGAAGGAAAACTTCTACACTAAGTTGGAGGAGGAAGTCAACAAAGTACAAAGACAATAAGACATGATGTGAAAATAATCCTTGGGGACCTAAATGCCAAAATCGGGAAGGACGAGGTGTTCAGAGATATAATAGTGTAGGAAAGTTTACACGAACGGAATAATGACAATGGACTGCGGTTGATAATTTTTTTAATTGGGAAAGAAATTCTGGTGAAAAGTACTTGGCACCCATGGAAAGATATCAAGAAAGAGACCTGGGTGTCTCCGGACGGAGTTACAAGGAATCAAATAGATTATGTGATTATTGACAAACGACATGCATCAGATGTTATGGAAGTAAGTAGTTGTAGAGGAGCAGATGGGGACAGAGATCATTACTTGGAAAGAAACAAGTATAGACAAAAATCAGATTCAGTAAGGAAACAGAAAAGTTGGTTGGTTGGTTCCTCAGTTTAGGGGCTGTGACAACGCGGTCATGTAGCCCCGTGTACTTTGGGTGTGTGGAGAATCTGTCTGCCGGTGTTAATTGTGATGGCTGTATTAGTGTGTGTTATCTGTTTTTCAATTCAAGTAAGGACTGCAGACATTCGATTTTCAAGTAGTTTCTACTTTTGCTACCAAACGCCACCGTCAACGACCAACTAGTTCTGAACTTGGCTAGATGCCACAGCAGTAGGCTTCTAGCAACGTACGTTGGAATCTAAGAGCGTTAGTCAAATCTAACCTATAATTTAGCTTCACACAAGTGTAATTAGTGGAAGGTTCTTTATCATGACATAAATCTATGACCTGGGACTGCCAGCTTTACTTCCCCCCCAAAGGAAGGCATAGTGAGGGATTTAAAAAAATGTGAAAGGAAGGTGACGCATAATATCGAAAGGCTTCAAAGCAACAAGGAAGCACAAGATCAGTATAGATTGAAAGTGGGAGAAAACATGGAAAACAATAAGAACCTCTGGGAAGAAGGTAATGTGGAAACTAAATGGGAGTTACTGAGAAACACCATCAGTGAAGATGCAGAGGAAACGCTGGGGAGAGCCGGACTCAAGAGAAATATACAATCGTTCGATGAAGAATGCTCGGAGGCAATCCATGAAAGAAACGATGCAAAACAAATAATGTTGCAACGCAGAACAAGACAGACAGTGGAGGAATATAGAGAGAAAAAGGAAAAGGACAAGCAAGTTAAGTAGGGTTGAGAAAAGGCAGTATGAAATAGAAATAATAGAACAATTGGATAAAATGAGGGAGAGTGGGGAGATACGGAGATTTTATGAAAGACCAAGTGAATTGAGGAAAGAATTTCGACCAAGAGCAGTCTTTTATAAGGACAAAGAAGAAAATCTTATAGGAGATAAAAACAAGTTGCTACACAGATGGCAGGAATTTCTCAGAGCTACTCAATGGACGTGGTGAAGAGGAAACCGCGAATGGGGAAGAAGAGGAAGATGTAGGAATTGATAAGCAAGAAGAAGTTGAAACACCGTATTTAGAGGAATTAACGAACAATAAAGCCGCTGGAGAAGACGGAATAGAAGCGGAGTTGCTAAAATTCGGTGGAGAGGTAGTGGTAAAAGCAATACATGAACTAACAAAGGAAGTATGGACAAAAGAAGAAATGCCCCGGGATTGGATTGTAGGAGTAATATGTCCCTTGTATAAGACAGGAGATAAATCAGTATGCGGCAAATCTCGTGGGATTACTCTGTAGGACGTAACATATAAGGTGTTCAGTAAGATTTTAGCTTCTCGACTGGAGCGTTGTGTAGAGAAAATATTGGGTGACTATGAAGATGGATTTACGAGGAATTGCTCTACAATGGACCAGGTATTTGTAGTGGGGCAGGCACTGGAGAAGTTTTATGAACATGATAAACAGCTGGATCAACTGTATACAGATTTTAGGCAGGCATATGACAGTTAAGATAAGGGATTATTAAAATTATGAAAGAGTTTTATATACTGCTAAAATTGGTCAAGCTGACAGAAATGACTATGGAAACCACAATCTGTAAGGTTAGATTAGGAGAAGAGATGTCCGAAGAATTCATTGTAGAAAGGGGTTTGTGACAAGGAGATGTAATTTCTACATTAGTCTTTAATGTAGGTCTAGAAACATAATGCAACAACTACCATCCAATCCAGGAGGAACCATATTTAACAGATAAGTACAGGTGATGCGGATGATGTAGCATTAATTGCAAGGAACAGTAAAGCATTAGAAGAGAGCAATGTCCTGTTGAAAGAAAGTGCATGAAAGTTAGGATTAGAAGTGAATACAAGTAAAACTAAGTATACGAAGATGGAAGACTCCAGAGAGGCAAGAAGAGAGCCGTATATTAAATTAAATGGGAAATAATATAAAAGAGTAGAAGAAATCAAATATTTGGGCTCAATAATAACGGAGGATAACAAAACATAAATTCAAGAAAGAATAAAAAGTGGAAATAGATGCTATTACGCTCTGCACAGCATGTTTAAATCCAGAAATGTTAGTAGGAATACTAAAGTAAAAATTTACATTAGTAGACCTGTGGTTATTTAAGGTTGGGTTCTGAATAGAAGAGAAGACGACTGACTGCGATGATGGGAAAGGAAGATCTTGAGGAAAGTATACGGGCCAGTGAGAAAGGAGGATGATTGGAGAATAAGGACAAATGTGGAACAACAGAAACTCTTCAGACAGGCAGATATTGTGATCAAAATTAAGCAGGGGAGGATAAGATGGGCAGGACACGTTCAGAGAATACCAGAATCGCGTAGTGTCAAAAAGGTTAGTATATTGGCTTTCACGGCCGGTGAATTAAAACTCAGCAATTCTTCTAGGTTTGTGCCGTGTCTTGTGTGGGGTTTCGCCTAGGACACCAAGCTAGGCTCATCGGCGGGCTCTTGGTGTCCCCGCCCGGACCCCCACAGGAGTGACGAACTGCGCGCCACCTCCCTTTATATAAGGTGCAACTGCACCACTTGACTACGAGAACTAAAAGCTCAAGCAGCCTTAACCTCCCTATGAAGGCTTCCAAAAAGATAGTATATTGGCTTTCACGGCCGGTGAATTAAAAAGACACGGCACAAACCTAGAAGAATTGCTGAGTGTCAAAAAGGTGTTTACACAAAAACCAGATGGAAGAAGGAGAAGAGGAAGACCCAGGAGACAGTGGATAGATGACGTGGAAGACGACCTTAGGAGTCTGGGAATCAGGAACTGGAGAAGGAAGGCGGAAGATAGAGATGAATGGAGGTAGGTGATAAAGGAGGCCAAGGTTCTTCAGGGACTGTAGCGCCGACCAGTAAGTAAGTAAGGTAAATGTTATTAAATTTTTGTTCTCTAAAATCTTCAGGAAAGGGCAGCCGGCAATTTCCGGTGAATAATGCTCCCTCCTCCCGAAGACCAGTTTGAGGAATTATTGCTGTTCAAGATCTCTCGGGAGGACGGTTTCTCTTATTGAAGGAACATTGACGTGACACACGAACACAATAACGAGAACAAGTCATGGCCGGCTGAAGTAGTGGGTTAGTGCTGAGATGTGGCAGAGCAGATGGCCAAGTACGAGGCGAGCTACGCCCTAAACATATGAAGATTGCTCCACTTTCATCCGTGATTAAAACCGTGACTTGTCTGGTTCCGCTGGGCTGTACTTCCGCACGGACACAGCCCCCTCTCTGCATGCAGCAACGTGACCGAAGTGGGGCAGGACTCAGGAGCTTTGTTTCTGTAAGTCCTTTACAAGGAGAAGAAGAAGAAGGAAGAAGAAGGAAGAAGAGGAAGAAGAAGAAGGAAGAAGAAAATAAGAAGAAAAGAAAAAGGAGAAGAAAAGGAAAAGAAGAAGAATAGAAGAATAAGAAGGAAGAAAAGAAGAAGAAGAAGAAGAAAAAGAAGACGCAAAAGAAGAAGAAGAAGAAGAAGAAGGGAAAATATGAAGAAGAAAAGAAGAAGAAGGAAAAGTAAAAGTGGAAAAAGACAAAGAAGAAAAGAAGAAGGAAGAGGAAGAAGACTGAGAAGTTGAAGAAAAAGGCGATGATGATAATTGTTGTTTTAAGTGGCGTAACATCTAGATTATCGGTCCCTAATGGTTTGGATAATCATGAAAATGATGAAATGAAGAATTACAACGAAAACTATGAACTAACTACTAAAACGACAAAAAAAAAAGGAAGGGAAACAAATGACAGGAAAAAGAAATGCCCTCAACCCTCCAAGAATGTGGATTGAGGGACACTGAACGAAGTGGAGCCATGAAAGGCAGATAGGAAAGAAAAAAGGGAAGAGAGTCCGCCCCAAAAACAATGGAAGAAAGGAAGAACGGTCCCAGCTCAGGAATCCTTCGGGGTCGCCAACTCCTAAGCTCACCAGCCGTGAGCCCTTGAGGGTGTAGCACTATCCAGGGTGCCTTGAGCAGAAGGCAGGTCCGTCTGTCTGTTAGGTAGTCAGCCCGAAAACTGGTTGGATCCTCAAAAATCACCGCCATTAGGTTATGTGGGCAGTTACCCACAAAAACCCAAGACAGCGCTATATTGAGGTGTACTAGGGAAGATGAGGAGTGAGGTAGTAAGGCATGAAAAGGAAACAAGAGGTCCAACCCCTCGAAGAAAGAGGGAATCAGGAAAGATTGTAGAGAGGAGTCCGACGCGAGTAAGTGGAAGCATTACCGGACTCTGCTGGAGTCCCCTGGTTCCCTACCTACGTCTCACGAGTTGTGAGCCCCGGAAGGGGGAAGAAGAACATGGCTGTATGTTGTTGTTTCATTTTGAAGGGTTTGGAGATCGTGGTGATTTAGCCCCGTGTATTTGGGTGTAAGTGTGTAGAATTTGTCTGATCACCAGTGGTATTTTGCTGCCTGTAGTAGTGTGAACATGAGTATAAGGAAGGAAGCGTGTGGTTTTATGTTACCGTCGATCTCGCGATCATGAGTCACGGAACCACCAATCTTAACGTGGAATACGAATATTTCACTTCAAAAACCTCACATGCATTGGCCGGGAATGGAACCAGGTCTGGCTTGGTGTGAGGCAAGCAGCTTGACTACTGCTTCATCTCGCCCCCGAAGACCATGGCTATACAGCCCATGAAGGGACTTCGACTACCAAGTGACCGCTGCTTTGCCAAATGACCTACAGTTTGCAGGGTGACGCTAATGGTCAGCGGAACGTGTCCTCTCAGGCATTAATCTTGGCTTTCTTTAGTAGCTATGTAGGGTGCTTAAAACTAATTACGAAAATATTATGGGTCTAATACACCTAGGTTGGTTGGTTGGTTAGTTGGTTCCTCAATTTAGGGGGTGCGACAAAGCGGTCATGTAGCCCCGTGTACTTTGGGTGTGTGTAGAATTTGTCTGATAACCGGTGTTAATTGTGATGGCTGTATTGGTGTGTGTTATGTGTTTTTAATTCAAGTAAGGACTGCAGACGATCAGTTTTTCAATTAGTTCCTACTTTTACCACCAAATGCTACGATCCATGACACCTAGCTGCGGACTAGGTTACTTGATGCCATCGCAGCCAGCACCTGGCACCGAACGTTGGAACTAATATAGCGTTATCAAATAATCTAACCTACAATTTTTTCTTCACACAAGTGTAGTTAGTGGAATGTACTTTTTCATGCCATAAATCTATGACATGCGACCGCCGGCTTTACTTCCCCTCCAAAGGAAGGCATACTTAGGGATTTTTGACGCCCTTAAAAATCCGACGACTTCGGCCGGGTTTGAACCCGTGACCTTGTGCATAGAAGCTCAGCATGCTACCAACTACGCCACCGAGGCCACCTATTTTAAGGGGAGGAACAGCGAGGCCATCTGCCCCTAGAACCATTTGTTAGTTATTGTTGTTTTAATGGGCGGAACAGCGAGGTTATCTCCCCCTAGAACCATTAGTTAGCGTTGTTCTTCTTATCTTCTCAAAAACTTCCTCGTCCTTTCGCTATGTGCCTGTCTTCTTTCTTGTAGAGTTCTTTGAGTTTCTTCTCCTTATATTACTATTATTATTTTTATCAGTCTATTATTATTATTATTATTATTATTATTATTGTTACGGCTGTGAGTTTGTGACATCGCTCGCCGTTTGAGTCACAACTGCCCCAGGGGCTGGGCTGTGGCTTGCCTCCTGTATTGCGCGCGCCTTATGCAACAGGGCTACTACAGACAAAGGGATAGTCCAGAAGATTCGTGACTGGACCAGCGGTGGAAACCTCGAGAAGCCGTGGACTCTGGATGGATCTAGAACCATTTATTGAGTCACCGGCCTGCTATATAAGAGTGACCCGTGAAGCAGTTGTCGTTGTGTTTTACGAGCTAGTGCGAGCGATTATCTTGTGCGACAGAAGTGTGGTGACGAAGTGCTGTGCGAGTTACGAAATCCTGTGACATTGTTTCTCCCAGCTTGTGAACAGCGAACATCAAGTGCTCGTAAGTAACTGTATTTGTTGTACCTGAGGAAGAGGGGCAGGTAGCTTCTGCCAAGGCCACCGGACTCATTAGGACGGATTAACTTCTGTGGTCTGTTGCAAGTGAAAGGGGCCAAGGGCGCATAAGGAAGAGACTTGAGGAAACTGGAGAAGGCTCCTAATTGCTTGTATTTGCTGATTAGTGTAATTTTCTGGCCACAATAAAGTTAATTATTTCTTTAAGCAGTAATTAGTGTTGTGCTTTGTACCCCCACCGTAATCCAGTTAACAAAAGTGCCACTAGGGGGTGGCACGTAACAACTGGTGTCAGAAGCCGGATTACGAACTCAAGCACAACACCTGACGGTCCTGGTTTCAAAACCCGAGCAGGTCATTTTCTCTAATTTTCCTGTGAGTGCATGCCCTTTACAAGACAAACAACTAAAATGGAGGAGAAATTGGCAGCATTGCTAGAAAAGTTAAATGGCATGGAAACCAAATTAGAAGACGGCCAGAAGAATTTAACCAAGGACCTAACTGCCAAATTAGAAGACGGCCAGAAGAAGATGGAAGACGGTCAAAATAAGTTAGCGGAGGACCTGAAGAAGATGGAGGACGGCCAGAAGAAGATGGAGGATGGCCAGAAGAAGTTAGCAGAGGACCTGAAGGACAGCCAGAATAAGTTAGCAGAGGACCTAACCGCCAAATTTCTGGATGGCCAGAAAAATCTGGAAGAGTGCCTGCTGACGAAATTAGAGGAGAGCCAAAGGAAATTAGAACAGGGCCTACGTGAGGAAGTCGCAGCAGTGGAAAAGAAGTTCGACGCCTTACAAGTGGAAGTTGCCGAGCTGCGCCAACGCCCGCTGATGGGGGTGGAGGAGAAATTCAACGCCTTACAAAAAGAAGTTGCCGAGCTGCGCCAACGCCCACTGACGGGGGTGGAAGAGGAATTCAACGCTCTACGAGAGGAAGTTGCCGAGCTGCGCCAACGCCCGCCCACCGTTACACCGGGAATATCAGGAACGGGACATAGCAGAGTGACGCCCCCAACCTTCGACGGAAAGGTCCCGTGGAGCACCTACTTACGTCAGTTCGAGGCGGCCTGTTCCATAAATAACTGGAACAACACAGAAAAGGCAACAGCTCTAATTGTAGCGCTGAGAGGTGACGCCCTTAACGTCCTTCAGGCCATCCCGACTGGATCCCAGGACTACGCTTCCCTGATCGCCCATATGGAGTCCCGATATGGAGATAGCCATCTTCAACAGGCCTATCAGATGCAGCTCCGGATCCGGGTACAGAAGAACGCGGAAACCCTGCAGGAGTTCGAGATGGACATCGCACGTCTCGTAAGGCTCGCCTACCCAACAGCGCCGGCCGACTTTCTGGAGCAGATAGCGACGCAGACTTTCACCGACGGGCTACGGGACTCGGACACTCAACAGGCGCTGCGTCTCGCGCGCAATAAGACCCTGGCAGATGCGCTGAGCCACGCACTTGAGTTCGAGACGGCAAAACAGGCATCCAGAATGCACGCGCGGGTGCGTCAAGTGGACGTCGACGAACCAGTAAAAACCAACGAGACCAAGCCCCTGGCCGACGAATTGATGGAGGCGCTAAGCCGTTTCTTCAAGAATCGCAGTACCACCAATAAAAACGTAGCCGAAGGACATCCGGAGAGGCGGCCCGGAAGAGGACTACCGACCTGCTGGACCTGCCGTAAGAGAGGCCACCTGAGCAAGGACTGCGGTGATCGCCGCCGCCAAGGGTTTCCGTCGGGACAGTCAGTCGTAGGGAAACCGCGCGGCCCAGGAAAGCAAGTATCAGCCAACCTTGGGGGGCAAAGGTTGGCTTGTGACAGTCGTCAAGCCCCGGCAGTCCACGTGCGTGTGACGAAGTTACGGAGGGACAATAGCAGCCTGATGGTCGACGGAGTCATCAACGGAGTGAGCTGGCCCATGCTGATCGACACGGGAGCATCGAGGACCATCGTCAATCCCACTGTGATCCCGAAGTGGAGAGTGCAACCCACACAAAGGAACCTCCAGCTAATAACCGCGACCGGAGAGACCGCACCGGTACATGGCGAAGCACCACTGGAGTTCGTCATTGGTCGACGGGTGATAAAGCATCCAGTGCTTGTGGCTGACGTATCAAACGAAGTGATCATCGGACTGGACTTCCTGGACCAGAACAACATCATCTTGGACCTGAGTAACAACACTCTGCACTTCGGAGGTGAGGAACTTGCTTTGCAACCAGCACACGAGGTCGTCACCGCACGACGAGTAAGGCTGAGAGAGGACGTCATCGTTCCTGCCAGGACGGAGGTCAGCGCCGCCGTAATTGTCGACGGAACTGCTGAGGGAGTGGCGGCTGTCATCGAGCCAAAATATGAGGACATCCAGACAAAAGGATTGCTAGTAGCCAAGACCCTCATCAACACGACGTCGCGACCGTACGTCCGCCTGTCCAACCTGAACGACTACGACATTACGGTTCACCGGGACACCAACCTAGGAGTCTGCGAGCCCGTTACCTGGATTGCCCGCATCACGCCAACTTCAGGACCTGTTACGCGAATTCCAGGACGTCTTCTCCGTGGGGAGCAAAGACTTCGGCAGGACAAGCTTGGTCCAGCACAGAATCGACGTTGGGGACAGCGCACCGATTAGGGCCCCATTCCGACGAGTCCCGCTCGCCAAGCAAGCCGAAGTCGACCGGATGGTAGAAGAGATGAAGGAGCAAGGGGTGATCGAGCCATCACATAGTCCTTGGAGTTCTCCGGTCGTGCTAGTGAAGAAGAAGGACGGTTCCATCAGGTTCTGCGTGGATTACAGGCGGGTGAACGACGTCACGAAGAAGGACAGCTACCCTCTACCCCGGATCGACGATACCCTGGACACCATATCAGGGTCGAGATGGTTCTCCACCTTGGATTTGAAGAGTGGCTACTGGCAGGTGGAGGTCCACCCTAAGGACCGCGAGAAAACGGCGTTCTCTGTGGGCAGCGGGCTCTGGCAGTTCACCGTCATGCCATTCGGTCTGTGCAACGCCCCTGCGACCTTCGAAAGGCTAATGGAGTCCATTCTGAGGGGACTACACTGGAAGACCTGCCTGGTCTACCTAGACGACGTCATCGTTCTGGGGAGAAGCTTCGAGGAGCACTACAGCAACCTGAAGGAGATCTTGTTGAAGCTACGGGCTGCCCAGCTGAAGTTGAGCCCCAAGAAGTGTCAGCTCTTCCAGAAGCGGGTCCAGTACCTTGGGCATATCGTCTCCGAGGAAGGGGTGCGCACCGACCCAGAGAAGACCGCAGCTGTGAGGGAGTGGCCAGTTCCGAAGGACAAGTCCCAACTACGAAGCTTCCTGGGACTCTGCACTTATTACCGTCGCTTCGTGAGGGGATTCGCCGACATCGCCAAACCTTTACATCGACTGACTGAGAAGGACCAACTCTTCACGTGGACAGCAGAATGCCACAGTGCCTTCGAACAACTCAAGCAGGCTCTGTGCACCGCGCCTATTTTGGCCTACCCCAGACCTGGAACAAGGTTCATCGTCGATACCGATGCCAGCGACTTTGGCATAGGGGGAATCCTGTCGCAAGTAGTGGACGGCGAGGGAAGAGTAGTGGCCTACTTCAGCAAGGCCTTGTCAAAGCCAGAAAGGAACTACTGCGTCACCAGGAAGGAGCTGCTCGCCATCGTGAAGACCATTGAACACTTCCACAAGTACCTGTACGGGCAAGAATTTCTCATCAGGACCGACCATGCATCCCTGCGGTGGCTCCTGAACTTCAAGCAGCCCGAGGGTCAACTCGCGCGGTGGTTAGAGAGGCTTCAACAATACAACTTTGAGATTCAGCACAGGAAAGGCCAACTGCATTCTAACGCCGACGCCCTGTCACGAAGACCGTGCCCCGAAGACTGCACCTTCTGTACTAGGAGGGAGGAGAACACCGGGATACTGTGCCGACGGACTACTGTGGAACTTCAAGGGAACTGGAGCCGCGAATCTTTCACGCGGGCACAAGCAGAAGATGATGACCTGGGACCGATAGCCGAATGGAAGAAGGCCTGTGTCCCCAGACCCGGGTGGAACATTGTGAGTGACTGCAGCCCAAAGTTTAAGTCCTACTGGGCACAGTGGGACTCGCTGATTGTAAGGGATGGCCTCATCTGCCGTACCTGGGAGAGCACCGACGGGAAGACATCTCGGGAACAAGTCGTCGTTCCAAAGGCTATGACGGAGGAAGTCCTGAAGGAAGTTCATGGAGGATCATCTGGTGGACACCTAGGGATAAAGAAGACCCTGGAGAAGCTGAGAGAGCGGTTCTACTGGATCGGATGCCGAACAGACGTGGAGAACCACTGCGCGAGGTGCCACGATTGCGCAGCCAGCAAGGGCCCAGGACGAAGACGACGGGGTCCACTGAAGACCTACAACGTGGGCGGCCCCATGGAGAGAATGGCCATCGATGTTGCTGGGCCATTCCCGTTAAGCGAGGCAGGGAACCGCTACATATTAGTCGTCAGCGACTACTTTACCAAATGGCCGGAGGCGTATGCGCTCCCTAACCAAGAAGCCGCGACGATCGCAGAGACCCTGGTGAAGGAATTCGTCAGCCGGTACGGAGTACCCCTGGAGCTGCACTCCGACCAAGGGAGGAACTTCGAGTCGCAGGTGTTCCAGAACCTATGCCAGCTGCTGGGAATCCGGAAGACAAGGACAACGCCGCTACACCCTCAGTCCGACGGGATGGTAGAGCGATTCAATCGCACCATCGAGAACCATCTCCGAATAGTCGTCAGCGAGCACCAGAGGGATTGGGACAAACATCTTCCACTATTTCTCCTGGCCTACCGCGCCGCCGTGCATGAAGCCACCGGGTGCACACCAGCCCGGGCCATGTTTGGGAGGGAGCTCCGTCTACCTGTCGATCTTGCCTTTGGCCGACCTGGGAATGATCCGATCCCGGTAAGCCAGTATTGTCAAGAACTGGTCGACCAACTGGAGGACGTGCACGCGTTCGCGAGGAGGAAACTGCGGATCGAGACCGACAGAATGAAGACCCGATACGACCAGCAGACGGATGCCGGCGGATTCCACGAGGACGACCTGGTCTGGCTCTTCAACCCATTACGGAAGAAAGGCCTGTCACCCAAACTGCAGAAGTCCTGGGAGGGCCCGTACCGAGTCGTGAAACGGATCAACGATGTCGTCTACAGGATCCAGCGGAGCCCGAGGGCGAAGATGAAGATCGTGCATCGAGATCGCCTGGCAGCCTACGGAGGGACACAGACGGACCAATGATTGATCGGGACGATCAGCCTTTTTAGGAAGGGGGTGGTGTTACGGCTGTGAGTTTGTGACATCGCTCGCCGTTTGAGTCACAACTGCCCCAGGGGCTGGGCTGTGGCTTGCCTCCTGTATTGCGCGCGCCTTATGCAACAGGGCTACTACAGACAAAGGGATAGTCCAGAAGATTCGTGACTGGACCAGCGGTGGAAACCTCGAGAAGCCGTGGACTCTGGATGGATCTAGAACCATTTATTGAGTCACCGGCCTGCTATATAAGAGTGACCCGTGAAGCAGTTGTCGTTGTGTTTTACGAGCTAGTGCGAGCGATTATCTTGTGCGACAGAAGTGTGGTGACGAAGTGCTGTGCGAGTTACGAAATCCTGAGACATTGTTTCTCCCAGCTTGTGAACAGCGAACATCAAGTGCTCGTAAGTAACTGTATTTGTTGTACCTGAGGAAGAGGGGCAGGTAGCTTCTGCCAAGGCCACCGGACTCATTAGGACGGATTAACTTCTGTGGTCTGTTGCAAGTGAAAGGGGCCAAGGGCGCATAAGGAAGAGACTTGAGGAAACTGGAGAAGGCTCCTAATTGCTTGTATTTGCTGATTAGTGTAATTTTCTGGCCACAATAAAGTTAATTATTTCTTTAAGCAGTAATTAGTGTTGTGCTTTGTACCCCCACCGTAATCCAGTTAACAAAAGTGCCACTAGGGGGTGGCACGTAACATTATTATTATTATGACTAATGATCCACGACCGCAATTATACAAATGAACTTCTCCAGGTATTAGGTCGTTTAGACCACAAATTGTGCAAGCGATGTGCATGGAAGCTGCAGAATTAAAATGCCCGATGTAATCGGGACTCAAACCTGCAACCTAATATCTTAAACCGTTCATTTCTCATAATGCGACTGGGAATATCCAATCCTTTGAATCTACAGATTTAAAATTTTTGGCAAACCGCGAATCGAAACCATGGATTCTGGAACAGGAGTCGCAATTGGTGCATAAAGACAACATAAGGAACAAATGAGTTGAGACAGAGCGCGGTTTGTTTTTGGGTGCTGAAGTGCTGGTAACAGTGTGGGAACGTGTTGTGCTTGCGAATTAGTTCCTGGGAAGTTCGAGGTCACACACAATGGGAAGATCACACTAATTATCACAAACAGTAGTAGCTACTAATTATTTTAAACCATTCATAAGAACGCGATTAGAAATTCGGTGAATGCTTGAGCCGTCCATCCACACACACACACTCAAATATGGTGAGAGTAGAAAACACTGTCTATATTCAATCACATCAATTTGTCTAGGTTTATGCCGTGTCTTGTGTGGTGTTTCGTCTAGGAACACCAAGCTGATTCATCAGCAGGCTCTTGATGTCCGTGCCCGGACCCCCACAGGAGCAGCGAACTGTGCGCTACCTCACTTTTTATGAAGCGCACCTACGTCTCTTTACTGCGAGAGCTAAAATCTCAAGCAGCCTTAACCTCCCTATGGAGGCTTTCAAAGATATGTTATATTATCAACCAATGATACCCTCAACCCTCGAAGAATGAGTATTGAGAGACATGGAAGGAAGAAGTGCCAGACAGAGAGGAAAGGAAAAGAGGAGAGGGTCCGCCCCAAAGGCAATGGAAAAAGGAGGAGAAACTTGACCCAGCTCAGGAATCCCTCGGGGTCGCCAACTCCCAAACTCACTAGTCGTGAGCCCTTGAGGATGTAGGACTATCCAGCATGCACCAGAAGTGGTGGGTCTACACACACCCTGCCTCCCTTCAGCAGAAGGCAGCAGATATCAGGAAAAGGAAAAACCAGAGGTCTGACCCCTCAAAAATGAGGGATCATGAAAGATGAGACAAGGGCCAATTAAGGCGGGAAAGAGAGGCATCGGATACCCTAATACCGTTCGGGTAGGAAGAGAACAAGAGTTGACCAAGAGAGGTCGACAGGAAAGAAGACTGAGAGGAGCCCGACACAAGTAACTCGAAGCAATGCTGGACTCAGCTGGGGTCCCGTGGTCGCCAACCCACGTCCCACTAGATGTTAGTCGGAAGTAACGATGGCTTTACTATAGGACGGGTCAAGGGCGGTGTGTTTACATCTTGCAGAGATGAGGTTTCAGTTCATTCGCTGACTGCAACTGCGGAGCTGCCAAAAGACCACATTGTTCAGGAGAGCCCACTTCGAGCATTTGACGGTGATCTGAGGACACTACACCAAGTGTTTAGAGCTCTCTGGACTGTTTGGACATTTCCATTGATTATAGATATAGCGTACACACATCAAAAAGAATTTTGCATATTGCCATGGCATAGGCTACATAGGCTATAACCAGCAAAAATGAGGAAATAATGGGAGTTCGGGCAAGACTACAGAGAGCATATTTCTCAGTACCTATCTTCAGGAATAGTGACATAAGCCATAGACTAAAAGTAATACTATACAAAATACTCATACGCAGTATTGTGGTGTATGGAAGCGAAACGTGGGACCTTTCAAAGAAAGACATGGCAAAGATCGATTCCATCGGAAGGAAAATCGTGAGGAGAATCTATGGACACGTCTGTGTGCAAGGAGATTGGAGAATTAGATGTAATAACGAACTATACTCCCTATATGGAAAGACATCCTTGTCGCAGGTCATCCGGGTTAAGAGACTCAAATGGGCAGGTCATCCGATTAGGATGGAAGAAAATTAAGTACCAAAGAAGGTATTTTCAGGAGAATTTGGAGGAGGAAGGCTGGTGGGAAGGCCACGTAATAGATGGGAATATAGTCTATGTTAGGATGCAGCACATATCCTCAAGATCCGAATTTGGAGAGTTGCGACGCAGGATCGACAAGGTTGGCGGAAAGCAACTGGGGAGGTCATGACCCAAAGACGGGCCGACGCGCCATACAAGAAGAAGAAGAAGAAGTAGTAGTATTGGCATGGAGCACAGTGGGGATCAAAGTGAGGACGGACTTAATTATTAAGCAGTGTCCACACCTGCTCTACACAATTGAGATCAGGAGTATAGGCAGGCCATTCCATTCTGTGAAGACCATTCTCCCGATGAAAGGCTCTGCGTGGCCGAGCGTTATCGTCCACGAAAGTGAAATTTGTGCCGAAATTGTCAGCATAGCCTTTCACTACAGGTGCCAGGATAGTATCCTTGTATCGTAAGCCTGTCATACGCTCTGGGATGTACACAAGAGGGGTTCGGTGACCATATATGATGCCACCCCAAAACATTGCACCACCTCCTCCCTGTTGGTATCGGTCGTCCATACGTTCACTGGGTCGTCTCCACACTCGCACAGATCTATCCTCATTGACACAGGCGAGTGTACCCAGCCGATATACACGCACGCAAGAACAACTAATGGGCTTGAGACCACTACGACTCTTGGCCAGCAGTAGGATACAAAACTTGTTTTGATGTATATAATACAGTGCGGCAGGGAATGTTCTCCGCAGTACTGCAGGTACTGCTACGTTAGGTGAGAGCCGGTGTTAAGTTGGCAGCGCGGTGTCAGACCTTTCGCTCACTCGCCCTGGCTGTCTTCTCCAAGGTCGACAGGATATCAGAACACACGTGTGAGCTGTGCTGTGCCAACTCAACCCCGGCTCTCACCTAACGTCCCAGTGCCTAGGCACATGAATTTGAACGCTCTTATAAATCCAACGACTTCGACCGGGTTTGAACCCACTTTCTTGGTCATAGCGCTTCAGTATGATACCGACTACGCTAGAGGTCCTCAAAGTGGGAGGGGGAGGGGGGAGGAAAGGGGTGCGCAGAGAGTGATTAAGGGAGGGGGGAGGCGGCTCTGATTGAAATATTTATATTTCATATTCTATAACAAATATTACTATCCTCATATCCATGAACCTATCATAGACAGTAAGCTCCCATGACCATTCAACACTAATAAACTCGTACTTTTGCTGTCTTATTTCTGGAGGTTTAATTCTGGTCATAGGGTTGGAACCGGGTACACTCAGCCTCGTGAGTCAAAGACTGTTAAGAGGTGGGTTCAATCCCCATATCAGCCATCTCGAAAATGGTTTTCTGTGGTTTCCCACTTTTACTCCAGGCAAATTCCGGGATGGTTCCTAACTTAAGGCCACGATCACTTCCTTCCCAATCCTCTCTGAATTGCAAATAAGTTACACTCACTAAGACAGCCATCACAATTACACAGGTTATCAGACAAATTCAACACACACCCTTCTACACGGGTATATATGACCACTATGTCTCAAAGCCCCTAAATCAATCAACAACAACAGCTATTTGCGTGGCACTGGTTCAACGTCCAGGTCGTGATCAGATCTCAAATGCATTACTACTAATCGATTTTTTTATTATGGATACCCGAGTTTAGGTTGGTTGGTTGGTTCCTCAGTTTAGGGGCTGCGACAACGTGGTCATGTAGCCCCGTGTACTTTGGGTGTGTGTAGAATCTGTCTGATAACCGGTGTAAGTTGTGATGGCTGTATTAGTGTGTGTTATCCGTTTTTAATTCAAGTAAGGACTGCAGACATTCAATTTGTCAAGTATTTCCTACTTCCGCTACAAAACGCCACCGTCAATGATAACTAACGTGGTCATGTAGCCCCGTGTACTTTGGGTGTGTGTAGAATCTGTCTGATAACCGGTGTAAGTTGTGATGGCTGTATTAGTGTGTGTTATCCGCTTTTAATTCAAGTAAGGACTGCAGACATTCAATTTGTCAAGTAGTTCCTACTTTCGCTACCAAACGCCACCGTCAATGATAACTAGTTCTGAACTTGGTTACTAGATGCCACCGCAGTTGACTACTGGCGTTGGAACCTAAGAGCGTTACTCAAATCTAACCTATAATTTAGCTTCACACAAGTCCAATTAGTGGAAGTTTTTTTACATGCCATAAGTCTATGATTTGGGACCGCCGACTTTACTTCCTCTCCGAAGGAAGGCATACTGAGGGATTTTTAACGCTCTTAAAAAATCCGACGACTTCGGCCAGGTTTGAACCCGCGACCTTGGGCATAGAGGCTCAGCATGCTACCAACTGCGCCACCGAAGCCGCTCTTGAGTTTAGGACTTAATTACAAACAAACCAACAAATATACGTATTGAAAAAAATCTGTTATACCAATATTTTCCTTGTTTAATTCTGCGTTAGACCATATAAGCCAATTATTCTCGAGTGTAATATTTTTTTCTTATTTGTGGTTGTATGGATATGTGTCCGGGATTTTGGAGTCTTTTCTAGGAACCGCTCACTTGCAATTATATACATAGAAAACTACTAGTTTGAGGGTAATGCAATTTTTATATGCTATAGACACAAGTATTAGTAGTGTAAATCTCAAGTTTCAATGTTTTTCAACTACCCAATAAGAAGTTCTTTTCCTTTTTCTTAACTAATTTTATCTCAGTCCAGGATAAACATGCAACAGGAAACTTGGCCTCATTTTAACGATCTCATTCGTGATTATCAGAAACTACAACCACTGCAAACTTACAGTGTGATACCGAATTTATGAATAGTGTTTGATGGGATGTTTTGTGCACACTAGCTCGTTCGACTAAAAGATACGGTTTTCCCTAATGCACATGCTACCTGCTATACTTAGCGAGGTTGTTGGTGGTGTGAATCGGAGAATTCCCGCTCTTTGCTTCTACAGTATTATTGGCCCGTTTGCCATCTCTTGATGAATGCAGTGCATTTGCATTTGTCTGTTGGCACAGGCTAGAGTAAAATGTGGCTTTTCACCGATGTCTGAGTCTCACTCATGACGGTGATTATATGGAAGTTACTGAGGTATGGGTGGTGCTTAGTAATGACATTCAGGACACAGTCAGTACCTGTGGATGCTATGAAAAGTTCTACTCATAGGGTTAGTACTGCTGTTCTGACTCAGTGAGGAAAGCAATGGCAAATTACCTCACTCCTCATCTTGCCTAGTACGCCTCAATATAGATCTGCCTTGGGCTTTTGTGGGTATCTACTTACATAACCTAACGGCGGTACTTTTTGAGGATCCAACCAGCCTTCGGGCTGACTACCTAACACACAGCTTCTATTATTTTATCACTACATGACCATCGTCGACGACTCCGTGGGGTTAAGGGAGTGATTGAACCTATGTAAAGTAGTTCCTATTCTATTATTAATACTTCAGTTGAACGTATTTCAGTTTGTCCGAAATGGCCCTTGTAGAACTCAAATTTCGAAACGTTGAGGAGTAGTTGCTTTAATTCGTTGTTACATTGTAACTTAATCAGTTCTAGCTGCAACTCTGATTTTACTGTTTCACAGTCAACATTAAAATAATGGCATGCTGAAACGTCCATGTCCTGTTCGATAACTTTGAAGTTCTGATATCTTTATTCAAATTCGTCGTGGAGATTTTTCGCACAAAAGGATATTACACAAAACGCATAAACACAATGAGTTTGAAATAGTTTTTCACTTTTAGGTACACAGAACAGGATAATATAATGCAATTTTGTAGTTCATGTCACTTGCACTTAGTCCACCTCGCGTGGTAGCAAGCATTCTTGGCTGTAACCGTGGAGGCCCGGGTTCGATTTCCGGCTCGGACAAGAACTTTAATTCTGGGCTGAGGGTTGGAGTGGGGTACAATCAGCAATCTTAGAAATTGTTTCCCGCTTTTACACGAGACAAAATGACGGGATGGTACCTGAATTAAGGCTTCGACCGTTTCTTTCCCAAAATCTGGGCTCAACTACGAATACACGGGGTACATGACCACGATATCTCAAGCCTATAAATGAAACAACAAGTACGGAAGAACATCCTCCTACTGTTGCTCTTCATATGTCTTGTATGAACACAGTCACGGTTGTTATGACTATGCAACAACGGGACTTCAGAGCCATTCAGATCTGTGATTACTGCAGGCACGTCCACTTTCCACTCCGCAGTAAGCAAGAGGCACATCTCTTTACACCAACCTTCATACTCATGATTGGCAAATCCCTCAATTTGCGATGATATGAAAGCAAAACTTAAATGGTTCGAATACGAGTTACAGTGGCTTCATTCTAAGTTTGGTTTCGTCTACACGCATTTCAATCAAATGTTACAATAACATCGGTGCATTATTCCGAATGCTACGGCACATATTTTACGAATTCAGTTATACTACAATATCAAAGCTCACATACGCTCAGTAAATACACGGAGATGGTGATCGCGATGCTTCTGGTCTCCAGAAGAAAGCACTATAAATGAATGACATTAACTACTTAAACCACTATGACTGACCTGGTGTAACGGCTAGCATTCTTGGCTATCACACTGGATTTGATTCCCGACTCTGCCCAAAAAATTAATTTTGGTGACTGCTGGAACGGGGTAACCTCAGCCTCGCGTGGCAAACATGAGAAGAGGCGGGTTCGATTCCCACCTCAGTCAACCTGTTTTTTCGTGGTTTCCCCACTTCTTCTCCAGGCGAATGCCGGGATGGTTTCTAAATTAAGAGCCACGGCCGCCTCCTTCCCAATCGTCATCTGAATTACAACTATTCACACACAAATAAAGCCATCACAATAACACAGGTTATCAGACAGATTTCACACACACACGATGTCACAAAGCCCCTCAATTAATCAACGACAACATGAAGCATTGGAAGTTTTTACTTTTACGTGACCGTTAATCTCGCGATCATGAGCCACGGGACCTCCATTTTACGTGGAATCCGAACCACAGGACATGCCATTTCACTTCGAAAATCTCACATGCATTGACCGGGAATCAAACCCGGTCCGCCGTGGTGAGAGGCTAACAGCTTGACCGCTGCGCCACGACGCCTCACAAGCGCTCTAAACAAATGTTAAAATAATACCGGTGGAATATTCCGAACTCAACTGCACACATTTCACGAATTCACCTATGCATCAATTTTAAAGGCTCACACACGCACAGTAAATATACGGAGCTGATGATCACGATGCTTCTAGTTTCCAGGAAGATGCAATATAAACAAATAAAATATGTAAACAATTGATGTGGTCCTACCTCTTGGGCATGCTGATCCTGCGCTGCCGGAACATGTTCCTGTCCATGACCGTGTACCGCGTGCCCGTGTTGTACACTGGAGTAGTGAGGCCGACTCTCCATTTAGCGGCCGGCAAGAGATGCCCACTGCGCATGTGCCGCAACCTCCTTTCTCTCCGAGATTCGCATCCATCAGCTGAGTGACCGCGCCCACCTGTCGCTCGCCCGCTGTCCGAAGATTGTCTGGTCTGGATCCTCCCTTCCGCCAGGGAGGGGTTGCTAATTTATTCTCTCGAGCGTCAAGAGTTCTCGGCGCAGTCCACACACCCCCTTCTTCTTGTCCTTCCGGGTCGATGACCTCGAACAACATCATCATCATCATCATCATCATCTTTATCTTTTTCCTGTTCTTTCTTCTCTTCCTTTTCTCTTCTCTTTCGACTTCTTCACATTTCCTTCCTTTCTCCCATCCTCACCTTCGTCTTCTTGTCATTTCCATCTTCTCCTTCGTCTTCTATTTATCTTTCCTTCGTCTCCTCCTTTGTCGCTTCTACTTCTTCACTTCATGCTTCTTTATCTCCTTCTTCTTCTTTTCCACTTATCTTTCTTCTCCTTCTTCCCTTTCTTTCCTCAACATCTTCTTTACTTCCTTGTTCTTCCTCTCTTTACCTTCTTTTGTTCCATCTCCTCTGTTCCTTCTTAACTTCCATGTTTATTTTCTCGTCCATCTTCTTCTGTTTTTCCAACTTCTTCTTCTTTTTATCCTCCTCTTCTCCTTCTTTTTCTCTGTTTTCTTCTCTTCCTCCTACTTCTGCTTCTCTTTTTTCTCCTCCTTTCCTTCACCTCCTCCTTTTTCTTCTCTCCCATCTCTCTTTCTCTTCTCCTTCGTTTTCTCTTTTCCTACTTGTTTTCCTCCTGCTCTTCTCCTTCTTTTTCATTCTTAACCTCCTTTTCTCTTCCCCATCGTCTTCTTTTCTTTTCCTTCTTAACCTCTTGTTTTCTTTTTCCGTCGTCCTCTTCTCTTTTTCTTTTTATCTTTTCCTTCTCCTCCTTCTCATCTTCTTCTCATCTTTTCCTTCTCCTCCTCATCATCTTCTTCTCCTTCTCTTCCTTAGCGCTTCGTGTTGCTGTGGAATAGTGGTTTTACCTTCTTTGAGGAGGGAAACCTGTTCAGCGTTGGGACAGTGGAGGTAAATATCTATAGTCTCCCTCGAACTGTCATCCATATGAAACCCACGGCATAGCCGTAGTCATTAAATCGTGCACCACGGCCTCGAGGCCAGCTGCTACCAAATCCGGAGATCCGAGGTTCAAATCCCGGCACTTACAGCTCTAACAAATGAGCATTGAAAAGCAGCAGTGGTGAATTGGATTCCGATTTCATAGATAGCGACATTCTTTTTGAAAACGTACGATTGAAGAAATACACAAGACGAGTAGGATACTGTGTCGCGTTGAGCCCGTATACCATTGAAGCAGGGCGAGAGTTCTCGCATGGGTCTGCTAGTATTAACCCGTAAAATCATTGGTGCAGAGCAGTACGTCTTGGCTATGAAAGCTCGAGTGTAGATGACGCTGATAGACTGGGATTTCATCAGAGCTTCCTCCTGTGCTCACTAAATGGATTATTGGCTGCTGCACAGGAGGTCCGGGTTCGAATCCCGACTCTGACAATTCATTTTAATTCTGGTCTGAGAGCTGGAACGGGGTACACGCAGCCTCGTGGGGCAAAACTAAGGAAAGGTGGGTTCGATTCCTACCTCAGCCATCCTGGAAGTGGTTTTCTTACTTCTACTCCAGGCAAATGGCGCGACGGCCGTTTCCATCCCAATGTTCGATTCCCGGTCATTGCATGTGAGATGCTATGTCTTGTGGTTCGGATTCCTCGTAAAAAGGAGGTCCTGTGGCTCATGATCGCATGATTAACGGTCACGTAATACTAAGAGCGTCCTTCCTTTTTTTTAGCCTCAATTACAAATACACACAGTAATACAGAAGCCACAGGTCATCAGACAAATTCTACACACCCACACAAGTAGCAGGCGTGGATTCAAGGGGGGGGGGGGGGGGGTCACGGGGGTCATGACCCCCCGCCCCTCCCAAACGGAGACCAAATTCTGTTTGCGAACTCAAAAAACGAAAAAACAATGACGAAACAAATAAAGCTTAAGGAATTTTAGCTGAAAAACAGTTTTTCTCATTTTTTCATTACTGAAAATATCTTTATTGCAATTATTATTTCTATTACAACTGTACATATTTACAAATTCACACCTGTTGTATAAAAACGATTATTTATATAACAAAATCAACTCGTCTATTTTGTTTAGCAAACCTTGTGATTACCGAATCGATGTTTATAGTGATGTCACGATGAATGTGCAGCAATGCACGGATAGGAATTTGGGGCTTTTTTCGCACCAAAAAATTTTGCTGACGTCCAAACTGCAAGCTTGATTGGCAATTTAAGCTGTGACTTTCTCCCTTTGTCGGTACCAACTCGATTTGCCGAAACTGTAACGTACCTTGATACATTTCTGGAAGCTCGATGTAAAAGTCGCAAACACGCCTTTCAATGTGTACGAATATTTTTGGTGCGCTAAATGCATCAAATTTCTATCCATGTAGCTTGCAAAAAAAATTGGTCTGGTTTTGTACGTTTGGTTATTTTGTGATTGCGTTTTTAGTGATACCATTTTCTTATCAATTTCGATTCTCTGACACCCCCCCAAAGCCAAACTCTAGATCCGCGCCTGACAAGTAGTCGGGCCTGACGGCCACGATATCCGAGCCCTTAAATATAACAACATAATCAGTTTCCTCGGATATGGTAAGTTGGGGCCAAACAACTCCTGCTTCACGCTGTGGTAGTGTCCAAGACGCTGTGTTTTGTGGGGAATGCTGAGGAATGGTGGCCTGTCACGATCTTGTGTACAGTTACTGCTGCAAGAAACTGGAGCGTTCACCTACACCGCCCTTGACAATCTGTTGTGACAGCTGAGCTCTCATTAGGGGTGGAGATGTTTCGCAAATGCAATAAATGGAAAAATGACCTTTTCATTTTTTATTTTCTCGACCAGGAATCCACATTTTGATTCGTTTCGAAAAAGTGACAAAATGCGAAATTTGGAAATTAGCCTACACTGACATTCTATATCCTCTTCAGACCCAGCGAGCACATATGTCACTTTCACTTATTTAATATTTTTTAACAGCAGCAGTTGGTATTACATGAATTCTACCCTTAACATTCCCATTTCTACGGGGTCGGGTATAATATATGGTTTCCATGTGGCGGATTGTTTTTACGACCAGACGGCTTTCCCAATGCCTAGCTCTTCAGATTTCTAAAGTTTAAAATATACAATGGGCTAAAGGTGTGCTTCTGCAACAAGACAATGCCCGCCCCCACACTAGCCGAGAGATAACCGCTGCCATTGATCAAATGGGATTCACGGTGCTGTCATACCAACCATACTCTCCCGGGAGGTAACAACTGTTGTGTAATGTACTTCATTTGGGTAGAAAAAAATAAAGTTTAAAACAATATAGTACGTCCCTCGTACTTAAGTCTAATGATTGTTTGATATGAAACATTGTATGTGATAAATTGCAATTAAAGGAATGATCTTCATATCAAACAATCATTAGACTTAGTAGCCTTTTTTATTCTTGAGCTGAGGAAGACCTCAATGTCAGGTTGAAACATATACTGTACTATCTTATATCTTATCTTATATCTTATATCTCTATACAAAAATGAAAGTTTGTCTGTTTTTTTTCTGAATTTCCACGGGAATTTGAGTTATTAACGCGTTTCAGACTGATTTATGACGGTTGCGCGCAAAAACAAAATTTTTGTCTGTCTGTCTGTGTACAATTTTGCACGCGCATCAATCGAGAACGGTTGAGTGGATCAACGTAATATTTGGTACAGATGTCCATCAGAGGCACGAAGGTAATCATTGATGTAACCCTTCTCCATACCTCTCATAAAGGAGGGCCTACCCCCTTTAAATGCATGCTGAAATGGGCGTAGAAAGACGAGAAAAAGCTCATTTTCAGCGTCTCAATGTGAGAAAAAAAAACTCGTAATTTCATTTATTTAGCTATTGAAAGAACGCAAGCTGGTAACCATGGCAACACAATCTCAGAAGACCATCTATTTCTGTTAGACGCAATGCCATCTTATATATTAAAATAGTTTTCAAAAAATTTCACCCTTTACTAAAATTGAAATATCTCGGGAAGTATTTGCGCTACGACAACGTGTGTTGTCTTAAAATGTAATGCCCGTCAAGCACCGTCCATTGATACCCACCTTACTTGATTATATCATTCGAGTATTAAAATAATTGCGAATATTACTTCCTTCAAGGTCTCACGAAAATAGAATCGAATGACTTGACGGACATATTGTCGCTAGGCGACAACGACTAACACTGTATCATGATATTCAACGCCTCCCCAATAATAAATCTAACTTGATATTAACAGAGAGTTCCCTAATTACGTCATGATATCGTTAACTTCTACCTGCTCCACTCGGGCGCTAATGACGCATGTATCCATACATGATATCGTTAACTTCTACCTTTTCCACTCGGGCGCTAATAAGTAGAAGGGGATTTTGTGCACACAATTTAATTAAAACTTCTCAAATAATGGATTACTTTGAGACTGAAATGCTCATGCACAATCAGCAGTCATTTTGCTAATGACACTGTCATGTCAACATCTCCTTGAATGACAACAAATACTGTATACGAAAGAAAATTAATTTCACGAAGATGCCGCTACAGTCGAATGTTGGAACCGCCATTTTGTATTGTGTATCCGATCTTTCTGTTATATAGTCTTTGGTTTCACCAGCTACAAACTGTCTTCCTTTCGTTTCATCATTCGTCCTTTAGGTTGTGTGCTCAATCAATACAATGAATCATATTATGATGAATGAGAGGCGACACTCAATTACAAATGTTATAAAGATTAAAGGTGACGGTATTTGCCTGTTCAGGTCATTGGCATATTGTGAGTAAAACAATCAGAGATTATTTACACAGGTTAGAAAGCGAATTGTAAAACCTGTTACAGACAAGTGGAATAATTATTCTTCCTTTATTGTTGGCAACAGCGATATGTACGAAACTGCTATCAATACGAGCGATGATTACAAGATGTATATGTCTTTGAATGGTGTTCATGGAGGTCATGTTGAGTTAATTGTCGCTGCACAAGTTTGCAAAATGGATATTTATTCGTGGATTACTACTGTCGTGACCGGTTAAAATATATACGTCATCAACAAACGAAGTTACGAGTTGATACATAAATGCCAGTTTAGCAGACGCCTTGTATGTACGAGCAGAAAATGAAAATCTCAGAGTCGGTCGTATTGTAGTTTTGCCATCTTATTTTACAGGCAGCCCAAGGAAAATATTGCAAAATTATCAGGATGAGATGGCGATAGTGAGGAAGTTTGGAAAGCCCGATTTATTCATTACCTTCACCTATATTGTGGGCTGGCCAGAAATACTTAACAGCATTCATCTCTGGGAAACGGCTAATAATAGGCCTGATATTGTAGTGAGAGTTTTCCATTGCAAAGTAAAGGAATTGCTACGATTGATTAATGTTAAGTAAATTTTCGGTAAAAGCATATCTATATACAGTGGAATTTCAAAAACGATGTCTCCCGCACATCCATTTACTCTTAACATTAACGGAAGATTGTAAGTTTCGAGAAATTTCTGACATTGACAGTGTGGTGTCACCTGAAATACCAGATCTCGAGGATGAAGCGTTATACGAGTTGGTAAGGCGTCATTTGGTACATGGTCCTCGCGGATCTATGAATCCTTCTTCAGTCTGTATGAAAGATGGCGTATGTGAGAAAGATTTCCCTAAACAGTTTGAGGAAGAGACCAAAGATAATGCCAATGGTTATCCTTCGTATAGGAGAAAAAATAATGGACGGTTTATTATAAAAACAATTCGAGGCATTGACATTGAAATCGATAGTCGTCCATTGTTCCCTACAATCCATTTCTTTTGCTTTACTAGCAAGCTCATATTAATGTTGAAATATGCTCAAATATCTTATATTAAAATCCACAAGTATGTGTATAAACGTCATGACTGCTACATTGTTAAAATATATACTGAAGGCGAAACGGTGAACTACGATGAAATTACTTCTTTCCTAAATGCTAGATATGTTGGTCCAACAGAAGCCGCATTCAGGATATTTTCATTTCACATGTATGAACAGTCACATTCTATCGTGCGATTACCAGTTCACTTGCCAAATTGCAAAATATCTATTTTAAAAATGATAACGCCCTGATATTTTACTTCAAGCACAGTTGCGCAGCACGGAATTACAAGCGTGGTTCAAGTTAAATCAAGATTCGCAAGCCAGTGGCAAAAAAGAAAAAAATGTTTCAAAAACTATAGGCAGAATGTATAATTTTTCGCCTACAGAAACAGAAAGGTATTATTGACGCCTGTTATTGCTTCACGTCATAGGTGCTACCAGCTTCCTGGATCTACGAACATACAAAACAGTTGTCTATTCTACTTTAAAAGAAACAGCTAAGGAGTGAGATTTGCTGATTGACGATTCTGAATGGCAGCGTTGTTTGGCAGAAGCGTCACAATTTCAGATGCCTTCTCAGTTACGACAACTGTTTTCTTACATATGTAACTTTCAGACCCCTTCAAATGTAAGATAGTTATGGGACATTTTCAAGAATTCATTATCAGAAGATTAACTGCAGATTCACGAACCTAACATTGCATATCAGTTCACTCTTATACATATTTCTAATACATTTAAGCTCCATGGTCTTCCCATTACTTCTCTCGAATTGCCAGCTATTATTGATAATTTCCCTCTGACAAATTTACCAATGAATTATCCAAAACTTAATGAGGATCAATTAAGTCGGTTGGTAAACCTAGCAAATGGAAACCAAACGGCTATAATTACAGACATTTTGGGGTTAGTACAAAACAGCAATGAAAGGATGAGTAATGCATATTTCATTGACGGTCCAGGGGGCACCGGGAAAACATTTCTTTACAAATGCTTGATTCACAGTTGCACAAATTTGGGCTTAAATGTAGTTTCTGATGCATGGACTGGTATTGCAGCAATGTTACTACCTCAGGGGCGCACTGTAGACAGCCAGTTCAAGTTACCTCTACATTTACATGAAAGTTCTGTATCAGGAATAAAAGTTAACAGCAAGGAAGCTTTTTGTATTCGTTCAGCAAAACTTATCATCTGGGATGAGCCCCTATTGCTAATAAGCACGCGTTGATGTGTGTAAATCGGTTACTCAAGGACATCATGAATAACGACGTGCCTTTCGGAGGAAAAATTATCATCTTAGGTGGAGATTTTAGGCAGGTATTGCCTGTTGTGCCTCACGCATCTTAAGCAGCATCAGTCCAAATGCCAGTAAGGTTCTCTCCTTTGTGGCCATTATTCAAAATTTTTAAACTCAACAAAAATATGCGAACGGATACAGATCAACGTGACTTTGCAAACTTCTTGATACAAATTGGTAACGGTCCTCACGTCGATGGAGATAATTCAGAATTAGTCCCACGCTGAAATATATTTCACGCTTTTCAAAAATAACGATTTTAGCACCTAAAAATGAACATTGTAAAGAAATCAATGACAAAGTTTTAGACCTAATCCCAGGATCATCGAGAACTTACATCAGTGTGAATAATTTGATTACTGATGATGAGAGTGAACTTCTACAATTCCCAATAGAATTTTTAGACAGCATAGGCATAAGTGGATTGCCACCTCATATCTTTCGACTAATAGAAGGTTCAATTGTGATTTTGTTGAGAAATATTAATGTTACCCAAGGTCTGTTGAACGGTACTAGACTGTTGTTTTGGAAGATGCATGACAATTGCTTACACCTGGAAATTATTACTGGCGTAAATGTTGGAAACAATGTCCTACTCCCTCGCCTTGACCTTACGCCATCAGATACTTCTATGCCATTTTCCTTCAAAAGGAGGCAGCTTGCAGTACGTTTGGCTTTTTGTATAACTATCAATAAAGCTCAAGGTCAAACACTAGATCAAGTAGGCATTTATTTACCTCAACCGGTGTTTAGCCAAGGACAACTTAACTGTATGCTGCACTATCGCGAGCAAAATCCTTTCATGACTTCAAAGTTCAAATAGAACCAAAAGGCAAGCGAACAGCAAATGTCGAATGGAAGGAAGTACTATTAGAATTTTGAAACGAATTTTGCGGAGGAGCACAGACCTCCGCAAACGGGGCACAGTTTAAATAACAAGTATACAAGGACGTCCGCGTCCCTAATACGATAACTGTCCTGTGGTGATGGTAAAACAAGATGTTCAGTAAAGAACATATAGCCTACTTTCTCCTAAATGTATGAGTATAGTTATAACTCGTTATTATCAAAGAGTATAATAGAACTATTCTTTGTTGAAGACCTTAGAAACGATTTACCTCTACCAAACGCCACAACCTAGATAAAAACTGCTACCATCATTGAAGAAAGAAAGATAAGAAGTATATCAAGAATGTTATGGATCTGGAGACATAATCGACCGGACTGGCTGCGTGGCTCAGCGGTAACGTTCTCGCTTGCTGGGCCCTAGGTTGCAGGTTCGTATCCTGGCGCAGTCAGCTGGCATTTGAGGGTGCACAAATGCGAGGGAGCCGTGTCAGTACATTTACTGGCACGTTAAAGATCCCCTTCGAGCCAAAATTCCGGCACCCCGGTGTCTCTAAAAGCAGCAGTAGTTAAAAGGGATGTAAAACCAATAACATTATTATTATTATTATTACATATACGACCTGCCGTGGGCAACATCCAACTTTGAGTTGAGGCATGTCTTTACACGTCTGGTTGTGCATGGCTTTCACAACCCTAATTGAATTAACAAATCTTTCCATGACCCTACAGAGACGTGTGTATACAAACTATGTGGATATTTTCGATTGCTATTTGCCTCAAATAAAAGTAGTAATTAATAACCTGAACTAACACCTACTATGTGAAATCGTTTTGTTCTTTACTTCAAATAACATTTTCAAGTAACGCAAAATAGGCTGTTACAAACCCTTTAAAATAAAAAGTAAAAATGTATCGTAGTATCATCTTGTCATTCTTCAAATTCGATGCGCATAGAATGCCAATGGTGTAGTAATCAATGGAGCCCCTCGTAGACTAGTCGTACCATCTAGTGGTGAAATATCGAACAATATAATCCTAACCACGGCCGACTGAATGCGCAGCTCGTATTCAGTCGGCCGTGTCCTAACAGAGCGAGTGCATTCTAGCGGCCAGAAGAAGAAACTTTTCAATAAAATCTGGAAGTTAATCTAGTTACCTTTTTGGCAGCTAGATGTCTCGAGTAAATCTGCTGGCGAATTATGTTTTAATTAAATATATATTTTACACCATAATATGCACAATATAACGCTTAATTTTAAAACATCTGAGTCATTACAAAACAATAAACATATAACATTTCAAGCAAAAAACCTAGCTCTGATCGGGTTTGAACCATAGGCATTTGAGCGATAGGCTGACGCTCTACCACTGAGCTAATTGTGTCAACGAATATCGTTCTATATAAAATGACTTACATAGAACTTGTTAGCAAATAATGATTTATTCTAAACGATTTCATCACTGGAGTATATTATTTATATATAAAGCATTTCATACAAAGTTTATTTATTTTGTACAGTACGCTATATTGCATGCAATACTCAAATTAGTGAAATATAAGTCAGGCACAAGATATCCGATGCCATCTTGTCTTATTAGTGAATCAGCTCAGCTTTTTAAAATCACGTCTGCACTATAGTATTTCAAAATAAACTTTTAATTTCGAACGTGCCTCTTCCTTTAGAACAGTTAAAACGATTCTCGGCTCGATAATCGGAACTGGTGGGTCCCATGATATGGATTATGAAGTTTGCATAATTCGCACGGCCGCCATCCTGAAATGGTATGGCGGACGACCTTGTAGTTTGGTCACAAGACGCATCCTATACGAAGGTATGTTGTTACCAAATTTGGTAGAGATCGGATGATTTGGTTAGTCGTTATTTGATTTTACGTTTTGAACGTTTGAGTGGCCGCCATTCAGTTTTAGTAAAGATGGCGGCGATATAAAACATGACACTGAGGTGTCCTTTGCTAGTGCTACCTTTGTACCAAATTTCGTTCAATTCGCATTCACCGTGTTCGAATTGATAGGGGGGGACAGACATTCAGAGTACACACACTCACACACACACAGACACACACACACACAGACTCACACACACACATACACACACACAGACAGACACACTTTTTTCGCCCTGTGTTGATCTCATAAGTCTACTTTCATTTTTTGCAAAAATCGAAAGTAGGCTAAAAAAAATATTGTCCTACATCGGTGATTACTATCCTACATCCTGTTATTTCATTCCCTCAGTTCTATAACAAAGATATACTCAATCAAATTTACAGCGTAATAAATATTAATTCCTTCTGTGTGAGTTATCTTTTCATTTCTCATCAATCGCCTTTACTTACTATTCTATCTGTAGGGGTGGAGGCGATAGCTGTCTTTACAGTGATGTGCAAATTATTAGATTCGATGTCAGTTTTCCAAAATTACATTTTTACTTTTTACGGTTTAATGCACTAAGTATGTTTACAAGGCGATGAAATTACTTCAAATGTTTAACCAAGACTCCTAATTATATTTTCAATTAAGAAACTCAAATTAAAATGATTTTTTAGAATTTCCACTAACAGAAGAGCCTTGCAAATGCAAAATGACACACGTTTCGTTTTTATTACTTCACTCTACTTTACGTGTGAATTTAGAGCGGAGGGATTTGGGGTCTTTTAACTGATGAACGCTTTTGAACTATTCAAGGATTCATGAACTATGCATTGAAATCAGCTGACTTGAATTCTTAAGTCAATGAAAAATTGAAAATGGACCCAGCTCAGATATCCCTCGGAATCGAATAATCTGAAAGTTTCCAGACGCTATTCCTTATGGGAAAATGTGTAATTCCACGGGAGAGGAAACACTACTAAGAAGGACAACAAAGGAGTTGGTCAATAAAATGATTTTGAATAAAAGTAATTATGACTAATTAAAATTATTTATTTAATTCTATTAATTTGCACACCTCTATATGTTAACCAAGAGTTACATCTCTAAATTCAAATATAAGAGATCCATCTTTTATTTTAAATTTATACTATTGTTCGTAAGTAGACAAAACACCAAATTGTACCGCTGTAGCCTTAGATTGTGTGGATATCTCTATCTACTTAGTATGAAACAAAGCTCCCAATACTTGGATGTAACGGGTAATCTCGACAGCAACTTGATGGATTTTGATGTGGTTTTCACCATTCTGTAAAGGATTTCTCGATGAAGGATTAAGTAGAAGAACATTTATTTATGGGCAAAAGAAGCCGAGCATTTACGATTTCATTGAATTGAGTAGAAGGAAAACCTGATGTCCATGTGTCTTTTAAGCTTACACTGGGTAAACCGTTAAATATATCGATATTCTCTGAGAATTGTTCAGCATGAAAAGTTCTGCAAGAAAGTCCGTGGCAGCTCCCACATCGACCACTGTAAGTGTTTTTACGGTTTCATTTCTTCCAGCAATCTCCATTCAGTGGAAATTTAAATTACTAGCTTCGGAGTGAGTTTACGAGCTTGCGAGCGACCTATCACCCTAGCTTCAAACTGCTGAGTCGTGTCGAGTTAATTCTTCAGATAAGAGTATAGCTTATGTGTTTGGAGTTAGCTGTTCACCTCGGCCTGACGTCCGTGCGCCTTTTAAGCTTACGCAGGGTAAATAGTGGTACACACACACACAGAGGACAGGCACACACCCCCACATTTGATCTCATAAGTCTACTTCATCATTTACCCAAAAGCGACGGTACCGTAAATGTCTGTTCAGGTCACTAGCATGAAGACATTCAAATGTCATATGGACAGAAGTGCTGTAGGATTGTTGAAGTGAATGCTGCGGAGCAGCACGGGTCTTCTAGTTCCATTTATTACAATACTGTGAACGTTTGCAAACGGCTATAAGGTTATCACGGAACCAACTTAAGCTATAAAATTCATCAATACGTATATAATGCGCTTAAGGGGGTCAAGGGGTACTCTTGAATTTCTTCACGCGATTTACATGTGCAGGTGTGGTACTAAAGGACTATTAAATCCCTATCCCTATATTATTGAACTATTATTATGGTTATTATTATATTATGGCGTACAAGGACAAGACAAGACTCATTTTCAGCCCCTCGGTGGCTCGGAGGCTACTACGTTTTAAGGCTCTAAAACCACATTTTCTGAGATACTAATAAAAATAGACGACGAGTACAGAAGAATATCAAATCAGGAGTTATATAGATATACTGAGAAAATCACAGATGTGGCCAGGAAGAGACGTCTGGCCTTCTACGGATATGTCTCAAGGATGAACCCAACAAGACTAACCAACCGGCTTCTCAACTACTGGGAGAATAGAAAGAGCGTGACACCGTGGTTAACAGAAGTTGACAAGGACATCCAAGAACTGAAGATAATGGAAAGTTATATTAGAAGCCGATTACATCTCAGAAAGATACACAGAAGAGTTTTCAGGACAGACAACCCTGTAAGAAAACCGGCATCATCTGGACAAAAGAGAGAAAGGAGAAACATAGCCAGAGAATGCGAGAATATTGGGCAAACATCAAGTTCCTCGCCAAGCTGAAAAGTTGAACGTCGTGGTCCTTAGCTTGTCCATCCGAAAGAAGAAGAAGAACAAGAAGAAACTAATGAAGGAATGCAAGCCGGTAACCATGACAACAGTATCTCAAGAGGTGACCTCCAACTTTCCATCTATTTCTGAAGAAGCACTGCCACTCAATTTATTAAATTTCTGTAAAAGTTTGCAAATGTCTATAAGGTTATCATGGAAACAAACATAGACTGTAAAATTCATCAATGCGCTTAAGGGTGTCATGGGGTACCCTAGAATTTTTAAACGCAACTTACACGTGCGATATGTTGTACAGAAGGTCTATTATATCTCCAAACAGCAACATTATTTTCAAAAATTCCTGAATTGAAATAGTGTTTTTAGCAGCTTTTGAGAATTTGGGCCATTGGAGACTAAAAATCCCGAATTTTCATGCACTACAAGCTTATATAATTTATTAAACGAGTATTCCTGGGGATGGGGACTTTCCACAACGGTGAGTCAGTTTTTATTTGACATATATTGCGTTTCGTCAACAAGGTTTTCAATATTATTTTCTCGTCAGGAAGTACACGTTAGGTGAATTTAGTTTGAGAGCATATTTTAACTAATCATATTTTTGTCGACAAACAGGTTCGTCGTAAATATGATTTTGTTTGACACTGTGTGGTTGATATATGTTTATGTTTATGTACGCCTATAACTCGTGTTCGGGTGCTTGGAGTATCGTAAAATTAGGTATTGTAACCATGAGTCAATACACCAATCATTTATAAACCTCTTCACCGTACTTCTCATAGAAGGGTTGGTATAGGGAAAAACTTTTCATAATACATGCTAAAATAGGCGAAAAATACAAATAATCCTAGAAAGGCGACCAAAGCATATGTTGCGCTTCTCAATGTGTGACACAAAACTAGGTAGTCTATAATGGGTCTTCGAAAACCACGTTTTAAGGCCCTTAAATTAACAGTGTCTGTGAATACCCAGAAAACTAACTTCGCTCTGATAAACGTATGAAGGAATAACAAGCCTCTAACCATTGCAACAGTAGCTCAATTGATAGCGTCTGGTTATTAATACCGAAGACCGTTATACGAGCGGGTACTTCTGCTAGTATATTATATATATACAGTATATATTGAACCCTTTATCCTCTGATGGATAAATGATTCGATGTTTTATTTCTACAATTAATTAATATTTCCACCAGCGTCATGAAATAGCCAGACGAAGATGAGGAAACTTCAAGCATTTATTGGAGACAGTGGGGAAATACCTGCAGCAGTTTGACAAAAGGCTAAATACTTAAGGATTGTGAAAAGAAAGAGTCTAGCAATGTTTCAGAAGGACAGGTGGTGGCTACCTCAAAATAGAAGGGACGCGTGGTGAGACACGCTTATGGTATGTTCATTGTACTATTCGCGCCTAGAAAAAATATAATGCAGTAACGTGAGTGGCTGATGGTACTACTGGACACTCCTACGAGACCGAGGTCTGATAAAAACCGCGAAGTTAACGAAAAAGTTAAACCAATGGGAGATGAATGCTTACGAACGCGCCAAGTCTAGCTTGGGCACGCGATAGCTAGCATTAACGCGGGAGATCGGCTAGACAATATCTCTACGATCGATTCTAGAATTAATGGGCATATTCTTGACCTGCGCAATTTTACGAGTTCAGTGATATTTGTTTCATTCCTGTACCACTATTATTTTGAGAAATTTTTATATAATTTCCCCCTCTATCGATACCTAGGGCCAGTTCATTTATAAGAGGCGTGAAGAGCCAAGAAGATTATTACATTTTGTGCGTCTGAGGACGTAGGTTGTTACTACAATTTGTGCGTCTGAGGACGTAGGTTATTATTACATTGTGTGTGTCGGGAGACACAGGTTATTACTACATTTTGCGCGTCTGAGGACGTAGGCACTTGTACTTTGCGTGTCATGAGGACACAGATTTTTATTAATATAAATGTGTTGTAAATTCAGTGTGATAGATAGTCACAGTACTATTTTGTAGGGACAGTATCATCGACAATTCGCCAACAGACTGTTCTGGGGAAATAAGTACCTGAAACGGTGAATTTAGTAGACAGATATCGAGTGTGTAATAATCTATAACTTTTTGCATCAGCACGAGAGATGACATCGCTTATCCTGTAAGAAGTATGGAATTGTCAACACTCCGTCGAGATGTTTGAGATGAGCTAAGCAGCATTAAGTAGGGAGATGGCTGCAGATGTTCGCTGACGGTGACTGGCCGAGGATGAGTACTGAATAATATTCTTATTATCTGACAAGTTAACTTATGGTATATGGGACATATTTTGTTTGTAAATATCTTGCTTGTGTTGATTAACGTAGTGGATTTAGTTTTGGTCTGACACACCTTTTGCATGGAAACAGCTCGCACAATTTTTCATAGTCGTAAGTTCTTGTTTGTTTGTTTTAATTAACGTGGCTATGTGGATGACCGGGTTCGCATATGTTTACGTAATGCGGTTAAGAAGCGTCTCTTGGAGATATATTGTGTTTCAGAAGTAGGACTGAATTAGTATAATCATGCAGTAGATTGGAGGGTAAATTAATCTTGTAATGTTTATTATTGATCAGATTCAGTGAGTTTATTGCCTTTGGAGCAATGTGAGTTGTGGCGAAGAGCAGTCAGCTCTCTCGTAGGTTTTAATATTTCTTAAATAGATTGTGAGCATCTGATTCAACCGACCTGTGTGAAAAATGTTATGTCATTCCCAGCAGTGTGTGTGTGTATTTTATTGGTCACTACAAGTGGGAATTTCAGCTTAGACTGATTTCTGTCAGCTTGGTGCCGAGTCCATATGGTTACCTTGCGAGGACATATGTGGCTATATCGATTAATGTCTTACCATATGTTTATGTGGTTGAGATTTGTTGCTGTTGATTCTACGAGATAACGGGACAGTTGGTCAAGTTATTTTTACACACTGGAGCTGGACGATGACAAGAGTTGAGGAAGGGGGGAAGCTGTTTTCACAAGGTGGGCTGAAAAGATTGCATCAAGGTCATTAGTGGAGTGCTTGTTGGCTCCGTAATACTTGAAATACAGAATAAGAACTGATCAATGATAACAATTGTTTAAATAAATGGGAGTTGCCTACGAATCACTATACCCTCCGAAGCGTTAGCTTAACGTGCATTTTTGTTCATATAAGGTAATCTCAGCCGGTGAGGCTTTTGTTGTTGTTGGTTTCATTCCGTGTTTATGTTCCGTATTAGTGACCCGTGCAGTCACGTGCGATGCTGTCTTTTCCTTGTTTGTGTATTGAGCAATTGGCCGTGTTGGCAGCTCATTTGTCAGATGCGTCATCGCACTGAAGGAGGGTCTCGAGGGAGATTCCTGTAAATATTAGATTTTAGATTGTGTGTCAGCAATAATTTTAAGGATTTTTATTAGTGTTGTGTCCTATATCCGTAAACGTTGATTTACGAGATGATTGTTCGTAAGCATCGTGGCTGTTACCCGCTGTAAACGAACAGTCATCCAAGTACTCATTCCTCGTAGTTAGTCATTACGCGTGCATAAAATCCCAATGCAAGTTAGTGGAACTTGGATCCACATTTTTATGAGGGGGAGATCCGTCTGACTCCTCAACGTTGATATATATTTCTGTCATGGGAAGATTCAGGGAGGAATATTATTATTGTTGTTGTCTATATTCATTTTTTGCACAAATAGTCATTAAATTATGTTATTATTTTACGTCTTGTCACTTCTTTTTTTTAAAATTATAGTTTAAATCCTATAACCCTTCTCTCAGTAGAGCATGTTGTTTGGCGAACGTAAACATCACACTATGAACTGAGCGCGACCCCTTGATCAAGATTCTTGCATATAAACACTGCAATACTGAAGGGTTCATAGGAGGTAAACTGGCGCGGCCAAGCGTGGGGCGGTTCACTGTGGTGTAGCGGCAAAGAAATTGCACATGCCAATGTAAGCGTAGTTGGGTTTACAAACTGACGCAACAATGAAGGTGTATTTTTGTTGCTGGTTCGCTGCTGGAACACATTTAGTTGGCGTATTTGAATAAAACTGACATGCCACAAGTGGAGGCAGATATGACAGTATTTTAAATTAAATTAAAATCAGGAGTTTGCAATGTAAAATACGGTTCACGTTTTTGTCTATTGAATTAAAGTAAAAGTAATATACGTGATACCGGGCGCCCAATGATTAAAGTTAAAACTAGATTTGTTTAGAAAGTCAAACTCATGAAAATGTTAGGAGGCTGGTAGCCTTAAATGACAATTAATACTTTGTTAATTAGTCAGTGTTAATATCAGATCAGGATAACAATTTAATGACTGAATATGTGTTTGGGTTTAAATTAAATTGAGTAAAATTAGAACCACTCAGAGATGCGATTGACTAGTGGGATTAAATGTAAAATATAAATGAACCGATTAGGGTAAAGAAATTAAATGTGCATGGGGATTGTATGTGTGTGTCAGGGGGCATTGCTTTATGCCATTTCCCTAATGTCTCATATAAAGTATATAACATGGCAACAGTAGAACAGATTCAAGAAATCATTGAAAGTGCTGCTAGGAGGACACAGAAATTGTTGGACACCAAATTGGCGGAACAGAGTGAATCATTAAACACTAAGCTATCAGAACAGAGCGGATCATTAAACGCGAAATTATCTGAACAAATAATAGTATGTTAGAACAAAGTGAAGCATTAAACGCGAAATTATCTGAACAAATAAGCAATAGTATGTTAGAACAAAGTGAAGCTTTAAACGCGAAATTATCCGAACAAATAAACAATAGTATGTTAGAACAAAATGAAGCATTAAACGCGAAATTATCTGAACAAATAAACAATAGTATGTTAGAACAAAGTGAGTCTATAAACAAACTATCCGAACAATATGAATCACTAAACACAAAACTATCTGAACAAAGTGAATCATTGCGGACACAATTAAACAACAGTAGGATTGAACAAAATGAATATCAGGCGGAACAAGCTAGATTATTAAAAAGTGAAATCAATGACACTATAAATTCGCAGTTAGAGGCGCAGAATGTTAAAAACACGAAACAATTAGCTTCGTTAACCGCAGAGATGAAGGATCACACTAATCAACAGATGGTATTGCTGGCCCTAGATGTTAGTAAAAACAATGAAAAACAATTAGATCAGATTAAGAAAATGGAAATTATATTTGATCAAAAACTTAGCATTCTGGATGAAACGGTGTTAGGTAAATTAGAGCAAATTGAACTAGCATGCACTATGAGTACGAGCGAGGTCAAGATAGCTCAGGATAAGTTGTAAGGACGATTTAAGGAAATGGAAAAAAGCGGCAAGGTCATTCAGCATCAATTATCAGCGGTAGATGAAAATATATCCGGCATAATTAAAGATATGGACCGTCTCGAAATAAAATCAGCGGAGCAATGGAAAAGCCTAGAAGCGGATCAGGATCAATTAAAGAATACCATCGACGAAAGGCTGAGCCAGATAGAAAGCAATCAGAATGACACTAAAAGCCAGATTGAGGAGAAAGTAAGCACAATTAAGGAGCAAATAAGAAAAGATTGGCGAAAAATGAATATCGATTCTAAAGAGGAAAGATCAACCATCCTTAAGACAGTAGGCGAAAATCATACTCGTATTCAAGCATTAGAACAAGAAATTAAGAGTAAACTTAAAGAACAAACAGACAGGATCATTAAAGCTGAACTGAGGTCGATAGAACAATCCTCGATATTTAAAACGGGAACAATGAAAGATAAGCAGGACGACTCAAATAGCCCGGAGGGGACGAGCACAGCAGGAAGTCAAACTCAGACAGAGAGCCCATTAACGACAAACACGGAGGGGTTTCGCAAGAATATTGAAAGGAGTTCCACGCCACAGGACGGTCATCAGCCCACACAACTTATCCAAGTAATTCGCTCGAACGATTATAAACCGCAGAAGTACACGGAGAATTCAGGGGTGACACCTAAAGCCTTTATTAAAGAAATTGAAGATCATTACAATGATACTGGGGTACCTGAAGCACGTAGGTTAAGGATGATGGAGAGATTTTTATGAGGAAATGTCCTTACATGGTTTTTAAGCTTCAAATATACAATTGGAACTATGGCAGATTTTAAAATCGCGTTTCTGCGCAAATACTGGTCTTCGGCATTGCAACAGAGTTTAAGAATGGAGCTTTACTCTAGGAAATACCAAACTACCCAGCAAACGAAATACTCAGATTTCTTTAACATGCAAATGCTAAAATTTCGCGACCTTGATTACCCTTTAAATGAAGCGGATCTGGTGATGACTATAGCGCGGCAATTACCAGTCAACGTGCAACAAGTACTAGTCGCAGCGAACGTTAGTACGGCCTTACATGCAGAACAGATATTACGCCAGATAGATGAGACTACATCTCATAATCATTATAGAGGAGGAAGACAACTGGAGTTAGTCAATACGACAGAGGTCATAAAACCAAAACAGGCGAACACTAAAACGCAGGGTACAAATACAAGCACATCCACACCTAGGCGAAACCAGGAAGAGGTAGAAAACAGACCGTACCAGCGTAACGAGAATAACTATAACAATAGGTCATATCAAGGCAACAATAGATATCAACAGAGAAGGTATCAGCAATGGCGTGAAAATCGAAGAAATGAGGGGCCTTATGGAAGATACGGTAATTACAATGGGAATCAAAGATGGAAAGGAAGGAGAGATCAAAATCAAGGAGAGGCACGTAATTATCCAAATGACTGGGATGATAGGCACGCTCAATCACAAAATTACCTAGAGGAATTACACGCTAGTCAAGGTGGAGAGCAAGGACGATGGGAAAAAGCCATTGGGAACATGAAGAATCCAGACACACATACTGAGGAAGCTGGAAGTCTACTGAGACAAGAGGAATATCAGGGGCGTGGGCGACAAAATGATGATGGGAGTCGCAGCGGAGCTAAAAAAAATGCTAAATTTGGATAAAGGAGACAGTCTACAAACGCAACAATCGGAGTTTGAAGATGGATGGATAGTAGCGAACATACAAGAATGGATTGCTTTGCCAGAAGATTGCCTGGAGGAGACGGTGAAACCACGGAACGATGAAATTAGGCAGTTACCCATTATTTACGCGAGGATTGGTGGAATTAATATAAGATGTTTATTGGATACGGGGTCGCAGATCAGTCTGGTATCGGAGGCCTTGGTTCGAGAGTTGGGACGGAGTCAGAATATTCCTGTGATTCCCGTACCACAACTCAAAGTGAGGGGTGTTATTCCTGAACGCACCGTCACTTGTAAACGTCAGGCATACTTAGAGCTGAACATATTGGAACACACTTTTGGGCAAACAGTCATTATCATGGCAAAGATGAATTTCAATATAATTCTTGGTGCAAATTTCATTTGTGACTATCAAGCAGTGATAGATTTGCACAAGAATACAGTCAGTTTTAGAGAGTATGATCAACTGAAGAACGTGGGATTGCATATGGATGAAATCACTACCGGAAGAGATGTAAATTCTTGGGCATTGGAAGCAATATCGGAAGAGACGGAAGAGGAGATACGAAAGGCAGAAGATAACATCATAGAAGGAGCTGTTGTGGAACTAGATGAGGAGAGTGAATCCCAGGAGATATGGTCTTTATTAACAGAAGGAGATGACAGTGATGCACAATTTGAAGAGTTACTACAGGAGCGGCTCAATGACATTCAACTTGGGGGTGAACATAGAAAACAATTGGAAGAGATTTTAAGGAAGCACAAAGCAGTATTCGATACAGTACCTGGGAAAATATTACATTTCAAATATTCAATGCAAGTCGAAGATTGGTCACCTTTCAAAAGTAGATTATACCCAATTCCGGAAAAATATCGTGGTCAAGTCAAGGTCATTATAGATGAGATGTTACAAGCTGGAGTGATAAGGAAGACACCTACACCTTATCTAAATGCGATTTTGGCAGTCACAAAACCAAATGGATCTATTAGACTTTGTTTAGATGCCAGAAATCTCAACATGAGACCCATTTTTCCTGAGTATGACAGAGCGCCAGTTATCAGAGACGTACTAAAAGGCTTTAAGAACAAGAGCATTTGTTCATCAGTAGACTTGACGTCCAGTTTCCACCATATTGAATTGGATGAGAAGTCACAGCTTCTAACTGGCTTCTTATTCGATAACCAAACGTTCTGCTTCGTCCGAATGCCTTTTGGAGTCAAAACAGCGGGCTGTGCTTTAATCCGAGCCCTGGATCGAAATCTAACCGAGGAAGTTAAGGAGATGACGGTGCGCTACATTGATGACATTCTGCTGGCATCCGACAACATTGAAATTCACATGGAAAATTTAGATAAAGTATTGGGCAACCTTAATGCATCAAATTTCAAAGTAAACCTGAAGAAATCGCATTTCTTCAAGAGCGAGATCTTATATTTGGGTCACGTCATTGACAAGGAGGGAGTGAAGCCAAACCCAGCTAAGATCGAAGCGATAAAGAATTTCCCTACACCAACAAGAGTCAAGCACATTCGGGCTTTCTTAGGCGTAACGGGATTCTTTAAAGAAAACTGTCCAGGTTACACGGAGACTGTAGCTCCAATGCAGGAAATGCTAAAAAAGAATAATAAATGGTTGTGGAATGCGGAATGTGAGAAGGCGTTCCAAGCAACAAAACAGCTACTGGAAAACTGCATTAAGTTAGGATATCCAGACTTCAAGCACAAATTTATAATCCAAGCGGATGTGTCACTAATTGGTATAGGTGCCATGCTCTACCAAGAAGATCCAGCTAACCTGCAACATAAAACATATTTGGCATTTGTCAGCCGAAAATTGCGTAAGCACGAGCGCAATTATACTGTAACGGAGCTAGAGCTGTTGGCCATCCTTCATGCGCTACAACAATGGAAACTAATAATTTATGGATACCCCATTGTTGTCAGGACTGATCACAAGGCACTAACATTCTTGTTTAAGACGTCGATGGCAAGCGAACGTGTGACACGTTGGTCTATATATATTCAGCAGTTTAGCATTGAGATTGAACATTGCCCAGGGAAGATGAACGTGATTCCGGATGCACTCAGCAGGAACCCAGAGCCTGATGTTGAAGAAACAGCGATGGTACAACACTTGGAGTTAACACCGAAGGACCGGGAATTCTTGGAGGAGTTACGTGAGATACAGCGAGAACAGGAAGAGGAACCATGGATGATGCTATTAATTCAATACTTTAGAAAGCAGCTACCTACAGGAACACCTGCATTTCGAGAACGAAAGCAAAAGAAGGAAGATATGTTTATGTCAACAATTTGCTGCACAAATGGGTAGATAATGACCACACCAAGTTACGCATACTTGTACCTGCATCTTTACAGCGAGGATTGACATGGCATACTCACGAAAGTTACGGACACGTCGGAGTAGACAACTACGAAGCGACAATAGGAGAGACATTTACATGGCCACGTATGAGAACAACTATATGTGACGTCATTACGACTTGTGATCCTTGTCAGAGGACAAAGCCAAATAACTATTTAATGAGGCAGTATCCTAGACCATTGCTACCTCAGAAACCCTGCGAGCTAGTGGCCCTGGACTGTTTCGGTCCAATCCCGAAAGGTAGGCGAGGTTGCCGTCACTTGCTAGTGTGCATTGATGTATTTTCTAAGTTTGTCGTACTATGCCCCATTCAGAAAACTACATCGAAACAAGTACTCAGTCGTATTCGAAATAGAGTTATTCCAATCCTTGGAAAACCAGAATTTATATTGTCAGACCATGGCAGCTATTTTACAAGCGCCGAATTCAAGAAAGGTATGGAGGACATGGGTATAAAACACGTTCTAAGCAGTATCCGACATGCCCAAGCTAATCCAAGTGAGCGAGCAATAAAATGTGTGACATCATACTTGAGAATCTTCATTCCCAAAGAACATCATAAGTGGGTGGATAAAATTAAGGATGTAGAGACATGTATGAATTCTACCAGGCACGAGTCAACAGGACAGATCCCTATGGTCTTACACAAAAACGAGTATCCAGTGAGAACGTGGAAAAGCATCATTAACTGCCCACAAGATCCTGCGAATAGAGAGAACGAGAGCCTACATGAGAAAGCAAGCAGATCGCAGATTACGGCGATTGAGAAATAAGAGATTTCACCGTGCTCTAGAAATCAACCAGCTCGTTTTGGTGAAACGACCCGCTACATCGGATCCAGAGAAGAAGATCTTCAGCAAATTCTGTGAAAAGGTCATAGGACCCTATTCTATTGTAAGAAACCTAGGAAATAATGCATACAGAGTGAAAGAGTTAAGCACAGGAACAATGTCGGTCTACAATGCAGCCAATTTAAAAATGTATCGAAGAAGTGAACAATGGGAGTGCCGAAATAATGATGCAGTTTAAATATATGGACGTCCTATATCAACCAAGTGGATACGGCACGTGAAGGAGGAAGTGGAGATGGTGTTGACAAACATTAACGAGACGGGCAGAGTGTTGCCTAAGGCATCAGCGCGTCACGCAAGCAGATGAGAGGGTGAGGTCCAAGCAGGAAATAAAACGAGTAAATGCCATTCAAGACAGGAGCGGCTAGACCAAGTAATAGAAAGGGGGTGATTCTGAAATAAAACAAATTGGCCTACGGAAGTCTTTTAAAAATTATCGACTTTATCCTAAGTTCGAAATTTTGTAAGTGGAGGAGTTGTGAACCCTTTATCCTCTGATGGATAAATGATTCGATGTTTTATTTCTACAATTAATTAATATTTCCACCAGCGTCATGAAATAGCCAGACGAAGATGAGGAAACTTCAAGCATTTGTTGGAGACAGTGGGGAAATACCTGCAGCAGTTTGACAAAAGGCTAAATACTTAAGGATTGTGAAAAGAAAGAGCCTAGCAATGTTTCAGAAGGACAGGTGGTGGCTACCTCAAAATAGAAGGGACGCGTGGTGAGACACGCTTATGGTATGTTCATTGTACTATTCGCGCCTAGAAAAATATAATGCAGTAACGTGAGTGGCTGATGGTACTACTGGACACTCCTACGAGGCCGAGGTCTGATAAATACCGCGAAGTTAACGAAAAAGTTAAACCAATGGGAGATGAATGCTTACGAACGCGCCAAGTCTAGCTTGGGCACGCGATAGCTAGCATTAACGCGGGAGATCGGCTAGACAACATCTCTACGATCGATTCTAGAATTAATGGGCATATTCTTGACCTGCGCAATTTTACGAGTTCAGTGATATTTGTTTCATTCCTGTACCACTATTATTTTGAGATTTTTAAATATAATTTCCCCCTCTATCGATACCTAGGGCCAGTTCATTTATAAGTGGCGTGAAGAGCGAAGAAGATTATTACATTTTGTGCGTCTGAGGACGTAGGCACTTACATTTTGTGCGTCTGAGGACGTAGGTTGTTACTACAATTTGTGCGTCTGAGGACGTAGGTTATTATTACATTGTGTGTGTCGGGAGACACAGGTTATTACTACATTTTGCGCGTCTGAGGACGTAGGCACTTGTACTTTGCGTGTCATGAGGACACAGATTTTTATTAATATAAATGTGTTGTAAATTCAGTGTGATAGATAGTCACAGTACTATTTTGTAGGGACAGTATCATCGACAATTCGCCAACAGACTGTTCTGGGGAAACAAGTACCTGAAACGGTGAATTTAGTAGACAGATATCGAGTGTGTAATAATCTATAACTTTTTGCATCAGCACGAGAGATGACATCGCTTATCCTGGAAGAAGTTTGGAAATGTCAACACTCCGTCGAGGTGTTTGAGATGAGCTAAGCAGCATTAAGTAAGGAGATGGCTGCAGATGTTCGCTGACGGTGACTGGCCGAGGATGAGTACTGAATAATATTCTTATTATCTGACAAGTTAACTTATGGTATATGGGACATATTTTGTTTGTAAATATCTTGCTTGTGTTGATTAACGTAGTGGATTTAGTTTTGGTCTGACACACCTTTTGCATGGAAACAGCTCGCACAATTTTTCATAGTCGTAAGTTCTTGTTTGTTTGTTTGTTTGTTTGTTTGTTTGTTTTAATTAACGTGGCTATGTGGACGACCGGGTTCGTATATGTTTACGTAATGCGGTTAAGAAGCGTCTCTCGGAGATATATTGTGTTTCAGAAGTAGGACTGAATTAGTATAATCATGCAGTAGATTGGAGGGTAAATTAATCTTGTAATGTTTATTATTGATCAGATTCAGCGAGTTTATTGCCTTTGGAGCAATGTGAGTTGTGGCGAAGAGGAGTCAGCTCTGTCGTAGGTTTTAATATTTCTTAAATAGATTGTGAGCATCTGATTCAACCGACCTGTGTGAAAAATGTTATGTCATTCCCAGCAGTGTGTGTGTGTGTATATTTTATTGGTCACTACAAGCGGGAATTTCAGCTTAGACTGATTTCTGTCAGCTTGGTGCCGAGTCCATATGGTTACCTTGCGAGGACATAAGTGGCTATATCGATTAATGTCTTACCATATGTTTAAGTGGTTGAGATTTGTTGCTGTTGATTCTACGAGATAACGGGACAGTTGGTCAAGTTATTTTTACACACTGGAGCTGGACGTTGACAAGAGTTGAGGAAGGGGGGAAGCTGTTTTCACAAGGTGGGCTGAAAAGATTGCATCAAGGTCATTAGTGGAGTGCTTGTTGGCTCCGTAATACTTGAAATACAGAATAAGAACTGATCAATGATAAAAATTGTTTAAATAAATGGGAGTTGCCTACGAATCACTATAATCTCCGAAGCGTTAGCTTAACGTGCATTTTTGTTCATATAAGGTAATCTCAGCCGGTGAGGCTTTTGTTGTTGTTGGTTTCATTCCATGTTTATGTTCCGTATTAGTGACCCGTGCAGTCACGTGCGATGCTGTCTTTTCCTTGTTTGTGTATTGAGCAATTGGCCGTGTTGGCAGCTCATTTGTCAGATGCGTCATCGCACTGAAGGAGGGTCTCGAGGGAGATTCCTGTAAATATTAGATTTTAGATTGTGTGTCAGCAATAATTTTAAGGATTTTTATTAGTGTTGTGTCCTATATCCGTAAACGTTGATTTACGAGATGATTGTTCGTAAGCATCGTGGCTGTTACCCGCTGTAAACGAACAGTCATCCAAGTACTCATTCCTCGTAGTTAGTCATTACGCGTACATAAAATCCCAATACAAGTTAGTGGAACTTGGATCCACATTTTTATGAGGGGGAGATCCGTCTGACTCCTCAACGTTGATAGATATTTCTGTCATGGGAAGATTCAGGGAGGAATATTATTATTGTTGTTGTCTATATTCATTTTTTGCACAAATAGTCATTAAATTATGTTATTATTTTACGTCTTGTCACTTCTTTTTTTTAAAATTATAGTTTAAATCCTATGACCCTTCTCTCAGTAGAGCATGTTGTTTGGCGAACGTAAACATCACACTATGAACTGAGCGCGACCCCTTGATCAAGATTCTTGCATATAAACACTGCAATACTGAAGGGTTCAATATAAAAGGATGTTCGGTTGTTCGTCTTTTATGCGTTCATAAACCATTCATCCGATTGCGATCAAATTTTGGTGATTTGTTGTGCACACTTCCGGGATGGTTATAGGCATAGTTAATCCAACTTACAATACATAGCGCGCGAGTAGTTAAAATAAATGTGTGTTGGCGATGCATTCATGTACAATTTATCCGATTGCGATCAAATTGTGGTGAGTTGTTGTGCACACTGCCGGAAAAGTTATAGGCAGAGTAAATCCAATTTGCAGTAGATGGCACACGAGTAGCTTAATTAAAATGGCGTGCTTTTGTTTCAACGAAGTCCCACATGCGTCCATATACCATTCATTCCATTGCGATGAAACTTGGGTGAGATGTTGTGTACACCTCAGGGACGGTTTCTGGCTTAGTAAATCCACTTAACAATAGGTAGCGCACGAGTAGATTCAACAAATGAGAGACGACGCGCGAAGCGTTTCAACGAAGTCCCGTATGCGTTCATATACCTTTCGTCCGATAGCGATGAAACTTGGGTGAGAGGCTGTGTACACTTCAGGGAAGGTTTCTGCCTTAGTAAATCCACTTTACAATAGGTATCGCACAAGTAGATTAAACAAATGAGCGACGACGCGCGAAGTGTTTCAATAAAATTCCCGTATGCGTTCATATACTATTCGTCTGACAGCGATGAATCTTGGGTGAGATGTTGTGTACACTTCCGGGAAGGTATCTGGCTTAGTAAATCCATTTTACAATAGCTAGCGCACGAGTAGGTTCAACAAATGAGCGACGGCAAGTGGATCGTTTCAACAAAGTCCCGTATGCATCCATATACCATTCATACGATTGCGATGAAACTTTGGTGAATTGTTGTGTCAACTCCAGGAAATGTTTTTGACTTAGTAAATCCATTTTTCAATAGGTAGCGCAAGAGTAGATTCAATAAATGAGTAACGGCGTGCGTATCGTTTAAACAAAATTCCGTATGCGTTCATATACCATTCATGCGATTGCAGTGTCATTTGGCGAAATGTTGTTTCCACTCCCGCGAAAGTTTCTGATATAGTAAATTCATTTTACAATTGGTAGCGAACGAGTATAGTCAACTAATGAGAGACAGCGCGTGAATCGTTTAAACAAAGTCCAGTATGGGTTCATATACCATTCATCCGATTGTCATAAAACATTGATGATTTGAGTACAGTTCTGCGAAGGTTTATGAAAGAGTAAATCCGTTTTCCAATGGGTGGCGCACAAGTCGATTCAACTAATGAGTGACGGCGCGCGAATCGTCTTTTATGCGTTCATAAACCATTCATCCGATTGCGATGAAATTTTGGTGAGATGTTGTGCACACTTCCGGGATGGTTATAGGCATAGTTAATCCAATTTACAATAGATAGCGCACGAGTAGTTTAAACAAATGAGTGTCGGCGATGCGTTCACATACAATTCATCTGATTGCGATCAAATTTTGGTGAGTTGTTGTGCACACTCCCTGAAAAGTTATAGCCATAGTAAATCCAATTTAGAATAGATGGCGCGCGAGTAGCTTCATAAAATGGCGTGCGTTTGTTTCAAAAAGTCCCTCATGCGTTCACATACCATTCATCCCATTGCGATAAAACTTGGGCGAGAGGTTGTGTACGTTTCAGGAAAGGTTTCTGGCTTAGTAAATCCATTTTATAATAGGTAGCACACGAGTACTGTAGATTCAACAAATGAGTGACGACGTGCGATGCGTTTCAACAAAGTCCCGTATGCGTTCATACACCATTCATCCGATTGCGATGAAACTTTGGTGAATCGTTGAGTACGCTCCAGGGAAGGTTTATGGCTTAGAAAATCCATTTTACAATAGGTGGCGCACGACTAGATTCAACAAATGAGTGACAGCGCACGAATCGTTTAAACAAAATTCCGTATGCATTCATATGCCATTCACCTGATTGCGAAGTAACTTTGATGAGTTGTTGTGCATGCTCCCACGGATGTTTATAAATCAGTTAATTCATTTTACGATAGTTTAGAGCCAGTTAACGTAAATTGAAAAACATATTATGTATCCAAAAGCACTCCAAGAAAAAAAACTTGCAACGCCAACACTTTTTTTCATTGGCATTACGCATGCCGGGAACAGCTTGTAATATATATACAGTATTTCAACCCAAGTACTGATTGGCGTATATTTTAAACTGTAAATTTCATCTATCAGTACGGATATCTACAATCATTGTGCTATCAATGGCAAATGTATTTGAATTCTAGCTCTTCAGAGGTGTTAATTAGAGGTGAAGTAGATGATGACGAATGCAACTGGGCATGAATTTGGAAGGAAGTGGCTGTGGCCTATTAGGAACTACCGTTACGGTTTCAGCTGGAGTTGAAAACGATAAATCATGAAAAACCATTCCAAGGGCAACATACTGTGGGGTTCGAACCTTCTCGTGTTTGCAATCCAAAGCTGGCCTAGATACTAGCGACTTCACACACTACCACTATTGGTAATTGTGACCGGTAATTTTATTATTTTTTAAGAACAAGCTGTACTCGGCATGCGTTGCAATGCCAATCAAAGAAAGAGTTGTCGTTGTAATTTGGGTTGTTAAAGTGCAATATTGGATACACAATATTTTTTTCAATTTTCGGTAACTGCCTCTAAACTATCGTAAAATGGATTTACTAATTCAGAAACATTCGTGGGAGCGTGCCCAACAACTCACCAAAGTTTCATCGCAATCGGATGAATGGCATATGAACACATACGGGATTTTGTGGAAACGATTCGTGCGCTGCCACTCATTTGTTTAATCTACTCGTGCGCTACCAACTGTGAAATGGATTTACTAAGTCAAAAACCTTCACGGGAGTGTACACAACAACTCACCAAGGTTTCATCATAATTGGATGAATGGCATATGAACGCATACGGGATTTTGTTGAAACGATTCGCGTGTCGTCACTCATTTGTTGCATCTACTCGTGCGCTATCTATTGTAAAATGGATTTACTAAGTCAGACACCTTCGCAGGAGTGTACACAACAACTCACCAAAATTTCATCGCAATCGGATAAATGGCATATGAACGCATACGGGACTTTGTTGAAATGATTCGCGCTCCGTCATTAATTTGTTGAATCTACTCGTGCGCTACTAACTGTAAATGGATTTACTAAGCCAGAAACCTTCGCAGGAGTGTACACGACAATTCGCCAAAGTTTCATTGCAATCGGATGAATGGTAGTCTGTTTGAACGGGGATCACGACAAATCGTCCCGATCATTTTGTCCCGCGACGATTGGTCATTACAATTATTTTCGTCCCGTGACGATTGGTCATTACAATTATTTTCGTCCCGTGACGATTGGTCATTACAATTATTTTCGTCCCGTGACGATTGGTCATTACAATTATTTTCGTCCCGTGACGATTGGTAATTACAATTATTTTCGTCCCGTGACGATTGGTCATTACAATTATTTTCGTCCCGTGACGATTGGTCATTACAATTATTTTCGTCCCGTGACGATTGGTCATTACAATTATTTTCGTCCCGTGACGATTGGTCATTACAATTATTTTCGTCCCGTGACGATTGGTCATTACAATTATTTTCGTCCCGTGACGATTGGTCATTACAATTATTTTCGTTACATGGCGATGTGAAAATAGAAAAGAATGCTCCGGGAGAGTTGTACTCCAAAAACTTTCCAACCAAGTAGGCAAGTCAACCGAACACAGCCATGCTGCCGATAAGGCACTCAAGTGGCACTCAAGTAAATCAAGGCACTATTTTGGACGTATGTAATATTTTTGTTCAGGGAAGTGCCAAGCGCTTGAAGCTGTTCAGAAAATAAAGGAAGCCGCGGAATACAGCAACGAGCCGACATCATCAATTCTAGATCGAGTTCTAGAAACAACATCAGATGCTGCTGTGATAAAACTCACAAATGAGCCATCACTAAAGAGAACAATACTGCGAACGAAGCTCCAACATCTGCCGCCGGAACCCCAAACACTACACGACCTTTCCAACATACCTGATAGGTACACGGTCGAGAAAAATGGGAACCGATGGCTGTTGTACTTTAGTGAAGAAAGTCATATTTTAATTTTCTGTCTTGATGGCCATCTACGCCAGCTCGCGAGGAGTGATTACTGGATACGTGACGGCACATTCGAGACAGCCGTAAATATTATGTGCCAGACGTACACTATTCACGTAAATATTGAGAAGCAGTTGTTACCTGTTGTGTTTGTTTTAATGTCACGAAAAACCAAATCTCTCTACGTGGATGTCTTCACTGTTTTAAAGGAGAAGGCTTGGGAAAGATGGCATACTCAGATGAAACCAAAATGTATTTCGGTTGATTTTGAAGCTGCTGTGAATAATGCTGCTCTGGAGGTTTTCCCAGAAGTTCAAATTGCAGGCTGTCTGTTTCATTTCAGCCAAGCCCTTTGGCGCAAGCTACAAGCAGCTGGCTTGCAGGTTCAATATGAAGAAGAACGCAAGTAGAGGAAGACATCATGCTGATCTTGCGAACACTAATGCAGCATTTGGAAGAGGTTTACGTGAAAGGAAGACGCCTCTCCGGACGAGGACGTCGTCGGCGACAACCCAACTTTCCGCCACCGTATTGGAACTGTTTTGAGCGATTAATCGGCGAGCTTCCTCGTACGACAAATATTTGCGAAGTGTGGCATCGTCGATTGAAAGTGTGTATGGGTCAAAACCATCCAACCCTTTTTGGCGCCCTTGACGTCCTACGAAGAGAAATGCACATCGTGTCTCGTGAAGTCACGAAACTTCAGAGTGGGCATTCACCGAATAAGAAGCGGCGAGTCTACGAAGATTTGGACAAACGCATCGCAAGGGTCGTCGAAAGATACACACAGTACCGTGATGACAATGAGGTCCTTGAATACTTAGACAGAATTGGATACAATATAGGTGGAAATTATTAACACAAGTTGACGTGTAAGCATACCTGGTGTTAACGTTAAGTGTGACATAAACATCCTTATAAACAATGTCAAAGTTTAATATTTTGTCTCGCTTTTTTTTTCGAATGACCAATTATGACCTGACAAATATTACCCGATACAAGTCAGTGGTGTTCAGGATGCTACACACACCCTTCCCTTTTAGCAGCCTCTTAAAACTGACTCATAAAGCCCCCAAGTGAAGAGGTCTGACAAGGGCAAGGAATAAAGCAAGACAACGGCTAAGGAAAAGGCCAACGCGGGGAAATGATAGAGAACGAGAGTTGTCCAAGGAAGGTTGATAGGCTAGATAGAAACGAATTAAATAAAGAGGAGTTCTGTACATCAGTCATGGGCAAAGTACGACCCGCGGGCCAAGTGTCGTCCTTGAACTAGTCTAACCCGGCCAGCGACATGCTTTCGAATTATACTACCTACATTTCCACATGGGTCATATTTCCTGTTGTGTTTACCTAGAAGTGAAAAACTGTTTCAATCTCATTGTATGTATGCGTTCTGTGTAATAGAGTAGCAGCTAGAACTGATTGAGTTACAATGTAACAATGAACTGAAGCAACTATTCCTCAACGTTTCGAAACTTGAGTTCTACACAAGGCCCTACCAAAATCAAGCTTCCCAAACTTGAAATCTCATGCATAGAAGATAACTGCCAAGTTCACATCTTCCTATATCTGTGAACAGGTGTTTTCTACAACGAAACTTCGCAAAAATGGCGTCAGAAATAGATTAACAGATCACCATTTAGCTGCGCTACTAAGATCAGCTCATCCCAGTTTCAACCAGATTATGAAAAACTTTGAGAAGCACAGTCACAGTTTCACTTGTCACATACTCCTTCCTCTTCTAACAAATAATGAAGGTGTGTTCTTAGTGCAAAGATGAGGGAATACTGGGCTCACCAGAGTTAGGAACCACGTGGTCCAAGGGGCTTCAACGAACCAAGAAGAAAGTGTGTTCTTTTTCTTAAGTTTACTACCTTTGTAGCCTATAAGTTTTGTTTGAATTGAAATTCATAAATAAAAAGGTTTATAATCTATTTGCCTCTGTATAAATTTAATAATGAAATAACTAAAACAAACTATTTTCTAAAACTGTGTTCGGTGGACATGTGCTGGTTTGCATATGACTTCTTCAATTGTTTTATTTTCCTCTCTGTTTCTTTAAACTAATTATTTGGTTGGTTGGTTCTTAAGTTTAGGGGCTGCGACAACGCGGTCATGTAGCCCCGTGTACTTTGGGTGTGTGTAGAATCTGTCTGATAACCGGTGTTAATTGTGATGACTGTATTAGTGTGTGTATCTGTTTTAATTCAAGTAAGGACAGCAGACGATCAATTTTCAAGTAGTTCCTACTTTTGCCGCCAAACGCCACCGTCAACGACTACTAGTTCAGAACTTAGCTACCAGACGTCACCGCAGTCAGCTCCTGGCAACGAACGTAGGGACCTAAGAGCGTTGTTTACATTCTTAACCTATACAATTTAGCTTCACACAGGTGTAATTTGTGGAAGGTTCTTTAACATGCCATAAATCTATGACATGGGACCGCCGGCTTTACTTCCCCTCCGAAGGAAGGCATGCTGAGGGATTTTTAACGCTCTTAAAAATCCGACGACTTAAACCAGTTAGAGTTAGAAGGCCAGGCTTGTACCCAAATGTTCCTACTCGTCTCAATAGAAGACTACAGGAGAAATCTTGCATTTCTTGAAAAATCAACGGGAATATATTTATTTGTTTATCAATTGCGTTTAAACAAATAAACAAGACGAAAGCCCCTGCCTGAGCTGTGTAACACGTCGAGCCTGCACAACAGTAAAGCCGGGCGGGTGGTTTATAGACTATACATGCGCGAGTACTCGCATGGGTCCGCTAGTTTAAAATTCAAATTTTAAACATTTTAATTTTATTAAATGCACAATTTTGTTCATGTATTTTCACCTCACTATTAACCTGTTATAAACATGATTGTACAATCTATCAATTTATTCTTTTCAGACGGTGAACACGCGTTAGCCCAATTAGATTAGGCGGGGCAACTATACTTATAACACACTTTCCTCAAAGAAAACTTGCATGTATTGATATTCACTGTTTTAGGATTACGCTTTTGAACCGTCACGTTGCCATCATCAGATCCTAATCACTAGGATTAAAGTTTAAATTTATAGTGTATAACAAATCGTATTTCTAAATATGCAATCGAGCTACGATGGCTGAGAATTTTTGTCGCCTTCAAACCCGCGTTCTTGGGATCACAATTGACCCACCGAGGAAGCTAAGGTGTATATCTATCCCTTGTCATTCCTGTTTCTATGGCGTCAGGGTTGAGGCGAGATGAGATTTCCTTGTGCTGGATGGATTATGCAGCCTGATGTACTGCCCTGTCCCCCTAAGTCATTAAAGGAGTTATTGAGAAATGAAATTTATGTAAGCACCTGGTTAGCATTGATGGCCGATACTCCTGAAGTCCGGGTTCTTCGTCAAGGCTAAACGTTATGCAAAATAATTGTTCGAAGAATACCCTGCCTGGTTTTCTGGATCACCTCCGGAAAGAACGATGGAAACTCGTACAGCGGAAGTGTATGAACAGTGCTTTTGGCAACCTTTTATATAAATTCCAAAATTATGTGTGATATTATGATGCTTCGTGTTTTTTTTTCTTGTGTTTTGTGCTTTTTTTTCCTTGAGAAGAGAATTGTAGTCAGGAGGTCAATGATTAGTGTTTATAGCTGTCTTTGTAAACAGATAAATGAATATATATATAGCCTATATTAAAAGAAAGAGTTTGTCTAATATTGATTTCCTTATTTGCTTAAGTACGGAAGTAACAACACATTTTCCTTAAAACTGCAACAACTAAGTAACTCACGAGAACTATGTTCCTGTGAGTGGCAGTTCAAGCTGTCAATCTAATTACGTGCAGCCTTCATTACGCTGTGGTCGTTGCTCCTGAGAAAGAAGAACAACACGCAACAGTTGCGATTATGACACTTCTCGCGGTCCAGAGCATTTCGCGTGTTCAGCACTGCTTGGCTGACTCTGTCAGCTTCTTCTCCTGGCTGGATCTTGGTGTGACTTACAAGACGCACAATACTTCAAGTGGATCGGTGTGGGGATAAACAAAAACATTCCAAACACAAGCGTTCTAAAAAATAATCCACTGAAATTTTGTCCCTTTAAAAAGTATAAGGGGCAGTCAAATTAAAACCTAACACCCGCTACAACGTGACCATGGCATGGTTTCTTCTTCTTCTGTCGATTTTGGCGTACTGTGGACCGCGTTGAACAATCGGCCGACTTGCCAATCTCGTTTTCTCCTCCCAGAATTTCTTCATGTGTTCGCTGAGTCTCCATCTTTCTTCAGACCAGATGACCTTGGTTTTTGAGCTAGGGTTTTCCTGAAACCCTTTAAATTTATGAACCTTCCTTCGATACAGTGATTTGTTGAGAATATCTTCTTGAGTGACGCCAACTTCTTTGAGATCTGCTCGTATTTTCTCAACCCATTTTGTGGTGGACTTGAATTTGCTCATGTAGGTGAATATCCTTTTAGTTAACCTAGTGTTGCTCATTCGTGTGAGGTGGCCATTAAATGTAATCCTTTTCTTACGCATCGTGTCCGTAAGTTTCTCCGCCTGGTTGTACAATTCACTATTCCTCCGACTCCTCCATAAGCCATCTGCTATCTGTACTGACCCCAATATATTCCTTAAGATTCTTCGTTATTTCTTTTCTAACTCCTATGTTTCTCCTTTTTTGCTTAAAATAAGGCATTCAGAACTATAAAGAGCTTCCGGTTTAATCACAGCGGCATAATGTCGTAACTTTGCTCTGAAGGATATGGCTTTCTTGTTATACCTATTCTGCGTTAATCGAAATGCAGTTTCTATCTTACGAGCTCTGACCTTATTGGCTTCCTTATCATGGCCATTAGATTGGATCAATTCACCAAGATATTTGAATTTTTCTGTCATTTTTATATTTCCAAACCTTGTTTCCAAATATTTCTCATTGGCATGGCATGGTTTTATTCAAAAGTAACTACCACAAGTGTTTATTCCACTGGAAGTCGAGACCATCAATTTCAGTTTTGTAGAAAGAAGAACCAAAACCGCACCCACTCTTGCACTTCCTCGTCCGAATGAAACCGGCGCCCAAGATGTCTTTCTTCAGGTCGAGAAAAATGTGAAAATTACAAAGGGAAAGATCAGGACAGTACTGAGAATGTTGAAGTGTTTCCCAACCAATTCGCTGCAGCGCAGCGTAGCCTTTTCCAGATAGGGGCGTGGTGGCTCAGCGGTCTAGCTGTATGCCTCTCACCAAGGCGGTCCGGGTTCGATTCCCGGTCAATGCATGTGAGATTTTCGAAGTGAAATGCCATGTCCTGTGGTTCGGATTCCACGTAAAAAGGAGGTCCCGTGGCTCATGATCTCGAGATTAACGGTCACGTTAAACTACAAGCTTGCTTTTTCCTTTTCCAGATGGGCAGTATAGGGGCAGGCAACAGGATGATTCCGTCCGACAGCATCAATCGTTTGTCTCTCCATCAGTTGATGCGGAATCCACTGCACACAAATTTTACAGAACTGCGTGATCTTTGTTAATGGCATGCACGGAGCAATGGCTAATGCCGACCTCAACACGAATTTCTTCCTCCGTGATTCGTCGGTTTTCCCGGATAAGACCATCAATGCCCGCTATCACATCAGGAATAATGGGTCGATGGGCCTGTCCAGGACGCACATCGTCTTGCAGTGATGGCAATATCAATACGTATCAACAATGTTGCCACCTTTCACGTGGAAAGTGTATTATGGCGAGTGTTCGGTTTTCATATGACTGCCCCTTACAATAAGCTAAGTAACTCCGTGATAAATAACCCATGGCATTACAGCCCATGAAGGGCCTAGGCCTACCAAGCGACCGCTGACGAGCCATTTGGCCTGCAGATATTGGGGTGACGCGTGGCAGTGCATTGGGTCCCCTCGGCCGTTAATCTTGCTTTTCGTGAGCGAGGCGCGTTCTCACTGTCAGGCAGCTACTCAATTGTTCTCACAAGTCTGAGTGCACCTCGTTCCAGCCCTCACGTCAGTTTCTAAAATCCCTGATAGAGCCGGGAATCGAACCGGGTCCTCCGGGTGAGAGGCAGGCGCAATACGCCAACTCCGTAATACTAAGCTTCTTTGTTATTATTTCAGAAATTTTAGATTGCAGCTATTTCGATTCATTTCATGTTAAACAGGGATACCCTACGAAACATTTCTGGCATAGGCCTACAGTATGTCTTACAAATATTCAAAAGTTACTTCAAGGAATTAACTAACAAATTTTGGCAGTCGAAGTAGGTAACGCCGTGTTATTCAAGTTACTCCGTGTTAGTATGGTGTTTATCATTCGGTATAGCCTACTGTTTAATCGTGGAAACTAATTTTTAATGCAATGAAAATGTTTAAGCCGTATATGGAGGTTTCTATTACCTCCTATTGGCCATATTGAAGCATTTCACTACACAAAATATTTTTTTAAATAGTAAAAGAATAATCCAATAAAATATCCACAAACATATTTCAAGTCTACTTGGCTGTTTCTAGTCACTATCTGATTCCTCGCGCCAATCACACATAACATAGACATTATCTATCACTTTCTGGCACTTCACATGGCACCAGACATTACAAAATTGGCACTAACACCATTCGGCTTCATTCTTCTTCTTGGGGTCATCCGCAAGGGGAGCCACCGCACGCACCACAACTATCATTGTAATTTTTCTGGGGTCTGGAATTAGGCCTAGACCGATTTATTTTGTCTATCTTGACACACTGTCCTCTCTTCAAGTTCAGATGGCATAACAAATGGCTGTCCAATTTCCTTGATCGGCTAAATATTGTGGCAATAATGCTTTAGTGTTCTCTATGGGATACTAAAACATCTACTGGCCTTGTATAGGCCCTACTATCCATCCTTCTTCCTTCAACAACCAAGTGTTTCAGTTGTGTAGGAGCGAGCCTCTTTATTCCGTTTTGGCGCCATCTCAGCGTCCAACCTAAGAAAGATGAACCTACTGCTAAGCTCTCATACCGTCCATGTGTAACACTACGTGCATGTAAGTACGGCGAATGGTCTGTATCTTCCCTATGACTGGTGTTAATATGAAACTTACACAATGAAACAGCTGTTTATAAGAAATACAAATCATTCACTGGATGTGCATCACTTGTTGAAATAGCATCTCTCTGTGGATAAAGATGGTATATAGGATTTCACGGCCAGTGAATTAAAACTCAGCAGTCCTTCTACGAGAATTGCTGTGTCTCTGTGGATAATATTCAAATCTTCCTTGAGTTGGCCAAAGAACTATCAAAAATGAACCTACGTTGTGATAGAGGAAATAAGCTTTATCTCGGAGTAACTTGACTGTATCCAATGCTCAAAATCAGTATTTTCATTTTCCCTAATTAGTTGTCTTTTTCTTCTTTTAGTTGGTAAGTTAGTTGTCGGTTTGATATCAACATCTTTCATTTCCACTATCACACAAACCATTAGGGGCCGATACCTAGATGCTAGGCCCTTTAAGACAACAATTGCCACCATCATCCTTTTCCATCCTGATGCTCTTTCTGCGTGCCGAACACATAGAAATTACGACTTGCCTGACTCTCAAAGTATCAATGAGTAGGTCTATTGTATTTACAGGATGGCGGAGTTGTAATTGAGCAGCCGGAAACCTACGAATCCCCAGATAAATAAGTACTGAAACCTATGGTAAAATGTGCTTGGTTTAACGGGAAAAAATGTTTTCGTCAGAATATTTAAACTTTGTGTGAGACCGTTGAACGTATCCTAAGTGATTAGAGTTACATGAATTTTTGGGAGAACCAACCTCTGTACGCAGAACCACACTGGGCCTCATATATTTTATTTGTTAGGTTGCACAACCTGGTTTAAACAGAAAGTTTACAGAAGGAACCATTAGTCTGCTAGACATGTGTAAAAACTGTGACGAAAACATTTCTCCCGCTAAATAACGCTCTACTACCATAAGTTATTCACTAGTATCGACACTTCCTCGCCTGGGGAATCGTATATTTCCGACTGTTAAATTACACTGCACCCACCCTGTATAGCCTATACAGTGTACTGATACGGAAGATGTGCCAGCATGTCAAGTTGTAAAAGACTTCTCGTATCACATTTGGGGATTATCAGACAGTATTAATTAAATCTAAGTAATAGTTCACCCAAGAGAGTTCCAGTCTCACCACTAGGTGTCAATGCGAACGGAAGATCACAATTTTGTGAGTATATCGCCTATATGGACCCCAACTCATAACATCTGCACCAGGTAGCTAAGGCCATCCAATTATTAATTATATTATTATTATTATTATTATTATTATTATTATTATTTTATTATTATATTAAAATTATACCGACAGGGCTAGCCACGTTCGCTAACGCGCAGCGCTAGGTCATGGGGCCAAGCTATCTGCGGACTCGGTAGACGTGGGTTCGAGCCCCACCGTCGGCCGTTCTTGAAATGGTTTTCCGTGGTTTCTCCATTTTCAGGTCCAAGCAAATGCTGGGACGGTACCTTCTGACAGGCCACGACAGCTTCCTTACAAATCCCTCCCCAGTTTCATTCATCTTCATTCATTTCATCGCTACTCCTGTCATGAGGTTGGCGTCAGGGAGGGCATCCGACCGTAAAAACCACCCGCCATGACGTCTTTCATCGCATCTCATCCCCAAACCCGTTGAAAACGGGAATAATAAGGGGTTGACATACTAAAATATAAAATAATTATTACTATTTTTAGCCTACAATATTTAGCATGTGTTTTAAGAATAATTTAAAGCGGCCTCGTGGTGTTGGTGCTAGTTTGGCTATCGACCCCAAGGTGCGAGTTCGATTCCCGGCTCTGGCATTAAATTTAAATCTGGGCTGGAACGGGGTACACGCAGCCCCATGGGGATGAGATGGGATGAAAGACGTCATGCGGGTGGTTTTTGCGGTCGGATGCGCTCCCTGACGCAAAACTCATGACAGGAGTTAGAGATGAGAAGAGTTGTAGTTGAAGTTATTTCCACTGTGACTATTGCCACGACTGATCTGGTCGCTGAACTACTGAATCAGAGTGGAGCGCGGTGGAACATAAACCACCATTACCTGTCGCGAATGGGACGTGGTAGGCAAGAGACGTGCCAAATATGCAGATAGGCCTACTGCTCTTGAATACTCTCCATGAAGCGGCGAGAGTAAAATTCCAAACTAAGCAGTGCATTCCTTGGTTGGTTGGTTCCTCAGTTTAGGGGTTGCGACAACGTGGTAATGTAGTCTGTAATTCAGGTGAGGACTGCAGACGATCAATTTCAAGTAGTTCCTACTTTTGCTACCAAATGCTACCGTCAACGACACCTAGCCGCGTGGTAGGTTTTAGCTGAGGATTAACGCTACCTAAGGGATGATGATAATGAAAAAAAAGGAATTGGGTTTCGGTGTGGAGAACAAGTATGGGTAGATAGGACGGGAGTCTAATACAAAAACATAAAACCAAACTGAAGTAAGTCTTCAGTAAAAAGTTCCACCGCACAATGCCCGTGAGACACCTAAAGTGGGTAGGGACCTGACCACAGCTAACGGGAAATGCAGCTGGAGCTTGAGCTATTTGCAAGAAAGCGGGAAGCGTTATTTCCTTCCCAAGCCGGTATTCCCGTACTATGGGGACGGGTGGTAGTCTGGCAAGACAAAGTGTCTTAAGGGATATAGATTTACTGTTTCTCCTTTCAAAGGAGTTAGATTTAATCGAATGTTTTGAAAGGCTGAAATAATTTGAATTCGCTGTGATATTTTTTTAAGTTCTGGGAACCGTTGGTTCTGCGGCAAACGACCGAATGCTCCCAGAGAGGGAACCGATAAAGCAGTTTTAATGCTTTTTGTAATAATTTTACTGTTTTTCTAGTTTTTTTTATAAGAATACCAATTGTTGCACTTAAGAAAGGCTCAGCTTTTACCCAGCAGAGTGCCGACTAAATGTTTAGAACCGAGGAGAACCTCAGACCTAACTCAAACAAAACTGAAATTTTGGAAACAAGTCACAAGTAAGAGAGAAAATCTCAACAAGTAGGAAGCTTGCAGAGCTAGCTGTACTTGCCCTAATGGCTTGCTAGGATTGGCTAAGAAAACCAAGAGAAACTTTGAAAATGTTGTTACTTGAAGTTTAGTTTAAATGCATCAAGTAGTAAAGACTATATTATTTGAGTGATTATTCGTTTTCGTAAAGAGGGCTTAAGCCTATAGGAAGAATCAGGGAAGTGAATGTCCTGCCTAATCGTTATTCTAACAATAAAGATAAAGAACAAAAGAAAACTAACGATTTATTTAAACAATTTCAAACAGTAAACTAAATAACAATACTTAAAGTTTGATTTTGGTTTTAAGTGGAGAATAACAATTTAGAGCTATAAAATGTCAATGTCTTAGACCTAATTATAAGAAGTTTACAATTTTCAATTGCAAGTTTCAAACTTGTGAAAGCACTAAACCTATACTAAGGTTTCAAAATATGTGCTCAAGATTAATAACTTTAACGTTTATAACAACAATTATGAAGCAATTATAACTTTGATAATTAGATCAGGTACAATGTAGGCACTTTTAGAATCCCTTTATGTAAATCGAAAAGGCTGTAAAAAGTATATTGAATTCCTGATTATAAAAGGAAAAGAAGAAAATATTATAAGCGGAAATTGCCGCTATTTGAAACAGTAATTACTAGATGCGAAATACAAAAACTGTACAGGTTGTATTCACGAAACCTGGAGAGAAAAAGGTTAGACAACTCTTTCATTATTAGAAAAAGTACAATTCCCCATTTTTTAGAAGGGAAAGATACGTATTAAAGTGTGGATTAGCCACAATTTAAGCTGAATTACAGAATTGGACATAGAACAAACTTGGGAGGGCTCTTGCTAGCAAGCGAGGCCTCATAGAGATTGACTTAAATTTACAGTTTAATTAGATTGAGTTAGTAGGATATTTGGGAAGGAAGAAATGGGAACTTTAGGAAAAGTCCTGGCCAAATGTATTGCTCTCATTCGAACGCGACGCGGTTGGTAGTTGAACGGGCACTGTTTTGCACTATAGTCAATTGATGGATTTGAAAAATTCACTATTGCAGCACAAAAAGTTTGTATAGAGAAAAGTTATTGTAGTTTTGGAGATCACTAGTTGAATTTTAACTTGAACAAGTTTATTGCGTTGGAAAGTTTATAGATTGCGGTTGAATGGTGAGGTACAGTTCCCACGGTGGAAAGCAAATTAGGTTTTGAACAGCAGTAAATGTGACGTTAATTCCTCAGTGAGGAAAAGCATTCCCATATTTGAGTGGGAAATACAGGGCGCCCGAGAATGTTCTCCGCAGTGGTTACGTGCAGCTGTGCGTGGTTGCCTCATCGGTTTAGTTGGTAGCACGGTGTCTTTGACAGGGTGAATCCCACACGTGTGGGCTGTAGCCTGTCGAAATCGTCAGTGTGTATTGCAATTAGCGAGCGTATGTGTCATCAGCACTTCCAGCATCTGTTATGAATGGCTGTGGTGAGTACAAAGTATACTGTTTGCTTGTTATTAGGGAACACAGCGATGACATATTGCATTCTGCACATAAGTCAAGCAGCATTGCGCATCATAGGAGCTCATGTCACCACGGACAGTTAAACGATGACAGAGGCTACTTGAGCTGACTCATATCCTACTCGCACAACTGTATCTGTCAACGAAGCAGGCTGACGTGTGACACAAGTAAACAAAGAATAGTTCCCATCTCGACCGCCGGCAATCATTTCGTGAAAGGCTAATATGATGCAAGCGGCAGCCGTGCTGCCAACGTAACTTCTGTACCTAGCTCTGGCAGACGCATGTAGGCGCTGCGGAGAACATTCCCGGACTCACTGTACTAGATTGCTTTACTTGTAGAAATATTGGTACATGTGGAATGTTCCAGAACCATGATGACAGTTAAATGGGCAAGAGAGGTCCCACGGAGGAAAAAGCTAAGTTTTTATAGACAGTGGGTAGTATGAATTAAGTCCCTCGTAGTGGGAAGGTAATCCCAATCATTTAGTACAAGAAGTACTGGGTTTCACTTTATAAAGCCCGCTTAGATAGTTAAAGCATGACAAGAAAAAAAATATCTTGAAGACAGTTATTGCGCAATAGTTAGCAATTCTTCACACTGTCTATAAAATTGTATTAATCGCACTTTGCCCTTTTAAAAACAATTAAAATGCATTGAAAAACATTGAAGTTTTGTACTTAGCTCATTTTTGTAGAGTAGGCGATGGTTCCTTGTAACCGTTGATCTAAAATGCAGACATTGCGTCTGATTTAAAATGTCTCTCGAGCACAAGAGACAAGCTCGTGAGAGAGCCCCAACAGGGGCGGATTTAGGAGAGGGGGGCGGGGGGCGACCGCCTTCCCCCCTGACTTCAGATATGGCGGAGAAAAGGGGAGAAAGAGGAGAGAAAAGAAAGAAAGAGAAAAAGGAAGTGAAAGAAAGGGGAAGGGAAAGAAAAGAGAAAAGAAAATAGCCGAGCCGTGGCGAGTCGAGCCCGCACCTGTACTGACAAGTCTACGCTGGAACCAAGCCGAGTCGAGCTTCGCTTTCGAAGTGTCCAAGCGTTTGGTGGTCAGTCTCAGTCAACAGTCAGTGCGCGGTGCGCGTTCTTACGATAGTGTTGGCAAGTGCGTTCGCTGATATTTTTGTGCGGATTCTCGAAGGCATTAGAACCATTATGGTAAGTGAGGTAGTCGTGGTGTGCTGTGTTGTGATATTTTGTAGACGGAAATATCCAAACCCCCTTTATCGTCCCTCCCACCTGAATGAGTAAACCAAAGCTCAAATAATAGAATCGTTCAAACTCACTATGTTGCAAAATGTATTTTACATTCTAACCCGTGCAGAATCGGCAACCATAAATGTACAGAACGTGCGATATTCACGCCTTATTGAATAGAATTTACGTATGAAATTTAAATTAATAAGTGACTAAGTATGTATAAGTGTGAGCATTCGCGCGTTTTTTTTTTAATTTTTATTTTATTCGCTCGTAGGTTTTGTGTGTCCTGTGCGTCTGAAAGGACGGAACATATAGTGCTTTCCGTTTATTACACATGAAACACATGAAATGAGGTAATTTCAGAACACCTCCAGGCGCACAGTGAGAAGAAGAAGTTAACAACAAACGTAATCGACAATGACGCTTGACATTATAAGATATGAGTTAGGGTATAATATCGAGTAAAATATTAATAGAATGAGGAGTTACTGGTGCCAGCCTGTGGAGCAGTGAAATGAAGCAACCTATATTTGGTTTCTCTATTCCTAAGTAGGCTACACACAAACCTGAGCACAATGTGATGGGGCACGCGGAATAAATATAATTGACCGACGCTAAATTACATTACAAACCTATCAACGTAAATATTCACTCAACTTACTGCACGAATATTAAGATATTGGCAGAAAGAGGATGCTGTGAGTTTCTGAAAACACAAGACAATAGTTCCGCCTCGTGTTACAAGGAACCCACTTCAAATGAAAACCATCCAAAGTCCTTCATAGAAGTTCAATTATTTTGTCTTGAAATACTTATACTTATCCTAGTGAAGTACTAGTTTAATTTTAATCTGCAATTAAAAAAGAATTAAAAAGGACAAAGTTGAGGTTCCGGTTTAAAAATCTTAGACTAACTAAAATTCGCGAGATAGAGGAAAAACCTCTTACGGACTGATCAAACCGCGAAACCGCTTTAGACACGAAAATGCATCGGTCCCTTGATTAGTATCTAGATTGGGTTTTACCGAGGGCCTATCTGAAATACTTTTGTGATCAAAGAAGCGCCTTCTTAGCATTGCCTGCATTTTTATTTTAACCCACCGTTCGGTTTCTGTTTTAACTTGGCTACGTGCAATGTTTTCTTTGTACGATACAGACATTGACGTTGAGATTTGACAAGCGAATTTTTCAAAAGATAAATTTCATTAGAGCAGTAGTAATTTATATTCTTATTTGATTCCTTTCAGGCTAATCGCGAAAGTGGGAGAAGGAAAAGGAAAAGCGATCGCCATGGAGATTTGAGAAATTATTTCGGTGCCCCTAAAAAAGTGGTACAAATCCCTGAGCACTCATCCCCGTCCCGTCCCGAAGTTGACTGTGAGAGTGCTTGCAGTTCCGATCATCGTGGTGGTGGTGATGACAGAGGAAATGACTGTGAAAACGGAGGCGCTCGTAATGAAGCTGGGGGTTGCGGAGCTGGACTGGGTACCGGTAGTGATTGCGGCGTCGACGGTGGTGCTGAAATTGTTGGTGGCAATGTTGATCTCGGCGGCGACGTACGCGCTGGAAACATCGTTGACGGCAGAGGGCTCGGTGACGGCGGAGATGCTGGAGTCGGCGATGGCGGTGGCAATAACAAGAGCAAACAACCTATGCCCGGACCCTCACATTCACTTCCAGCGGAGCAGCTGATTTCACGTCCGTCAAAGGATTCCTGTCGAGATGCTGCTGCCTGTGACAATCTTGGAAACGACGTCGGCTTGTATATAGGTACAGGAAAAAACAGTCCTGATGACGGAACACTTTCTACCCTTTTGACGAGTCACTGACAACCAAACGCGAGTTATTGTTTTCCTTTCTCCGTTCACACCAAGGGCGGAAGCGAAGAGAAACGACACCTTCACCTGCAGCACTTACAGAAGTTTCCCTGGGTCGTTCTCTCTTCATCACGTAGAGGACTCTTCTGTTTGTTCTGCCCTTTTTTTGCAAAGTCTACCGGTGATCAAGGAAGAAGACCCTGGTCAAGGAACCTCCGATGAAGTTCGCCAAGCTCCTTGGGAAAGACGGTGACCTACAGAAGCATGAGGCGACGAAGTACCACGAAGAAGCTGCCTTGTGTGCTGAAGACTTTTTACGCAAGCAAAGATATCCGCAAGAGCAGCTTCCCAACCAAATGGATAGCTTCCGCCTGATAAAGATCTAAGAAAACAGAGCAAGACTTGCTCTCATCTTGATGAACATCGAGTTTCTAGGCCGACAAAATATCGCCTACCGAGGTCATCGTGATGACGGCCCAATTGCTCAAGAGGAGTCTTCACAAAACGATGGCAATTTCCGGGCTCTGCTTCGGTTCCGGATGAAAGTTGGAGACATCAAACTGGCCAAACATCTTGCAACGGCGGGACCCAGAAGCCTTTTCACTAGTAAAACGATCCAGAACGAATTAATTGAGCTGTGCGGGGAGAACATTCGCGAGCAGATCATAAGCCGCGTTCAAGAAGCCCGATTTTATTCTGTCGGATTTGACGAGACAACAGATGTAGCACACATCTCTCAGCTGACTTTGTTCTTGCGGTATCTCTGGAGGAACGAAATCAGGGAGGATTTAGTGGGCTTCCTAGATGCTCGCAAATCTGCGGTGGAAGAGAAAGAGAAAGATACTCAAGGAAGTGAAGAAGAAGGTGATTTCCCTAGTGAAGACGACAATGAGAATCCTCAAGCAGCGGCAGAGTCTGCTGTTGAACCAAAGCTGACTGGGGTAAAGCTGGGAGGCATCGTTGCCAAGAAGATTGACGACTTCAAACTAGACCCCAAAAGCTGTGTTGGCATCGGAACTGACGGATGTTCGGTGAACATATCGGAAGCTGTAGGGGCAGTACAAGAGCTGCAGAAGACAGCAGTTCATGCTGTTCGGGTGCCCTGCTACAACCACCAGCTCAACCTGACGCTATCGAAATCGTCCAAAGTGCAAGCAGTTAAAAATGCATTTGGAACTGTGGAAGAGGTGACGAATTTCTTCACAGCGTCCTCGAAGCGGAATTTTGTGTTGAAGAAGACTATCAAAGGCCAGCTTGTCGCGCTGTGTGATACGCGTTGGGTTGAACGGCACGACGCAGTTTTGAAGTTCCTGGACCAATTGGACGACATTGTGAACGCGTTGGGAATCGTTTCTCAATGGGATGAAAATGAGTCAGCGCACAAAGCCGAAAGTTTGCTGGCCAGCATCACTAGTGGGCAATTCATCGTCACACTGTGCTGCATAGCAGAAGTGCTGACTCATACGGAACCTCTCAGCCGTCTGTTCCAAAGCGAAAATCTGGACGTCCAAACCGCCTCCGAAACCACTCGGAATACGATCCAAATCTTCAAAGAAAAGCGGTCAAACGTCGAACAAGAATTTTCGTCGGTCTTCGACAACGCCAGCAAGCTTGCGCGTGAGCAAGGCGCCGCTATCGACCTGCCGCGTCTTGTCCAGAAGCAAAAGAACAGGACTAACGCGCCGGCTGACTCGCCCGAAGAGTACTACAGAAGGAACATCTACAGTTCTCTTCTTGACTGGTACTTGGAAGACCTCTCAACGCGTTTCACAGACGACGTCTTAAACGCATATCAGCTGAACGTTTTTCTTCCCCGCGTCGTAGACCCAGGATTGAACATGGATCGTCAAATCCACTGCACTGAGGAGGACATCAACATCCTTTCCGGGCGCTACGCTCCTCTACTTCAAAAATCGCAGTCGGAACTCCGGGCGAAGATGCAAGCCGAGACATCCCTTTGGGCGGCGAAATGGCGAAGAGAGAGCGAAGCTGGACGCCCAATCCCTTCAAAGGCGGTGGAGGTCTACACAGCTTGCCATCCACAAGTTTTCCCTACCATCAGAACAATGATTCATATTCTTATTACTTTGCCTGTCAGTATTGCGACCGGGGAAAGATCATTTTCTGTTCTGAAGTTAGAAAAATCTGAGAATAGGTCAAGATGCGGCGAGGAACGACTGAAAGGCCTAACTTTAATGTATGTACATCGAGACATTAAATTAGACTACGATAGAATCATTAACCGTTTTGCTTCCAAGAAAGCCCGAAAGCTAAAACTTCTGTTGTAGTGTTACGGCAGGGAAGGAGCCTAATGTGAGACCATTGGGAATTGTGAGGCAATAAATATTTTTTTCATGAGATGTTCTTTTGATTAAAGTTCATTCCCAAGACCTGTTTTGTCGTTGGTTTGTTTTTTCGTTGAAAGCATTTTATGATGTTTAGAAGCTTATTGGATCGTTACCTTCTTTTAAAAGAAAAACAAAAGGATCAGTGCCAGTAAAAAATCGTAATGAAATATGAAATAAAAGTACCGGTGCATATCTTTCCAGTAGTCTCGATTACTAGCAAAACTATTCTTTTATATTGGCTAAGGTACGTGGTGATAAAATACAAAAAAAAATAGTAATAACTAAAATAACAAGCGAAACTGCTATCTGCAGAGATGATGACGGTCTACTAAAAATGGTACTGCCTTCGTGGAGACATCCTTCAAATTGTTCTGATGTAGCCCCCAGAACATAGGCAACCTAATTAAAAATCATTAACCGCACCCCCTCCCCCCCTAAATTCCCCCCAAATTCCGCCCCTGAGCCCCAAGTGTATGTTTGACGTCTGACGCAAAAGTGAGAGTGGCTCAACGAAGCACGAAGGGACCAAGGAGACGGAAAAGGGTGGGTTTAATAGACAATAGAGAGTACATCATGGTATACAACATAAGAAAAATAAAATTCTTATAAAGAACATAGAATTCTTCTTAGAGCGGTGTCTTCAAGGAGATGTTAGCTGGCGACAACGACGAAGCCTGGTGGTTTGATTGGTAAGGAAGTCCTCTTGAGCATGGAGATATTGAGGAACTTCAGAGGTTAGTTGCCAGATGCCGCTAGGTTGTCCATGGAAGATATATATCTAGAACAGACTTATACAAAGCATAAGCAAGTGTACGGAGAAAATAAAACGTAAGAAATCACTGTTGGTGTCTGCGAACTGGGAAAAAGAAATTAAATGAAACAAATAGATCAAAGAGCAGCAAAAATCTAACTCTGACTGACCGTGTATTCTAAAGAATACACCACCGCGAACTTGGCTACTAGATGCCACCGAAACCAGCACCTTGCGGTGAACGCTGGAACCTAATTGAGCGTTAGTCAAATCTAACCTGGCGGCTTTGATGGCGTAGTTGGTAGCATGCTGAGCTTCTATGCCCAAGGTCACGGGTTCAAACCCGGCCGATTTCGTCGGATTTTTTAAGAGCGTTAAAAATCCCTCAGTATGCCTTCCTTCGGAGGGGAAGTAACCCATGTCATAGATTTATGTCATGAAAAGGATCCTTACACTAACTACACTTGTGTGAAGCCAAAATGTGTAGGTTAGAATTGATAACGCTATATTAGTTCCAACATTCGCCGCCAGGTGTTGACAGCGATGGCATCTAGTAGCCAAGTTCGCAAGCTAGGTGTCATGGACGGTAGCAAAAGTGGGAATTACTTAGAAATTATCGTCTGCAGTCCTTACTTGAATTTAAACAGATAACACACACTAATACAGCCGTCAGATTTAACACCGGTTATCAGACAGATTCTACACACACCCAAAGTACACGGGGCTACATGACCGCGTTGTCGCAGCCCCTAAACTAAGGAACTAACCAACCAAACCTCCAAATTTAGCTTCACACAAATGTAGTTAGTGGAAGGTTGTTTTGCATGCCATAAATCTATGACACGGGCCCACCGGCTTTACTTTCCTTCCGAAGGAAGGCATACTGAGGGATTTTTAACGCTCTCAATAAATCCGACAACTTCGGTCGAGTATGAACCCGTGATCTTGGGCATAGAAGCTCAGCATGCTACCAACTACGCCACCGAAGCCGCCAGGTTAGATTTGATAAACGCTCAATTAGGTTTCAGCGTTCACCGCAAAGCTTGATGTGGCATCTAGTAGCCGAGTTCGCGGCTAGGTGTCGTTGACAGTAGCATTTCTTCAGTTCATTACTTCAGTCTTTAATCATGGTAGACAGTTCCTTATTTACGCTCCAGTTAAAGACATGACTTACAGGGAGGATCAAAAAAAATAAACACTTTCGACTAAAGATAGTGCGTGCACTGTTAAATTACTCGTTGAAATGTAAGAATACTTTTCACGTTTGTAATTTCTCATTCATTCTAATTTTCCGCCCATTCAGAGAAGATAGCCCATTGCTTCTCTCATGACCTTTGGACTGCATCTCAGTTCTATCATCACCGTCTTTTGTGGTACGAATTAGGATTCTGGTCGCGGAGGTCCTAGATTCGATAACCGACTCTACCAAGAAATGTAATTGTTGTCCGAGGATTGAAACTGAGTAAACTCAGCCTCGTGATGCAAAACTGGGAAGGGGTTGGTTCGATTCCACTGCAAGTGGTTTGCTATGGTTTCCCACTTTTACTACGGGAAAATACCGTC
>OX336390.1:111907727-112065227 GCA_946902985.2 Meconema thalassinum
TAGTAAATAAATTACAGTTGAGAGGTTAGAGAACCAGAATATCTGCCCTCACAAATTCAACGCTGAACAGACTATCTTCAACAATGTTGTTCGAAGAAATAATGCCATGGATATTAGTACTTTTTTAACCACTCTCTCCAGAAATAATGTTTCAAACTTTGCTATCATGAATTCTTACCACTACCACTGTGTCATTCTACCTAGACAGCCTTGTATTATATCTGCATTATACTGTTTTAATTTTACACCTAGTGTAGTGCCATCCCGGAGGTCCGAGGTTCGATTCCCGGCTCTGCCACGAAATTTGAAAAGTGGTATGAGGATTGGAACGGGGTCTACTCAGCCTCGGGTGGTCCAAATGAGTAGAGGGGGTTCGATTCCCACCTCAGTCATCCTCGAAGTGGTATTTCTGTGTGGTTTCCCACTTCGTCTTCGGCCAAATGCCGAGATGGTACCTAACGTAAGGCCACGGTCGCCTGCTTCCCTCTTCCCTGTCTATCCCTCTCAATCTTCCCATCCCCCTCATAAGACCCCTGTTCGCTTTGCAGGTGAGGGCGCCTGGGCGAAGTGCTAGTCACACTCGCCAGTTGTATCCCTCGACTCCGAGTCTCAAGCTCCAGGACACTGCCCTCAGTGGCGTTAGATGTGGGATCCCTCGCTTAGTCCGTGGGAAAAGCCAACCATGGAGGGTAAATCGTAAACGAAAAAAAAATCACACCTAGCTATTTTATTGTTCACCTCTACTTTTGTTTAGTTTACATTAGTATAAACTGCAAGACAACATACTGTGTAATCTTTGTGCCACTGTAATTTGGATGAAAATCTTGTTGTATGAAAATAAACAAGTAAATAAATAAATAAATAAATCCGAACCTTGGGAATAGCCACTCCGAGTGTGGATCTCTCTCCACGGTAGCCAGATTGTGAAAGAGTACATATAGGATATCCAAATTCTAGGTCATTTTTTCCAATAACTCATACCGTATTAACCTTTACACCGCAGTAGCATATATTATCAAACATCGTGTACACACATATACACAGTACGTGAACGGTCATCGTTTGAGTTACGTCAATTTACATTCTATATCTTGGAAAATATAAAACAGAAGAGTATGGTATGTTCATTTTATTAGGTGATAATAATAATACATTACTGCACAGTAATGCGACCGGAGGCATTGTGTGGCGCAGAATGTATTGCAATGAATAGAAAAGTTCTGATCGAGAAATTAGGAATATAAGAAAGGCAGATTTTGAGAAAAGTCCTAGGTCAAATCATAGAAAATTGTGAATTTAGAAGACGACACAATCATGAACATCACACAAGTAGAAAAGATCACGGACACCATTCGTAGGAAAAGGATTATTTTCTATGGCTACATAGTTTATTTATTATTTATTTATTTAATTTATTTATTTACTGATTTATTTATTTATTTATTTATTTATTTATTTATTTATTTATTTATTTATTTATTTATTTATTGTCTGCATGGTTCAGCGGTAACGTTCTCGCCTACTGGGCCCAAGGTTGCAGGTTCGTATCCGGGCGCAGTCAGCAGGCATTTGAGGGTGCGCAAATGCGAGGGAGCCGTGTCAGTAGATTTACTGGCTCGTTAAAGATCCCCTTCGGGGCAAAATTCCGGCACCCCGGTGTCTCTAAAAGCCAAAGAAGTTAAAAGGGACGTAAAAACAATAACATTATTTATTTATTTATTTTCTTGTTTTTGTTTACTTGTTTGTTACACAATAACGAACAAAAGACTACACATAAATTTGTAAAACTCGGTATGTAGAAAGGAAAATAATTTAGGTTATACATTATTTATGTAAGATGAAGGGATGAGGAAGCTGTGCTCATCTTCCAAGCCATGAATTTAATTTCCACAACGTATAGAACACAAGTCATTGGCATTAACTCCTATCTCCATGAACGTGTTGCACATTTGACCAAATCTTTACCTATTCTACCCAGGATAGCATATCTATAGAAACATTTGATTTCCAAGCTAACAACATTATACTTGTAGTATTGCTGTAGAAACTTCATCGAATGTTATGGAAATCTAAGAATAACGCTCACTACTTTGTCCTTGCTTTAAGGTGTTAGGTTACTTCAGATGTGTTGTTGAAGAGCTGTTGACGTGAAGGGGGGAGAAAGTTGGAGAAGGAGGTCGTTCTTCTCAAGATCTCAAACCACACTGAAGTGTCGTTCTACTTGGACACATAGAAAGTCCTAGTTACTGGCTTAAGCTTACTAAACCAATCCATTTTATTTTTTAATCACTAACTCGTATTTCTCTCTGGTGTCTACCATCATTCTCCAGAGCTAGGACAGGAACTTGGTCACACGCGAGCACAATTTATGCAGCGCTATGAATTTATAAAGATTAGATTACCGGTATAATGAAGGATTACTGTATTTAACTGTTTGTTTATGAACATGAACATGTTACTGCTGGAGGTCTATCATGATTAGCGTGGATAACAAGTATTTCCATGAAGAACTAAAGCCTATTTTCATATATCCAACTTATGTTAATTGCCTCTATCAATATACAAAATTTCAGTTTGATTGCTGTAATAGATTCGTAGACATTGACAACCGACTAAATATTTCGGATGGTCGCCATGTTGGATTTGATATATGTAGGTCTTAGAGTTATGTACTGTTACATGAAGATTATTGTGTACGTGTAGCATTCAAACTTCAATCGCATGATTAGGACACAAGAAGTAAAAACGAGATTTTAAAATTTCGCAAAGCTGCCATCTTGTGGTTATGGAAACAATTGAAATAAATTAGGTGCCAGTGGAATAACATTTGTATAAGGATTTACTGTACCAAGTTACACTGCACTCGGAGGTTTAAATTGCGAGAAACGTCCATGTGAATATTTATACTTCGCGTGGCCGCCATGTTGGATTTGTGATCACCAGGTTATTGAAAGCCATATAGGTGAACTTATGTTCATATCCCCTATGGACATTAAAAAGAAATCAGTTTGATTGCTGTAATAGATTCGTAGATATTGAGAACCATCTAAATATTTCGGATGGTCGCCATATAGGATTGTTATATGTATGGGCCATAGAGGCATGTACCATTAAAGGAATATTATTGCGTAGGTTCATTATTCGAATTTTCACTTCAATCGCATGATTACGACACAAGAAATGAAACTTAATTTTAAAATTCGTACAGCCACCATCTTGAGGTTATGTAAACAATAGAACTAAATTAGATACCAGTGCATTATAATGTGTATAAACATTTGCTGTACCAAGTTTCATTGCGTTTGGATCATTAAATCGCGAGAAGAGTCCATTTAAGACTTTCAACTTCACTTTGCCGCCATGTTCGTTTTGTAGTTAACCGGTTTTTGAAAGTCTCATAAATGACCTTTCAGTAATGCCCTTTATCTCCGTACAAACATTTTAGGGTGATACCGGTAATAGTTTCAGAGATATTGAATGCTGGTGAAATATTTCGCACAGCCGCATTCTTGAGGTTATGTAAACAATTGAACGAAGTTAGATGTCGGTGCATTACTATGTGTATAAACATATACTGTACCAAGTTTCATTGCGTTTGGTTGGTTAAATCGCGAGAAACCTCTATTTAAAAGTCGCTTGGCCGCCATGTTGGTTTTGTAGTTACCAGGTTTTCAAAGGTCACATAGGTGAACTTCTAGTAGTTCCCTTTATTACCGTACAAAATTCCAGGGTGATATCGGTAATAGTTTCGGAGATATTGAATGCTGGGGAAATAATTCGCACAGCCGCCATGTTGGATTGGTGAGGCGTAACAAAATATGAAGGGCACGGTTGGGGTCGTCCGGAATAGTGCTATGAACTTACCTAGTTTCATTGAAATCGCTCCAGCCGTTTAAACTTTATTATGGACACACACACACGAAGCACACACATACGCACACACACACACACACACACACACAGACACACGGACAAAAGGTGATCTCATAAGCCTAGTTTTTCATAAATTAAAATAGGCTAAAAATCCGACAGGTTTGTTACCATAGCAACAAGTGTTCGTCAACTAGGCTTATTAATTCTAGTTCAGTAGACTTAGACAAAGGCAAGCAGACTTAGGTCCTAGTCGTTTAAGGTTGGTAGTTAGTTAGTTAGTTATTGTTGTTTTAAGGGGCGGAACTACGAGGTCATCTGCCCCTTAAGGTTGTAGGTTGGTTCCTTAGTTTAGGGGCTGCGACGACGCGGTCATGTATCCCCGTGTACTTTGTGTATATGTAGAATCTGTCTGATAACTAGTGTTAATTGTGATGACTGCATTAGTGTGTGTTATCTGTAATTCAAGTAAGGACTGCAGACGATAATTTCAAGTAGTTCCTACTATCGCTACCAAATGCTACCGTTCACAACAACTAGCTGTGAACTTGGCTACTACTAGATGCCATCGCAACCAGCCCCTGGTGACGAACGTTGGAAATTAAGAGCATTAATCAAACTTAACCTACAAATTTTGCTTCACACAAGTTTAGTTAGTGGAAAGTTCTTTTACATGCCATAAATCTATGACATGAGACCGTCGGCTTTACTTCCCCTCCGAAGGAAGGCATGCTGAGTGATTTTAACGCTCTTAAAAAATCCGACGACTTCGGTCGGGTTTGAACCCGTGATCTTGGGCATAGAAGCTCAGCATACTACCAACTACGCCACCGAAGCCGCTCCAGTTGTTTAAGCGTGTGCAATATTTATAATCTCAATAGACAAAATCATACTCATGATTCGATGATTCTCATGGATATGTGTTTGGGCTGGGATGTCCCGACACCATGGTAACCATGTGTATTAGGTCCATAGCGTCATATGTACGTTGCTATAAGAACAGAGCTCTTATTTATGTGTTGTTTGTTTCATTACGCAATGTTGTAGGATTGAATCCTGGTACAGTCAGTTCACATTAATGGGGATGCGGAAATGTGAGGGAGCAGTGTCAGTAGATTTACTGGCTCGTTAAAGCTCCCCTACGGGGCAAAAGTCTGGCAGCCCGGTGTCTCTAAATGCTGCAGCAGTTAAAAGCGACGTTATGTGAATAACATTATTTTTATTATTATTATTATTATTTTCTTCCGAATTTGGCCGCCTGTGGACCGCATGGAACCTAAGGCTTTCTGGTTAATCTCCTCTTCTCTTCCCAAAACCTCTTCATTCGTTCACTTCTGATCTTTCGCTCCTACTCGGATATTACCAGTTTGGCTCTAATTTTAGGTGTTTTCTCCTCGAATATCTTGATGTTGTCAATTCGGTTTCTAAACTCTTTTCTGTTGTGGATCACATCCACTGTGAGTCCACTTTCCTTGGCGTCTCTTTTAACCTCTTCTACCCACTTAGTTGTAGCCTTCAGCTCTGTAATATACTTGAATATCCTCTTAGTCAGTCGGTTCTCGTCCATTCTCACCAAATGTCCGTAGAATTTCAACCTTCGCTTCCGCATTGTGACAGTAATTTTTTCAGTGCGTTTATAGAGGTCATTATTATTATTATTATTGTTATTATTATCATTATTAATGTATTTTGTTACGAATTTATTTGTTTCGTATAGGACTGAACTGTGATAAGTGCAAACAAATGAACGCGAACGGAATTGTGCGGAGAAGGAAGGAAGAGAAGAGTTTCAATATGTTATTCTCGACACGCCATTCTCCTCTACAAATAGCCATGCAAAGCGTTTCAAAGATTGAAAGAAGCTCAGAAGTCAAAAAGTAGTAAACATATTCAAGTTTCTGTTCTTTGAAGCGTAGCGGAGAAATTGTGCGCCTTTTTAATATTGAATGCTCATCTTTCTTAACCTAAGAACAGAGTATGTTTCTTAACATCTATGTTAACTTGAATGTGGATTTTCACCCGGGCTTTTCCACTTACTATCAAGGAAAATGTCGGGATGGCACACTTATGTTCCGATTATCTGAAATCCGATTATCCGAAACCCGATTTCCGAAACCTAATTTTCCGAAACCCGATTAACCGAACGTCTGGATTAACCAAATCTAAAATCAAAAGTGAAGTAATTCTTGTTTTCATTGTTGTTATTATTTCATTTGAGGGTCTATACCAGTGATCTTCAACCCGCGGCCCGCGGGCCGCTTGCGGCCCACCACGTATATTTCAGCGGCCCGCAAAACTATTTAGTTTCAATAATTCATATTTGATGGTATTTCGATAGCCACAACAATGTTATATTGATGTACCGATGATAAAAAGAACAAAGCGTTCTGAAGATTGCATCATTTTGTTGATTTTTAAAGTGTTATGTTACTTCGTAGGCCGTAGTAGGGAATTTTGTAAGCGGCGAAGCAACTGTGGCAACCCTGTGACTCAAGGTCAGTCAACTGACACTGCTTTCCACGGTGCACTATTCAGTATCACCTGATCTCTCCTAGCGAGTGAACACTTGTTTATGTGAATAATGGCTATGAGTAGTAGCAAACGGAAAATTGCTATTCTGTACTCCATTTGGTGTGAATGTGGAAGACTATCCCGGAAATATACAAATGGAACTTTTTGATTTTCAGTGTAATAGCGATTTTCAGGAGAAATTTTAACATTTTGGACTTTTGGAGTTTTACTGATTGTAAGTTGAAAAATATCAATTTCCAGCAATCAGATGCTCTGTCGACAGCATCCCCTTTTGGCAGCACTTACATCTGTGAGCAGCTATTTCCCAAAATGAAGAATGTGTAGTCAAAATTGAGGAATCGTGTTTCTGACACTCATTTAGAGAATTCTCTTCGAATTGCTTCATCCAACATAAAAGCCAATGTTGACAGATTAGTGAAAGAGAAACAGTATCAGATTTCATTGAACTAAAAAAAAAAACATTTTGAAATTTTTGATTTAGTTTTGTATTTTGTAACATATTTTAATATTGATTTCACTGTAATTTTAAAACAAAACAAAAATTTATTTTAAATAATGATATTTTTTCTTCCAAGGTGAAAGACAATATATATATTAAGATTAATGCGGCCCTCAAGGCATTTCATAACAAAAATTTGGCCCTCCATTAAAATAAGGTTGAAGACCACTGGTCTATACTTAACGTACATAGTCATAAAATACGTTATTTTACCGTTTCAAAACCTTCATTTTACGATTGATTTATGACCGTACTATCGTAGGAGCGGTATGCTCGCTATATCGCCAAAATAGAATTTGTCCGGATTGTCCGAATTTTCGTTAACCGAATGACCCTCGGTCCCTACAAGTCCGGAGAATCAGGGCACCTTATTTCAAGACCCGCGGCACCTACCCGATTCCCAACCCGAAAAATTACACTACTGCAGCCAATAGAGGAACGCAGGCTATTAGACAAATTCAACAGATCCCAATCCCCTAAATCGAGCGCTTTGGATTTTTGCGAAGTATACACTTCAAATCAGTCGAGATAGTGAATGACATTACCCAACATATGGCCGGGCTATTACCAGCTTGAAGGCAACAACATTTTGTGGCTAATTTTACGTCAAAATAAGAAATCAACCAATCGGAAAATAGCTGTCAACCAATGATCCTCATTAACCTCACGATGCCATAAAAGAAGAGCTTGGACGTTACAGTCAAGTGGTGTTCATTGATCGTTTGTGTTCTCGTAAAGGATGTTTGTTGTTCTTTTAGGGGCCTTGCGGCATCGTGGTCATGTAGTCCCGTGTACCTGGGTGAGTGTATAATTGTCTGATAACCAGTGTCACTGTGTTGTCTGTACTAGTTTTGTAATTAAGATGGGATTTGCGTAGGAAGCGGCCGTGGTCTCACATTCCCCTGATAACATTACCTAGCTTCCTCCATTCCCTATTTAGTAATTTTATTAATTCATTTCCACTTTCTATTCTGTTTATATCTCTCTGATCTACAAACGTTGCTCTTACTATTTTGGTTGCATTGAATTTCCTGGGTAGCATGCTGAGCTTCTATGCTGAAGATTACGGGTTCAAACCCAGCCGAAGTCGTCGAATTTCTTAAGAGCGTTAAATACCCTCAGTATGCCTTCCCTCGGAGGGGAAGTAAAGCCGGCGGTCCCATGTCATAGAATTATGGCATGAAAAAGAACCTTCCACTAACTACACTTGTGGAAGCTAAAATTTGTAGGTTAGTTTGATAACGCTATATTAGTTCCAACGTTCGCAGCCAGGTGCTGAGTGCGATGTCATTTAGTAGCCACGTCCGCAGCTAGGTGTCGTGGATGGTAGCATTTGGTAGCAAAGCAGGAATTACTTGAAAAAATTAACTTACATCATTTTAAATGCTCATTGCAAAATCAATATTAGGATATAGTAATAACTCATCCAAGATGCTTATCATCATCATCAACATCATCACATCATCATCAGGTTCTGTTTTATTAGTGTTTGTGTTTCCCTATTATTTCCTTACCTTAGCAATAATTAACTAATTACAATAATTTTTCCCACGCCATGCTTACCTGCCATTATATGTATTGTGATCGGATCTGAAATGTGTTCCTGTTAGATTTAAGTACCATTGTTAAGTTCTTCAAATAATGTAATAATGTATTAATTGTAAAATCTGGTTCGATGGAAGAGAGGGCCCAATGGCCCTAATCTTGCCAGACAAAATAAAGCTATCTATCTATCTATCTATCTAACCACAAATAACACACACTAATACAGCCATCACAATTAACACCGGTTATCAAACAAATTCTACACACACCCAAAGTACACAGGGCTACATGACCACGATGTCGCAAAGACCTTAAATGAATCAACAACAACAATCCTGGAGATTTATCAAAATCTACGTTTTACATGATTGCCCACTCCTAGTGCCCAAATCTTAGCCTCAATAAGTACACAAACTAATACAGCGATCACGGTAACACAGGTTACCTGCCAGATTACACACACGCAAGTGGCCTACATATGGCCCTAAAATGAATCATTAACCTCACCAATTTTGGAGTTATTTTGTAACCAAGAAGACATTCTTTTTAAAAAAGGTGTGGGGAAGGACCTGATGATCACGATGCCCAAGGCCAAAGGGCAACTGCACGATGAATTTCTAAACTCGCCCTTAAATGAAGGCATACAGTGATTGATGTTTTTCTCACGGATGGGCCCATCTTCTTGGTTCGCTGAAAGTCGTGCGAAACAACACTTTCTCCCACCGCAACACTAATATGGCACCCGGAGACTTTCTCTTAGGCCGTTTTTATCCTGACACGTTCAAGGGAGAGTGTCAGCCAGACTTTTAAAGCGTGAAATGATCATTCAGATGTTAATGGGCTCCCGTGAAAGTACTCGAGAGCTTCTATTTGTTCTCTCTTCAAAGGGAATGCATGGTTAAACATTCAATGACCCGTTCCTCATTAGCTTGCTTTAAGTCGACTGCATAATGAGCGGTGTATCTCAATTTACAAGTGCCAATTGTAATTTGAACTCAGCTTCTTCCTTTCTTTGTTCTAGAAAAGGTAATAAGGGAATGGAAAGAAAGGCTCAAGGAAAGAGGACTCTACCATGAAATAAGACTTGGATCGGATTTTAAAGGGGTAGGTATCATTTGCTTGGCCTTTGCTGATGACATTGCCATTCTTTCAGAAAGTATACAAACAGCTTGTGTCCAAATAAACCTTTTGAGAAAGATAGCAGAGGAAGTTGGACTTCATATATCTTTTGAGAAGACTAAATTTATGACTAGTATTAGAAATTCTCCTACAGTTTTAATAACAGACTCCGGAAAAATTGACTAGGTAGAAAAGTTTAGGTATTTGGGAGAAATGATTCAAATTAATGGACTTGACAAATACGCAAATAGAGCAAGAATACGAAAATTGGAACAAGATTTTCAACTGACGAAGGATGCCTACAATAAGAAAAATCTTTCTATTGCAACTAAAATCCGGCATTACAATACGGTAATTAAGCCGGAAAGTCTCTATGCTTCAGAATGTATGTTTTCCATTTTAAAAAGGCGAAATAGAGCTATAAAGGAAAGGGTGATACTTAGAAAAATACTGGGACCATTAACCCTTACCCCTCGATTTAAAATTCTCTTGGCTCTCCTTACAGCTCGTATTTAACCCTTTACTGCATAGTGTTGCCACAAGGTGCAATTGTTGGTAAATCTAAGACACTAAACGCCAATTGAACATTTAAGCTTGAAATGTTGTACACCAAACGCAAGTGAAAAATAATTCATGCAGTAGAGAACACAATTATGGTGTCGGGACTCGCCCGACACACGACAGGAACGGGAAATTTGTTATGTCGGGGCTCGCGCGACTGACGAGGGGTAAGGGTTAAAAACAGAAAGTAGAGAGTTCAGATACAGAAAAAATGACCACCTCTACAAAAATAAAGACATTGAAAAAATCTACGATACGATCAGGAAAATGAGGGTTAATTTCTGTGGACACGTAATGAGGATGAATAACACCAGACTCACAAAACAAATTTTCAGTAATGTATATAAAAGCAGGAATGGTAATCAATGGGTGCAACGTATAAAATGAGATATGGAAGAGATGGAATTAACAATAGATATTATTTAGGACAGATCACTTTTCAGAAATGTGATCAAAAATTTCAAGGGTTTCCAGAAGAAGGAAAAGAAGAAGCGGGTTAACATCTGGACGGAAGAGAGAAGGAGACAAAGTGAAGTAATGAAGAACTACTGGAAGGCAAGAAAGGATAAAGGAAATAAGAGACGCGCGTCCAAAGTTGGCCAACATCGAGGAAAGAAGAGGAATAATAATAATAATAATCACACAAATCACAGAGAGATACTCTAACATCGAGACTGATTTCCACAAACGACTACTGAGATCCACAGTTGGGAAGTTACACCTGAAGATCGACCACGGAGATCGGGAAAAGAATGGACGGAGGAAATATATGCAGATAAAACAATGTCATATGGATAACAAGAAGTTCCGTGACGAACTAAAGAGCCTACTTTTCTAAAAATTGAAGATTCTTGCCAATCTATATAGATCTATCTAAGAAAGTTGCGAAATTAAGTTGGTAATATCGAAATTTCTAATTTGTTCAAAATATACCTGTAGCCTAACAGAGCACTACAGTTGGCAGCCCTGGTGACTGAATATATTGTTAGTTCCATCTCTTAAGGTACCGGTACAGAATACAATATTTGGTTGAAGTCCAATGGATAGCATGGACGTTACATGCAGTTAGACATTAGATCTATCGGCGCGCGTAAAATCATGTTGGCAACAATGTCATGCATGCGTTGGTCAGAAATAATCTGAAATATTATGATATCTTGTTGTGCCAATTTTGGATGAAATCCATTCGTTAGTATAGAAGTTACATGTATTTTAAAATTGGACCTATCAGCAGGCTTAGAGTCATATTGGCAGCACTGACGTATATTAGTTTCTCCTTATGAATCTAAAATGTCAGGTACTATACGTGTGCAAAGTTTAAAGCTGTTGGCTCACATACTTTCTGATATATTAATATTTGGCTAAAAAAATAGAGACAACATTTATTGACAGTTGGCAGTTGCTATTAAGAATAAGCATAGTCATATATTTTATGGTATACATAGCACATACGAAATTTGGTTGAAATCCAATTGATAGTATAGAAGTTACATGTATTTAAAAATTGGTCTTATCAGCAGGCTTAGAATCATGTTGGTAGCACTGACGTACATAAGTTACTCCAAATTAATCTAGAATGTCAGGTACTATACGTGTGCATAGTTTAGAGCTGTCGGCTTGCATACTTTCTGATATATTGGTATTTGGATAAAAGAAGAGAGAGAACATTTATTGACAGTTGGCAGCTCTGGTGGCTATTAAGAATACGCTCAGTCATATCTGTTTATGTACACATAGCACATACGAAATTTGGTTAAAATCCAATTGATAGTGTAGAAGTTATATGCATTTAAAATTTGGACCTATCAGCAGGCTTATAATCATTTTGGCAACACTGCCATGTTGGCCTCCTGGAAATTAAACTGCAATATTATTATCTATACGTGTGTCAATTTTGAAATAGCTCCCATTCATACCTTCCAAGATATCCAACATGGAGCTCAAATTTCAATTGCGATTTTTCAGCAGTTGGTAGCACTGACATAATTTTCAAATATGGCCATGAGATACTCAGGTATAGATCTTTACTCCTACCAAATTTTGTTTCGATTGCTGCAGCCGTTTAGGAGTTGATAGGGGGAGGGGGAACACACACCCACAGCCAGACAGGCAGAAGGACAGACAGACAGAAGGAGAGACAGACAGACACACATTTGCCCGATCTCATAAGTCTACTTTTTCCTCATTTTTGCAAAATGCGAAAAGTAGGCTAAAAATTAGTGATAATTATTTTTTAAGTAATGTGTGACAAAATTATTCCTTATGCTGTAGTACAGTAGTTGTATGATAACATTGTAATGGGCTGAAGAAGGTACGCGTGCCGAAACATGTAGCCTATGATAGGGTCAAATGGAAAATTGTATTGAAAAGTAGACTATTAAATTTATGATAACAGAAGTTTCACCATATTTGATGGCAAACTTAAAACTTCTAGTAGTTCAGGGAGGTTGGAATGGATTTGGAATAAGTGGGTGTGAAGGGGGAAGACATCGCTAATACAGTGAAGGCCCTCGCTTTAAAATGGAGCTTTGCAAAGGCCGTATCACGGACAGTTCGCAATGAGTCACCGCTAGGTTTATAGCATGTGACCGGATTTGATTCCCGGATGAACTGTTAAAGATATATCAATTCTATGTAAATAATATTGTTGAACATAAAACGTTCTACAAGAAAGTTAGCAACAGCATACAGTATATCTATCTTTATTTAATACACAGTTCACTATAAGTGTTTAAATTCATAACATATACTACCTTAAAACACTTATAGAGAACTATGCATTTAAGACAGATATATGTTGTAATGGATTTATTTATTTACTGTATTTATTTATTTATTTATTAATTAATTTACTCATTTATTTATTTATTAAATTTACGAGGGCTGTTTTTTAAGTAAGAGCCGTTCTTTTTTTTTTAAATTAACCGAACATTTTATTTTGAAACCACATTTATTTTTAGGTTTTACATACCTTCCTCTATTTTTCTACATAGTTGCCTTGTTTATTTAGGCACTTGTCATCCCATAAAACTAAGTTCTGAAATCCATCTGCATAAAAGTTTGCCGCCTGCTCTGACAACCAAGAATTCACACTTGAGGAAAATCCATTGATAGAGTGGTTATCATGAATCTTCGGTCCTCGTGAATTTTCGTGTCAATTGCAGTCATCAAGACATCTGTGATCACAGACATGAGCGTTCTTCGTCATGAACATTTTCACGGCCACTTTTGAACTCGCGTACCCATTTTCGCACTTTACCATCCGTCATTGCTTTATCACCATACACCTCACAAAGCTGACGATGAATGTCTGCAGCCGACATGTTTCTTGCACTCACACGCGGCGGGCGAATCAATCATCTTGAACATTGTAAAGATGCACAGTTCAGCGTACAGGGTAGCTACACAGCTGCAGCTGATGCCTGCTTGTTCGCAAAGGATGCCGGGAGGTAGCGCGCACGCTTGTTGCACGCGCACTAAATACGGGTTTTTAAAAAGAAACGGCCCTTACTTTAAAAAAAAGCCCTCGTATATAATGTATTTATCTATGTCAGGTATTTATTTATTTATTTATTTATTTATTTATTTATTTACTTATGCTGAACAACAGTGTTGATATTGTTAACGGTTTAGCCAGTGTAAGCGGAAAAGGCGCACGGACGTTGGTTTTGTTCTTTGACGTGCTTCACTTAAATCATTTTGCTCGGCTTTCAATGGTGATATGTAGATAATGTTTTCTAAACATACGAACCTTTCCCGAAATATGCTCAATGGGATGATGAAAACCGCATCAAATTCCATCCAGTAGTCCTCTAGATTAGCCCCGACAAACACAGATAGACTTAATCCAGGACATTATGTTTGTAACTTGAGGTGAAGGTACTGCATGTTGTTGAGCAATAATAGCACCAGTAGTGAGTCCCTCCCTATGGCTGTCGTGAGAGGCGTGAAGCACGATGCTACTACTAGGTCACCTGATTACCCTCATTGTGAAATAATACTCTAGCACGATTCTGAACTAGAAACAGGAAGGATTCTTCTCTACTAACTGGCTCTCATTTCCGGGAAGTGCCTTGCTACTCTCACAATGTTCTGATATTACGTTCTCAAAGGATGGAAGGGGCCCAGATTTCAGAGGTCGGGCTCACGACGCGACGCTTAAGACTCGGAGAACATTAAAGTGATAATCAGTTCTCCGTAAGGAAGATCCATCTTGTCGCATATGCCCCTCCTTGTGGTAAGAAAGGATGTATTATTTTGTCCTTGTTCTGTGCTGGAATCTTCTGTCTTTAGAATGGTTTGCTGTCTCTCGTTCCTGGGTTAATCATTTCATCTCTATATTACAACCACACCCTACTTACATTCGAGGCAGATAAACTCACTGTTCCACCCCTTATAACTACAACAATCAAACAATCAATCAAACTGTTCAATATATTCTAACCTTGGTCTACCCCTACAGTTCTTGTCCACAACCTTTCCTTAATTAAGTTCTAAGTGCTGACGATGGAACAGTGTATACAGTATAATTCCTCCATGTTTCAGTGCTAACTTTAGCCAGTCAATTTATTGTTTGTGTTATAACCTCTGTGTCCACGTCCTTAGGACTGACGATTTATGTTTCGGTGCTCAATTTCATTAGTCTATTGTTTGTATTATAAACTCCGTGTTCATGATAAGGTGTTTACTGTGTTCTTACTGCTCACGATGAACCTGTATAATCTCTTAGACGCTGACTTTCAATAGTCCATTCTGTGTATAGGGGCAGATGACCTCTTAGTTCCACTCCTTAAAACAACAATAACTAACTAACTAACTATTATGTGTATTATAACCTCCGTGTTCATGATAAGGTATTTATTTTGTTCTTAGTGCTCACGATGAACCTGTATAATCTCTTAGACGCTGACTTTCGTTAGACCATTCTGTGTATTATAACCTTCGTGTTCATGATACGGTATTTATTTTGTTCTTAGTGCTCACGATGAACCTGTATAATCTCTTAGACGCTGACTTTCGTTAGTCCATTCTGTGTATCATAACCTCCGTGTTCATGATAAGGTATTTATTTTGTTCTTAGTGCTCACGATGAACCTGTATAATCTCTTAGACGCTGGCTTTCGTTAGTTATGATGATCGTCAACGAATAAAATGTTACTTGTTTGTGAAAAGAGATATGATTATTTCCCACGCCAGCTTCCGGACCCTAGATTCATAAACCTGAGTTTGGGTGTGGGTGGCGCTGTCTCCACTTCGAGTCCCATTTCCTGCCACGGAAGTAGTCCGGAGAAAGCGCGGTGGGTGGAGAAAGTACCACCCGCAGCCTTCCGCGAGCTTCCTCTGGATCCAGTGCACCGATAGCTCCGGCCTGCATGCATCGGCAGTGTAGCCAAGCGCGTTAAGGAGCGATCCACGACTGCAATGAACACTTAAAGACCGAAACTACCTAGAATGTTCATAATAAGCCTACACTTCTGGATCTGATCACGTATCTTTGTATATGACGTTTTCAATATGGACTCTCATTTCTGACAATGTAGGACTCGGTATAATGTAAATAGTACGTTATGCAACAAGCCTTTAATGGCAATAATTAAGACACGAGTATGTTTATAAAACGAGCGGAGTGAATTTAATAATTTCCATACAAGTGTCTTAATTACCATTATAGGCGAGTTGCATACGACTGTTTATGTTCGACGATAATTATTATAACTATATTTTATGTTCCAGCATAAATATTCATAAATATCTTTCGAGATTCCGCCAGTTGCATTTACTGAACGGAGAGCATGGGACGCAGAGAATTCCTTATTTTCGACCACGGTCTCCTCGAATACCCCCCTATGACACTAGCCACGCAGTGAAATTTTAAATAGGAGGCTGTGGATGTCAGCGCATGTGATATGGTATCCTTACCTAAATGGTCAAACAGTTGTATAGTAATGAAAATTTTGAGCTCTGATTGGTGGTGAACCTGTACGGTATCATAATGAAAACTTGAACTATAATGAGCCTCTTTAAGATGCAGTTTTCTGGCATATGGTATTTATATTTCGGCATGGCCGAACATAAAAGTAATATCGTAAGTAGTACTGATTAGAAGCTTGCCACGGTGGGTGAGTGGTTGTCGTGTCGGATTACTAACCCGAAGCTTGCAGGTTCGCTCCTGGCCGTGGTAAGTGATTTTTGAAAGGCAGCAAAAATCACGATAGGCATGTCATACGTTGCTGGCATGTTAAAGAACCCATTTGAATTCAGTAGGCCATGTTCATGATGGCAAAATTAATCTCGGGATTATCCACCCACACAAAGTTCCTCATTTCTCTACTAGAAAGCGCTATAGTGTCAAGGAGGTTAAATATATAACCTCCTTGACTTTCACAGTGCTTCAAGGAACAACTAAATTCGACATGCAAGCTGCCCTCTGGTTGTCAAATAACAAAGCTTGCACCCGGCACCCGAGGCCGGCTTCCAAAAAGATGGTATATGTGCCGTGTCGGCACAACCCTAGAAAAATTGCTGAGTTTTAATTCACCAGCCGTGAAAGCCGATATACCATCTTTTTGGAAGCCTTCATAGGGAAGTTATGGTTGCTTGAGCTTTTAGTTCTCGCAGTAAAGAGGCGCAGGTGCGTTTCATAAAAAGGGAGGTAGCGCGCAGTTCGCTACTCCTGTGGGGTCCGGGCGGGGACACCAAGAGCCCGCTAAATAATAATAATATCGTATGGCCTCGGATGCCTGGTGCAAGCTTTGTTAATTGACACCCAGAGGGTAGCTTGCATGTCGAATTTCGTCGTTCCTTTGAACGCTATGAAAGTCAAGGAGGTTAGATATCTACAGTCCTTGACACTACAGCCCTTTTAAGTAGAGATTGGAGGAACTTTGTGTTGGCGGAAAGTCCCGAGATTAATTTTGCCATTGAACACGGCCCACTGAATTCAAATGGGTTCCTTAACATGCCAACAACGTATGACATGCGTGTCGTGATTGTTGCCCACTGATGAGCCAGTTTGGTGTCCTAGGCGAAACCCCACACAAGGTACGGCACAAACCTAGAAATATTGCTGAGTTTTTAGAACTTTAATTGTGTTCATTTCCCTCCTATCCCTTGCTCCTAACCTGAGCTATTACACTCAAAAAACAAGTAGTTCCGTGAAGAACTATAAAGCCTATTTTCATATATCCTGCTCATGTCAATTGCCTCTATCAACATACAAAATTTCAGTTTAATTGCTGTAACAGATTCGTAGACATTGAGAACCGTCTAAATATTTCAGATTGTCGCCAGGTTGGATTTTTATTTTTGTACTATTACATTAAGATTATTGTGTACGTGTGGTATTCAAACTTCAATCGCATGATTGGAACACAAGAAGTAAAAACGAGATTTTAAAATTACGCACAGCAGCCATCTTGTTATTATGCAAACAAATGAAATAAATTAGATGCCAGTGGATCAACATTTGTATAAGCATTTAACGTGCAACGTTTCACGGCACTCGGATAGTTAAGTCGCGAGAAACGTCCATTTAAATATTTATACTTCGCGTCGCCGCCATGTTGGATTTGTGCTCACCAGGTTACTGAAGTCATATAGGTGAACATATGTTCATAGTCTCTATGAACATAAAAAAAATCAGTTTGGTCTGTAAAAGATTCATAGATATTGAGAACCGTCTAAATATTTCGGATGGTCGCCATGTTGGTTTGTTAAATGTATATGCCATAGTGTTATGTACCATTCAAGGTCAATTATTACCTAAGTTCATTATTCAAACTTTCATTTCGATCGCATGATTACGACACAAGAAATAAAAACTTAATTTTAAAATTTTGCACAACCGCCATCTTGAGGTTATGTAAACAATTGAATTAAATTAGGTGGCAGTGCATTACAATCTGCAAAATCATTTACTGTACCACATTTCACTGCGCTCAAAGAGTTAAATCACGAGAAAAGTCTATTATAATATTTCAAATTCGCTTGGTCGCCATGTTCGTTTTGTACTTTAACAGGTTTATGAAATATACAAAGGTAAACTTGTATCAGTACCCTTTATCACCGTACAAAATTGCAGGGTGATATCTGTAATAGTTTCGGAGATATAGAATGTCAGAGAAATATTTCGCACAGCCGCCATTTTGAGGTTATATAAACAATTGAACTAAATTAGACTCCAGTGCATTACAATGTGTATAAACATTTGCTGTACCAAGTTCCATTACGTTTGGATAGTTAAATCGCGAGAAAAGTCTATTTAAAAGTCTCAACTTCGCTTGACCGCCATGTTGGTTTTGTAGTCACCAGATTTTTGAAAGTCTCATAGGTGAACTTCTAGTAGTGCCCTTTATCACCGTACACAATTTCAGGGCAATATCGGTAATAGTTTCGGAGATATTGAATGCTAGTGAAATATTTCGCACAGCCGCCATGTTGGATTGGTGAGAGGTAACAAAATTTGAAGGGCACGATCGAGGTCGCCGGGAATAGTGCTATGAACTTACCGAGTTTCATTGAAATCGCTCCAGCCGTTTAGATTTTATTAGGGGGACACACACACACACCTCACACACACACACACGCACACACACACACACACACGGACAAAAGGTGATCTCATAAGCCTATTTTTTCAAAATTGAAAATTGGCTAATAAAACACTTCATTTGTTCTTTCGCCTTTCTTCGTACTCCTTTTGTTGTTGTTTTGATTCATTTCGGTGCCTCACTACGTTGTGACTATCTGTCTGATAATGTGTGTCATTGTGATGGCTGCAATATTGCGTTAATTTGTGAATGGAGTTAGGAATGGATAGGGAGCAGCCGTGGCTTTAAGTTAGATACCATCCCGGCATTCGCCTGGAGCAGAAGTGGGGAAACCTAGGAAAATCACTTCTAGGATGATTGAGGTGGGAATCGAATCCACCTCTTCCGAATTCTACCTCACGAGGCTGAGTGTTCCACCTTCCAGTCCTCAGACCAAAATTAAATTTCTTGGAAGAGCCGGGAATAGAACCCGGGCCACAGGGGTCATAATGTAGAGGACAATACATGTGTATGCCATGATTAAAGACCACAGATTTTCGCAGTCACGATAAAAGCGATTAATTGTTCATTAAAAAGAAAATGCAATTCCTTTGTGAATAGAATGGTAACAGTATCTAAAATTGCAATATTTTATCCCGAATCTTTGCGATAAATATCGTTAATAGCCAAATAAACTATTTCGACGAAAGAAAAAGCGAAATTTATTGCCAGTTTGAATTTATTACTTTTTTTAAATAATCCATGCACCTTTTAAACTTGTGAACTTAACAGCCACGCTTTGTACAAGCCAAGACTGGAATGGGATAAGCACATATTCCAAAGGCGACTGCGATTAACACCCGGCGGTCACTGACACTTAATGGCTATTGGGGCTATTGTCCATCTTCTGAATGGTACTGGTGTTAACTCCAAGACCACCAAGAATGTCTGCAAGTCGCTATTATAGGAACTTTCTCTTTACCTCAAATCCCTTTCAAATTTACACAAAATTATCGCGATAACCTTCCAACTAAAACGCGAAATTCAATATTCATATCGCGATTTATTTTCGTAATTAATGCGAATTTCTGTGGTCTCTAGCTATGATTGTGGGAAGCATTTTATGCTATCATCTGATTCCTCCACATTTTATCTGTTTTCAGGTTAACGCGAACACTTAGCACTTGTATGTTTGTTTGTTTGTTTGTTCGTTTGTTTGTGTCTCTTTTGTCCCTCCGTCTGTGTGTGTGTGTTTTAGATTAATTTCTTGATTGTACATGTGATTACTTCTCTGTGTGTTTGCTTTTCTTTATGTGGTTGATTTGGTCTGGTTTGGGTGCTGTAAGTTCACCTCATCGTGTAGCTGCTAGCGTTCTTGGCTGTCACCCCGGAGGTCCGGGTTCAATTCCTGTCTCTGCCAAGAAATTCAATTCTGATCTGAGGGCTGGAACGAGGTCCACTCAGCCTCGTGAGGCAAATCTGAGAAGAGGTGGGTTCGATTCCTATCCCAGCCATCCAGGTTTTCCGTGGTTTCTCACTTCTTCTCCAGGCTAATACCGGGATGGTACCTAACTTAAGGCCATTCCTATTTACTCAAAGAACTTCTTTCATTCTTGTTTTTTAAATTCTAACTTTTGTTTTCTCCGTAATTTTTGTTTATTCTTCTTCTTCTTTCTTCGTTTCAGCCTGCTGTGGACCATCTTACTTCAACCGTTTGCATATTAGAGCTTTAACTCTTCCCCAATATTCTCGCATTCGCGTTCTGAGAGCCTCCTTTCTATCATCAGTCCACTTGTTACCGGTTTTCAATTTTGGCTTTTCTTGGAAGCTATTGTATGCTCGAAGTCTTCTCTCGAGAGGTGCACGTTCCTGGTTGTCTTCAAGTGTGATTCCTACTTCTCGAAGATCTTTTTCAACTTCGATGGACCAGGGTCACTTGGTTTTCTTGTTAACAAGGTAGGAAGCTATCTTGTTGGCCTGTCTCTGCGAGCTCATGCGTGTTATGTGGCCTCCTTTTCCGAATGGTGCCTGTTATCCTCTCAATGTACAGGTAGAGTTCGTTGTATTGCCGTCTCCTGTACTCGTCATTTTCTCTGATTGGTCCAAAGATCTTCCTCAGGATTTTCCTTTCCTTGGCTTCTAACTTTTCAATGAGACCTTTTCTACATTGTCAGGCATTCTGCTGCGTACAGGGTTTTGTTTATTATTATAATTATTAGTTTTATTTTATTTTTTGTTTTATTATTTTATGCCTCTTTTCATATTTAGGTTTCCACCTCAAAATTTAAATATACATACATATCCATATCCCGTTTCAGCTATTGCCGGGTCTGGGTGTTTACGAGGCCTCTCCATCTTTTTCTATCTTCCCACCACTGTTCTTCCTCCAGTTAACTCCTCTTCTCTCTATACAGACTCTCACTCCTGTACTCAGCGCATTCTTGGACCCCCTCGAGGTCTTCTTCCATCGATCTTAAGTTCTTCCATTATTTTTGGTAACCATTGCCTGCTCATCCTTTTAACATGTCCATACCAGCGTAGTGTCTTTTTCTCTACCCCCTTTTTTATACTTTCCTGATTTAGTTCTTTTCTAATTTCTACATTTATTTTTCTGTCCAATCTTGTTTTCCCTTTAACTGCTCTCAAATACCTCATTTCACCTGCCTGGAGTCTGCTCCAGTCCCTTTCCCTCAGTGCCCATGTTTTTGCTCCATTTGTAACATCCCCGATAGAAAATGAAAGGAGAACGTTAGGCCTAGCAAGACAGTTATTCCTTAAAATGTATTTGCTTTCAACAAACAAACGAGCCTCGGAAAGATCAAAATTTAAGTATAATTTCCAAACTTGTGTGATTATTTAATCTGTGTTAAGATGGCCAGATGACCTCGCTGTTCCAACCCTTAAAACAACAATAATTAACTAACTTCCTTCCCAATCCTCATCTGAATTACAAATACACACACAACAATACAAGTATCAGACAATATTCCACACTCACTCAAGTATACGGGAATCCATGACCATGTTGTCCAACAACAAGAGCAACAGGTTTGGGTGCCAGTCCACGAGTACTGATTGCGCGAACAAACAAGATCTGCTATAAACACGGGATAGAGGCGCCCTACATGACGGAGAAAGGTCTGATACAGAGAAAGTCCAGTGGGTCATGAGGCCAGCTGTGTGGGTGGATGTGTGTGCTCATTGGGAGATACTGCAGAGCCCATGGGCACAAAGGATTCTGCCTCTCTTTCTCTTCCCTTCATAGTAGTTCATGTTATTAGTAGAAGTACCACATACTCTATTCAAGAAGACAAACCTATTATTGTGTGGATAAATCTGTGGATATTTCCTTCTTTATCCCTTTCATTCTACTAAGTATAGGCCTACTGGATCTTCCGACAGAAGGTTTCTTGATATTATGGACTATACTCTGTTAAGACTCTCCAAAATAAACCCCACAACATCGTGTGACGAGATAAACTAATCTCCATATTATCGAAATCCTGATTAAACGAACGCCCAGATTACCCGAACTGAAAATTGAAAAACAAAATAAACTATTATTGTTGTTATTATTGTTATTCTATTTGAAGCTCTGTACTTAACGAGCACAATCATAAAATAGGCTGCGTTATTTTACCGCTTCAAAACCTTCATTTTAAGATTGATTTATAGGCGGTAAAGGATTGCACTATGGAATTTCAGGCGCGCGTAGCTGTAGTATGCTCGTTATATCGCGGAAATGGGAATGTTTCCAGTTTGTCCGAAATCTCGATTAACCTAATGACCCTCAGTCCGTACAAGTTCGGATAATAATCGGGATTTTAGTTTATATAAATGACAAGATATATATGTTATACAGGGTGTCCGGGAGAAATGAGCCATGGGTTAAGATGTGATAGGATTGGTAATTCTAAAGTGAAAACATTATATGAACATGTGCTTTATTTGCAATGATTTCCGAGATACCGACAGTATTTTGTAATTGTACTAAGGTGGCCATGGTGATGTTGTTGATAAAATTGTATGTTTTACGTAGTTGGCTTGGCAGAAAGTATCGTATTTCACAGTTTGTACATTTAGCACGACCAGTGGTATAGTATCTCATTTAAATTTATCCTGGACGTTGTATCGGTTACGGATGTGATGTTGCATGGCCACCAAAGTTACCTGATCTTACGCCACTCGATTATTGCTTGTGGGGTTGGTTAAAGAACGAATTCTACAGGGAAAAAGTGCAAACAAAGGAGGACTTGCTAACTCACATTTTAAATGCTAATACGCTCCTTAAAGAACAGAGACATCAGCTCCGATAAACAACACATCATCTGTCTGTAAGAGCTGCAAAATGAGGTTACTTTGTTACTTCCGGGCGTGCGATTCAAATCTACGAACTCGCCGTATTTGCTGAGCTAGAGAGCAAGCCGCTGGCCACAGCTGTGCTTCAAGCAAGGGAAGGGAGTGTGATAGAAGGTGACAGAGATATGCTGGCGGGCATGCGCAAGTTTCCTCGATCGCCTCGGCTTGCCGCATGCCCGCCAGCATATTTCTGTCTCCTTCTATAACAATCCCTTCCCTTGCCTGAAGCACAGCAGTGGCCAGCGGCTTTCTGCCTGGTTCAGCAAATACGGCGAGTTCGTAGATTTGAATCGCGTGCCTGGGAATAACAAAGTAATCTCATTTTCTCGGAGGGAAAAATTTTCTCCGCCAATCAGATTGCGGCATCGTCTTTTACATAACACGCAGAGCGTCCCTGATTTTTTTGTCGGTATAATTAAGATACACCCTGTATATATATAAATACATTTTAGGGGTTTTAGACATGATCGTCAGCTCTGATTATTATTATGTGTGTTCAATTTGTCTGATAACGTGTGTTTGTGTTGTAACTACAGTAGTGTGTGTAGCTGTAATTATTTTCATATAGCCCATAAACACCTAGTGTTTAAGGTCTATCTTCAGGGTCAGTATAGACCTAATCTAATTGCCAAAAGCGTGTTGACCGACTGAAAAGTATAAATGTATATGCTTTTTAATCGCAAACCTTTTATTAATTAGCCACGATAATAATTCAACAATTGTCTTTATTTGTATATGAAGGAGAGTTTACACTCGTTCTAAAATGTCACCTGAAGTCATGTTGCTAGTCTGCTTCCGTCCTCCCGCAGAGTCGACAAGCGGTTTACAGTTCCAAGGTTCCTGTCTACCGTGAAATTAACATTCCGCTAATTGTGCCGTTATTAGCGCGCAATTCAAATGTCGACTCGGACTGTTCTGAGGGACACGCACCAGTGAGGAGAGTGCATTTACTGGCTCAGTGAACAAAACGTAGCCTATCTGCAGTACAGTAAATACTAGAGCGTAACAGTTAGGGCTCGATATATTGGAACAACAAAACTTTCGAATGTATCGAATAATAATAATAATAATATCGTATGGCCTCGCGTGCCGGGTGCAAGCTTTGTTAATTGATGCCCAGAGGACAACTTGCCTCTCGCTCCTTGAAGCGCTATGAATAGGTGCGGATCTAGAGTTTGGCTTTGCGGGGGGGGGGGGGGGGTCACAGAATTGAAATTGTTAAGAAAAATGGTATCACTAACAACACAATCACAAAATAACCAAACCTACAAAACCAGACAATTTTTTTGCAAGCTATATGGATAGAATTTTGATGCGTATAGCGCACCAAAAATATTCGTACAAATTGCAACGGCGTGTTTTGTGACTTTTACATCGAGCTTCGAGAAAAGTATAAAGGTACGTTACAGTTTCGGCAAGTCGAGTTGGTACCGACAAAGGGAGAAAGTCACAGCATAAATTGCCAACAAATCTTGCAGTTTGGACGTCGGCAAAATTTTTTGGTGCGAAAAAAGCCCCAAATTCCTATCCGTGCGTTGCTGCACATTCATCGTGACATCACTATAGACATCGATTCGGTATTCGCAAGGTTTGCTAAACAAAATAGACGAGTTGATTTTGTTATATAAACAATCGTTTTTATATAACAGGTATGAAGTTGTAAATACGTACAGTTGTAACAGAACATAATAATTACAATAAAGATATTTTCAGTATTGAATAAATTGAAAAGAACTGTTTTTCAATTAAAATTCTTTAGTGTTATTTGTCTGGTTATTGTGTTTTCGTTTTTTGAGTTTGCAAAGAAATTTTGTCTCCGTTGGGGAGGGGGGGGGGGTCATGACCCCCGTGACCCCCCTCCCCCCCTTGAATCCGCGCCTGGCTATGAAGTCAAGTAGGTTAGATACCTAAGCTCCTTGACACTACAGCGCTTTCTAGTAGAGAAATGAGGAACTTTGTGTTGGCGGAAAATCCCGAGATTAATTTTGCCATCATGAACCCGGCCTACTGAATTCAAATGGGTTCATTAACATGCCAACAACGTATGACATGCGTATCGTAATATTTGCCGCCTTTCAAACATCACTTACCACGGCAGGAGCGAACCTGCAAGCTTTGGGTTGGTGGTCCGATACGATAACCACTCATCCACTGTGGCAAGTTTTTCGAATAATTTCGAATATGGAAATTAGAATTTCCAAACTACTCGAATATTCCAATTTCAAAATATTGGCGTTAGTGAAATAATCTGAACAATTCGATGAAGAAGCTGAATGTGTCAAATGTTCGAATAATTATTAAAAGAAACAAAGCAAAGAGATGCCCCAAGGGGGAAAGAAAGGAAGAAAGAAAGAGATAGCAAGTGATGCTTGTTTTGAATTACAATTAATTAATTATTTATAAGGAACTATCAGGCTAAATGGGGAAGAGGTTAACCCTCAGCTGACCCCTCGGATTCGCCCCTGCTTCCAACAACTGGTCCGCTTGACATATCTCTGTACACAAATTGCTGTAATTGTATCATTTTAAATGATCTTGTCGACTTCGTCATCACGCTGGGATCTGGCGTTACGTTACGGCGACGGGACGAAATGTACCCAGATGCACTGAGGCGTGTGACGTCATAGTACCGCTTGGTGCATGTGTTCCCCAACAATCTCTACTCCGTTAGTATAAGACAAAAATCCCCGATTCTTGGATGTCACGGGTAATCTCGAGAACCACTGGATGGATTTTGATGCGGTTTTCACCATTCTGTAAAGTATATCTCCAGGAAATATTCTGTGGAAAATAATTTATGTATGATCAGAGGAAGCCAAGCAGTAACGATTTCAGTGAAAAAGTCGAAAACAAACTTGGCGTCCGTGCGCTTCTTAAGCTTACGCTGGGCAAACCGTTAAAAATATCTATATACTATGAGCGTAAGAATTGGTCAGCAAGAAACGTTCTACAAAAAAGTCCGCGAGAGCATATCTCTATCTTCAATACATCGTCAACTGTAAGTGTTTCTAGACTGGATGGAAGTGGCACGTCCCCGCCGCGCGCGCTTGACTTTGCTTTGCCCTTGGTTTTCACTTGCCGTTCGCGAGTAATTTGAAACAAGATAAGCAAGATAAGTACACACATCAAAAAAAGTTTTGCATCACCTCGGTTCCAAGAGTTCCGGAACCTTTAAATACAAAGGGAATAGAGATCAACACAAACAACATTTCAGCTCGTTTTATTGCTCATGAGACCCACACATTGCATGTTGTACCATCATACAGCTAGACTTTCAGCATTTGTGGTCCAGATTGCAGTACACACCACTACCTCTAATACCCAGTAGCACGTCCTCTTGCATTGATGCATGCCTGTATTCGTCGTGGCATACTATCCACAAGTTCATCAAGACACTGTTGGTCCAAATTGTCCCACTCCTCAACGACAATTCGGCGTAAATCTCTCAGAGTGGTTGGTGGGTCAAGACGTCCATAAACAGCCCTTTTCAACATATCCCAGGCATGTTCGATAGGGTTCATGTCTGGCGAACATGCTGGCCACTGTAGTCGAGCGATGTCGTTATCTTGAAGGAACGCATTCACAAGATGTGCACGATGAGGTCGAGAATTGTCGTCCATGAAGACAAATGCCTCTCCAATATTCTGTCGATATGGTTGCACTATGGGTCGGAGGATGTCATTCAGGTATCGTAAAGCCGTTTCGGAGCCTTCCATGACCACCAGTGGCGTACGTCGGCCCCACATAATGCCACCCCAAAACATCAGGGAACCACCACCTTGCTGCACTCGCTGGACAGTGTGTCTAAGACGTTCAGCCTGACCAGGGTGCCTCCAAACACGTCTCCGACGATTGTCTGGTTGAAGGCATATGCGACACTCATCGGTGAAGAGAACGTGATGCCAATTCCGTGGGGTCCATTCAGCATGTTGTTGGGCCCATCTGTACCGCGCTGCATGGTGTCGGGGTTGCAAAGCTGGACCTCGCCATGGACGTCGGGAGTGAAGTTGCGCATCATGCAGCCTATTGCGCACAGTTTGAGTTGAAACACGACGTCCTGTGGCTGAACGAAACGCATTATTCAACATGGTGGCATTGCCGTCAGGGTTCCTCCGAGCGGCAATCCGTAAGTAGCGGTCATCCACTACAGTAGTAGCCCTTGGGCGGCCTGAGCGAGGCCTGTCATCGACAGTTCCTGTATCTCTGTACCTCCTCCATGTCCGAACAACATCGCTTTGGTTCACTCTGAGACGCCTGGAAACTTCCCTTGTTGAGAGCCCTTCTTGACACAAAGTAACAATGCGGACGCGATCGAACTGCGGTATTGACCTTCTAGGCATGGTAGAACTACAGACAACATGAGCAGCGTACCTTCGTCCTGGTGGAATGACTGGAACTGATCGGCTGTCGTACCCCCTCCGTCTAATAGGCCCTGCTCATGCATGGTTGTTTACATCTTTGAGCAGTTTTAGTGACATCTATGAACAGTCAAAGGGACTGTATCTTGGATACAATATACACAGTCAACGTCTATATGCCGGAGATCTGGGAACCGAGGTGATGCAAAACTTTTTTTGATGTGTGTATTATGCAGATAATTTTCTAACATGCCAAGAGCCTTTCTAGCATTTTGCAGCATTTGTAGCATTTAAAATGATACAAAGTCTAGTCTTTCAGACTGACTGTCACTTTTTTGGGTACTTATCATCTTCGATTAATTCAAATATTTGAACTGTTCGATTTATTTTAAAAATCGATTATTTTAAATACTCGACTACTCTGAAAGATTCTAACAACCAAATTATTCGGATACCCTCATTTTTCGACCATTCGTATAATTTAAACGGGCACCCAGCTGCCCACCTCTGACTTAGATTCATGACCGGAGGTTGAAAAGATACTGCCCTCGTATAGCCTATCTTACACCCCGCCCATTTATTGGCCACAATCCTGTTGACTGTGTAAAGAGTAAACTTCCTGTCTGAACGTGTTCAACTTTTGGCTACTGCGCAGGACCGAACTGGGACACCTTAGTCATCAATCCCGTATTTTTGAATGTCTGTGGAATTTATCTAATAAGCTGTATATTAGGGACAGGGATGAGTTAGGCACCCCGGGACTTGAAATAAGGTACTATCCCGCCATTTTCCTGAAGGGAGTGTGGAAAAATCCGCTATCAGCGCCGGGATTCGAATCTTGTTCACCGGAATTATTTCAGCCCTCCGCCACGGTCATCGTACGCGATTTTACACGCACGGCTATGTCGCAGGGTGTATTTTAAGAAATGTACTTGGTGATGAAAATCCACTGCCTGCTTCCAGTCTCCGACCGGGTCAGGAATGGAATGAATGAAGCCCCCATCTAGCGGCGAGGATACGAACTGTGCCAGCTGCCGAGGCCTGACGCACTCCTCTGGGGCAATGATTAAATGAATGACAGATTAAATGAAATGATAGTGGAGAGTGTTGCTGGAATGAAAGTTTGACAGGGAAAACCGGAGTACCCGGAGAAAAACCTGTCTGCCTCCGTTTTGTCCAGCACAGATCTCACATGGAGTGACCGGGATTTGAACCACGGACCCAGCGGTGAGAGGCCGGCGTGCTGCCACCTAAGCCACGGAGGCTAGGTACTTGGTGATCAATATTGAAAAATCCAGTATTATTTCTCCAGCTTCACTTAGCAGTTTACTTGACAAGTGTTTGTAGCTCAAATTGCTGCCTCCAGGTGACGTTGAAACAGTAAAAGCTTTATAACGTAATTAGGGTCATAAAATTCAATAATTACCGAGCACTCAACAATGCGGCGGTCAACTACACAATGAGAAGCATGTTATTGAAGAAGCGTTTATATTACTTCCACTTAACGGAATAATGAAGTGAAAACCGATTGAAATGAAATCACCCTACTAACAATTGGTCAGTCTTAGCTGGTGCCATTGTCACTTGTTGTCCGGTATTGTTGCAACCGCTAAAAGAAGTCTTAACTGGCTCCATTGTCGCTTGTTGCCCGGTGTTGTTACCCTATGGTATTTGAAGCAGTCACTAGAAGAAGTCTTACCTGGTGTTGCTGTTGCTGCTGAAGCATCAGCTGCTCCTGCAAGTGCTGGCAGGAGGCGCTGGCCTGCACCCAAGCGGCGGCGAGGATGAAGGCGCCCAGGATGAAGCTCATGAGGATGAGTGTGACCGCCACAATTCGAGTCACCTGCACCGCCGTGGACCGCGGCTTGTGGTACGCCTGTAACACCGCAACACACATTGCTATTACTAACGATATACACTAACTACAGGTTATGTGTCCATCGTATCCAGCAGTACCTAACGACTCTGTTAATCAACCCAGGCTAAAGGTATGATTGTTCTTAATTTACTTTAGTGTTTTGGGACATATTGGTCATCAGCTCCGTGTGCTTGGGTGTATATTGGATTTGTCTGATATCATGTTTCTATGGTGGATGTATATTGTGTAACTGGAATTATTAGGTTCTAGATTCGGGGTAGGTGCTCCGGGAATTGAGATAAGGTACCATCCCATCAGTTGCCTGCTGGGAATGCGGATACAACTGTCTCCAGGCTTCCAGTTCCTTCCATAAATTCGACATGCATAAGGCAATACGCTAGGCCGCTTGTACAAGGGGGAAAGAAAGGAGCAGTGGCGACAGTCACTTTCTCTTAAAGCATTAAATTTCTTGTTAATACCCTATAACTAGCAACCCATCCCGGCTTCGCCAGGTATCTTTAAGGGTTTACCCAGCGTATGCCTAAAAGATCCCAGACGCAATTCAGAAATTCCGAGGTGAACGGTGAAACTCCAAACACGTATAATCGTCTCTGAAGTCTTAACTCGACACGACTCGACAGTTTGATGCTAGCCGAAACTGGGGTGATAGGCTCGCTCGCTAGCTCGTAAACTCACTCCGAAGCTAGTCATTGAAATTTCCACTAAATGGAGATTTTCGGAAGAAATGATAACGTAAAAACACCTATAGAGGGTGATGTATTAAAGTTAGAGATATGCTGTCGCGGATTCTTTCGTGGAACTTTTCATGCTGAACGCTTTAGCCAGCTTAAGCTTAAAAGGCGCATGGACGCCAGGTTTTTCTTCGACTTAATTCACTGAAATCGTTACTACTCGGCTTCCTTTGATCATAAATGAATGTTTGCTACAGAAACCTTCCACGAGAAATCCTTTACAGAATGGTGAAAACCACATCAAAATCCATCCTGTGGTTCTCGAGATTACCCGTCACATACAAGAATCGGGGACTTAGTTTTACACTATGTATAGAGCGTCTCTACCCTAAAAGACAGTATGGAATTCAATGTAGTATTTGCCTCTCACTCGCACTCCTATGTCCTGCAATTAGCTTCGTCCTCTTCCACCCCGGCGATGTTGCCATTTCCCAATAATTGAAAGTGACAAATCTAAGAAAATGTTTGCGTGGTATTATGGAGAATTTCCCGCTCTTTATGATGGTGTAAAAATAAAAGCCATAAATAATTAACACATGGCCCAATTTTCACAATTACGATATTTTAGCGCGAATCTATATTTTTGCATTTATAAAACTTATCACGCCATAGATAATGAACTAATGATCGCAATAGATCAAGAATTTATTTTTAGATTGCCTGATGTTGGTAGAAGATACCCTACTTCTCAGGGCAGTAATTATTTTCATAATAAGAAAGTTATGATTTTTTTCTTAAATGTTACTTGAAAAGTCTGGGATGGTGTCACATAAAAGTTAGCTTGCGAGAAAGTTTTTTGCTGTTGACTTTACGTTCGTGACTAAGCGAGAAGAAATTTCATTAATGTCTGAAATAGTTTTTAAAACAAACCCGAGTTCAATATCAGGTAGCATTCATAAGTTACAGCACTTCGCTTAGTCCTCCCGCTCAGCGCTGACGCACCGGAACTTCGTTTACCAACGTGGCCCGCAGGCTATCTCCCCCGACTACGTTTGAAGGAGGGTAGGAGATGATGTGAAGTAAAACTAAGAAATGAAGTGGATTTTGTGTTCTTTATAAATTGTCCTCCTCGTTGCGTTCTAGGCTGTCACTGTGCTGTCACTGTGGAGGCCCGGGTTTGAATCCCGGCTCTGCCAAGAAATGTAATTCTGGTCTGAGGGCTGGAACGGGGTGTACTCAACTCCATGAGACAAAACTGAGAAGAGGCGGGTTCGATTCCTACCTCAGCCATCCTCGAAGTGGTTTCCGTAGTTTGCCTTTGTTCGTCCCGGGAATTAACAAGGGTTCGTTAATGGTGCAGAGTTAACGTTTCTGTGCCAAAAAGAACACAGTAGACACACACGACAAAAAGACAGGTGAAGTATATGAAAAGTGGTTCGCCGAGCAATATTGTTGCTCAATGTTCCCGAAGGATCTAGCCTACTAATAGACAATGCAGGCTATCACAGCAGAGAAATATGTTTTGGCCTTGTCACCTTACCACAACACCATACCACAGTGAACTTAATCCCATCGAAATGGTATGGGCGCAAGTGAAGAACTATATAAAATTGAACAACCTCTCATTCAGGAAACAAGAAATGAATATTGTCATTTTGACTTTCACGGCCCGTGTTATTATTCATAATGTTGAATTTTGGGCTTATGCCGTGTTTTATTATACTAATATTCGACGCGTTTCGAAAGAAACCATGTCTTTCATCGTCAGGAATAATCTGGAATAAGACAATGTTGCTAAGAGAAAGCAACGAAGAACATATAGAAGGTGCCCAAAGATGGACGCCATTATAGCCCCATGTTAGGGACAACGGAAAGCAGCAGTGAATTACTTTCTCAGGGTTCTGAGAATCATCAGGGAGGCGGTTGAAATACGTAAACAACCAGATAATTTCAACCGCGACACCGGCTACAATCACAGTGAATCCTGGCTACCTATTATCAGAACCCTGAGAAAGTAATTCACTGCTGCTTTCCGTTGTCCCTAACATGGGGCTATAATGGCGTCCATCTTTGGGCACCTTCTATATGTTCTTCGTTGCTTTCTCTTAGCAATATTGTCGTATTCCAGATTATTCCTGACGATGAAAGACATGGTTTCTTTCGAAACGCGTCGAATATTAGTATAATAAAACACGGCATAAGCCCAAAATTCAACATTATGAATAAGAAATGAATAATTTAGTTTCGGCTGCATACCCCGACTTGCCCACACAAAATTGGGTAAATTACGTGAACCACAATATATTATTAATAATAATAATAATAATAATATGCCATATTATAATTTATTATAACCTATGATATTCGAGAAAAAGGCCTTATCATATTCATGAATAATTGAATAATTGAAAATTATAAATTATTATAATGTGTGCATTAAAATCGCGCTCTGAGCTTCGGTGTATCATATCTAAATATTGTACCGTCTTTCGCTTCAAGGCATGAGGTACAATTATATACAACAAACAAATATTTTGGAAATTTCCCGAGTTTTGCGTGAAAGCACGCCTGTATACGAGTTATGATACATCATGTGCCCGACCTTGCAGAACTTTGTATATGCAGCAGATCTGGCATCAGCGCGCTCCATTTAATACGTACTGTCTTTTAAGGTAGAGACGCACTATAGAGATTTAACACAAACGACTCGACGCTCGCTTTGTTATTTTCTATACAGTCTTAACGAACTGGTCAAACTACTACACGTAAACTCCGGTTCAGGATGCCCGTTTAGTAATGAGTACAAGTGACATGAGTCAATAATCAATTATTATTATTATTATTATTATTATTATTATTATTATCGACATTCGATTTAAGCCACTACGAGTTAACAAACAAAATAATTTCCAGTGTTTAGCTCTGGCAGCGCTGATGTCCTGCCAGTATCCCTTGAGCCCATCCCTCAATGCCTTCTTCCGATCGGCGGCTTCAGTGGCGTAGTTGGTAGCATGCTGAGCTTCTATGCCCAAGGTCACGGGTTCAAACCCAGCTTAAGTCGTCGGATTTTTTAGAGCGTTTAAATCCCTCAGTATGCCTTCCTTCGGAGGGGAAGTAAAGCCGGCGCTCCCATGTCAAAGATTTACGGCATGTAAAAGAAGCTTCCTCTTATTACACTTGTGTGAAGCTAAATTATAGGTTAGATTCGACTAACGCTCTTATGTTCAAACGTTCGTCGCCAGGAGCCGACTGCGGTGTCATCTAGTAACCAAGTTCAGAGCTAGTTGTCGTTGACGGTGGCGCTTGGTAGCAAAATTAGGAACTACTTGAATGTCTGCAGTCCTTACTTGAATTAAAACAGATAACACACACTAATACAGCCATCACAATTATCACCGGTTATCAGACAGATTCTACACGGGGCTACATGACCGCGTTGTCGCAGCCCCTAATCTGAGGAACCAACCAACCTTCTTCTGATCCTCTGAAAGAGGTATTTTGGGTTCTGCTCTTAACTTAAAACTTCGGTAGACTTTGACTGTCTAAATTCATTCCAGTCCATAATTTTGTCCTCCGAAATACCGATTTCTGTACGATCTTTATCACATTCTTGGGACAATCCCAATTTGTTTTGCCGTTGGTTTCACGAAATTCCACAGTCGATCATCGAACATTCTGAAGATGCCCATAGAATATCAAAATTTTGTTTTTAATTGATGAAGTGAAAACTCTTCATTTGATTTCAAACGTAGGTTTAAAATGAAATAATAATTTATAGCATTGAAGTTAAGTTAAATTAAAACCTTATTAATATGCTTATTAAAAATATCAAGATAGTGCACTATTCTACGTCCACCCCTTATTAATCCCTTTACCAATGGGGTCGGGGATGAGATGCGATGTAATTCCACATGGCTGATGGTTTCTACGGCCGGATGCCCTTCCTGACGCCAACCTCACGAGAGGAGTTAATGTGAGATTAAATGAATCCAAAGTTCAATTTCAAGTAGTTCCAACTTTGGCTACCCGATGCCACTGTCACTGACACTGTCACCTAGTGGCGAACGTTGGAACTTGATAGAGCGTTTCTCACCAAATACAGTAACCTACAAATTTTGCTACACACTGCAGATTGTAGTGGTAGGTTCTTTTCCATGCCATAAATATATGAAAAGGGTCCGCCGGCTTTACTTCCCCTCCTAAGGAAGCCATACTGAAGGATTTTAACGCTCTTAACAATCCAACGAATTTAGCCGGATTTGAACCCGCGATCTTGGGCATAGAAGTTCAACATGCAATCAGTTACGCCAACGAAGATAAGACACTAATAATAATAATTTAAATGTTCAAAATGTAATATTTATAGCTTTGAAGTTTAATTAACTTAAAACCTTATTAATAATAATATTTAATAATATTATTATATAATACGCTAAGGTGTAAGTTTCACAAAACTCAAGATCCTAAACCAGAGGGAGTTAGAGGCTGTGGTTTGTACCAAAATCTTCCAAATCGTCTCAATAGTACAGGGAAAATCTTGCATTTCCTGAAAAGTCAACGGAAATATATTTATTAGTTTATAAAATGCTCTTAAACAAATAAACAAGACGATAGCCCCTGGCATTGCGTACAGCCCGCATTGCACTAAGGCTATGCAGGTAGTCTGTACACATGGGGCGCTCACAACCCATTGTGCATTGAAAGGGATATTCAAACAGAATTATCAGCAACAGTGACGAATTGCTCTCTGATTTCATAAATATCGACAATGTGTTTAAAAAGTGCGTTTTAACAAATAAGAATAACAGTAAAGCCGGGCGGGTGGTTTATACATATGCGAGATTTCTCACACAGGTCCCCTAGTAAATATAATAAACAGTAATGGCTGTGTAAAATCCGGGGTTGCCGCCTCTGCTATTCTCGTTAATTAGCGCGGGCTGCATACAGTATGATTGGAGTGCGAGTCACGGTGAGACGTGGTGCCAGGCGGTGAAGGTCACCCAGTCACTCCTTTCACTGCCCTTCAGCGTTCTGAGCTCAGCTGGCTTGTGGGCTGTGATCACGACAAGTGTCTTACATCCTGCTGGGCTGGAGATGGGTTTGTGGTCAAACACAACCTCCACTTCAACATAGTTCTCTACCAATACTTGTTACGTCCACCTTCTCAACATAATCTCCTTGTAACTTAATGCACTTTTGCCATCAATGTGTCAGTCTCTCCAGACATTCCTGAAACCATTTCTTAGGAGTGCTCCGTACCCATGCCTTGACAGTTGTGTGCAGAGGTTTCTTCGTGTTCCCGAACAGGTCATAATCACCTGATGCCAAATCGGGAGAATATGGTGGATATGGCAGCACCGTCAATCCCATTTGATCAATGGCAGCGGTGGTCTCTCGGCTAGTGTGGGGCGGGCATTGTCATGTTGCAGAAGCACGCCTTTAGCCCATTTTCCTGGCCGCTTAGTTTGAATGGCACGACGTAAGCGCTTAAGGGTCGCCACATTTGCTGCACTGGTAATCGTGGCCCCCAATTCCAGGCAGTCAATGAGGATGATGCCCTTTGTGTCCCAGAACACGCTTGCCAACTGATGCCACTGTTTTCCCATCTTTGGCGGTGGACTGACCCTATGCTTCCATTGCACGATCGCCGTTTTGCAGACCTTGCTGCAAACCCCCGGATAAAATCTACCATTGCTTGGACAGCAGAAAGGAAAATAAATCATAGTGAGAGAATGAAGAGATTTGGGGAAGAGAAAAAAACTACTTCATCTGTGAAATAGATTCAATTGCGGAGGGTTTCAGTGTGCTCTGGATTTTGTTTGGGAGAAAAACAGTAGCAATTTTCGTAGAAAGAGCTAAATGTTTTTTTTAATAATTGTTATTTTTAGGTACCATTTTCTTAAACCCTATCGGGTCAATTTAGATGAAACTTGGTATTATGCTTTAAACCTATATTTTCTATGTGTTGTAGCAAAATTATTCAGATATCTTCATTAGTTGTTGAAAACCAGACTCAGAACTACTAATATTTTACTGAACATTTAAGAATAAAATTTTGATTCACAATATTTTTTTTTTCCTTCCTTTCTTAACATAGACCTACCAGGGCAACAGTTTTACTGCAGAAGCTCAAGAACTGTTGCAATAATATGGGTGTAAAATGTTTGTCGAGTAGTTCCTGAACAGATGGTACATGAAGATACCAATTCTTTTAGAAAATATTTAAGACTTTCAATAAAATTGCTACGGGTTTTCTTTTTTGACAACCACAAGTTACAGCTAGATTGTGGTTGGTAGAAAAACAGTGGCGATTTTTCGTAGAAAAACCTAAATGTTTTTTTAATAGTTGTTATTTGTAGGTACCATTTTCTTAAACCCTATGGGTCACTCTAGATGAAACTTGGTATTATGCTTTAAACCTATAACCTATATTTTCTATGTGTGGTAGCAAAATTATTCAGATATCTTCATTGGTTGTTGAAAACCAGACTGAAAACTACTAATATTTTACTGAATATTTAAGAATAAAATGATTTACAAAAATATGGTTTCCTTCCGTTCTTAACATAGGTATATATATGAAGATAACAATTCTTTTAGACCTTCAATAAAAATTGCTTCGGATTTTTTTTTTTTTGACAATTACAAGCTACGGCAAACTGTAGCCCTGTACTTACAGGCTAATTACAGAAGTATATTTTACATTTCAGGAAAGTTTTAAGGAAATATCTGGAATACCTTGAGTTATAGGCTACAGTGTGAAATAGTGGATGCTGCACTTATCTGTCGCTTTACACTTCTCGGTTCCCCTAAAAAGGAAAAACAAATCTATGTCTGAAGATATTTTGATGTATAATGCCCCTTAAACTTTCCTCTGCTTGGCTTTGAATCTAAAGGTACAAATATATTTAAGTATGCCTACTCGTCAAAATAAACTGGATAGCCGGTCCCGTGGTGTTGGGGGTAGCGCGCCTGCCCCTCACCCAGAGGCACCGGGTTCGATTCCCGGCTCCGTCAGGGATTTTAGAAACTGACGTGAGGGCTGGAACGGGGTGCACTCAGCCTCGTGAGGACAATTGAGTAGCTGTCTGACAGTGAGGCTGCGCCCCGGACACGAAAACCAAGATTAACGGCCGAGGAAACTCGATGCGCTGACCACACGTCACCCCAATACCTGCAGGCCAAAGAGCTGGGCAGTGGTCGCTTGGTAGACCTAGGGCCTTCACGGGCTGTAGTGCCAGGGGTTATTATTATTATAAACTGGATAATTTATATTTAACATATTTAATGGCAATTTCTTTTATTTTCAGGACGGATCAGGGAAGGAAATCGACTGTGGACCTATTGCGAGGAACCGTCCCGGCATTTGCCTGGTGGTGGAAATGGGAAACCATGAAAAGCATTTTCAGGATGGCCGAGGTGAGATTCGAACCCACGCTTTCCCGATGCCAGCGAGGCATGAGATAGCGCGTTAAAGCTCTCGGCCACCATGGTCAGTACACATTATATTTAAGACCCACTGAAAACAATAACGAGCTTCTCGATACTTTTTGAGGAAGAGAGGAAAACGTCTTCAGAAGATCAAATCGAACCAGTGACCTCGTGTCCTACATTGTGTACCACTTGGAGCATTTCAGTGTACAAGAGAAATGTGTTCCGAGAAGTGTCTTGTTGACAGTTGAGGTGACCTCCTTACTGGGTGCTCCACCCCCACAGTGTTCGAACCAAGGTCACGTGACTCCGCCTTCTACTTCAGAGCTTAACTATACCCTCAAATAAAATCATAAATATTTTATAATTAAAAGGTGTCTTTTTTTCCAAGTTAGAAAAATCAATGAAGTCCCACACCACATTGGATAGTAAACAATCGTTTGTGAAACATAGAACTGGACCAAAGGCATAACCCCCCCCCCCTTATACAGCATTAGATTGACAAACGTGTGAGGAAAATTTCAAGGAGAAAATAAACTTAATGCAGGAATGTATATCTCTCTGAAGTTTCTTGTTTTGTTCTCCGGTAGTTTACTAATACAACATCGCAGTAGTTAAATATAGGGAGTATCATGGTATCCTGGTTAAAAGTAGAACAACAAAGAAATCTGCACATATGTACACTTATCTGTCGACTTGCCAATGACAGTACACTTTACTATCTCTCTTGTAATTTTCGTTTTCTTTCTTTCAAGAACGTCACTCGCGATCTGGATCTATAACTCCTTCCTCGTGTTGGGAACTGGAATTTGGAATAATTGTCCTCATGACGTTAGAAAGTGTGCATCCATAACAACCTTCAAACGAGCATGCAAAGATATTCTCTTGAATTCGAAGGCCAACTAGAACAATTTGTGTATGAATGTGTGAGTGAATGACAATTGTAAAACTTTCTTAGACCTTCATAAATTGTTATTAACTTACCTTAAGTAATTTTATAGCTTAGTTAACAGCTAAATTCTACTGTAGTACTGGCATTTACATTTAGTAGGTTAAGAATGACAAATATAAATATTTACTAGTAATAAGTTACATTGTGAAGCCTCCGTGGCTTAGGCGGCAGCACGCCAGCCTCTCACCGCTGGGTCCGTGGTTCAAAACTCGGTCACTCCATGTGAGATCTGTGCTGGACAAAACGGAGGCAGACAGGTTTTTCTCCGGGTACTCCGGTTTTCCCTGTCATAATTTCATTCCAGCAACACTCTCCACTATCATTTCATTTCATCTGTCATTCATTTACTCATTGCCCCAGAGGAGTGCGTCAGGCCTCGGCAGCCGGCACAGTTCATATCCTCGCCGCTAGATGGGGGCTTCATTCATTCCATTCCTGACCCGGTCGGAGACTGGAAGCAGGCTGTGTGTGGTTAAGTGTGAGAGTGTGCCAAAAGCCCTAACTTCGCCGCAATAGAGGCATTAATATTATAAATCTACACTAATGTATAAAACTGAGATTGTGTGTGTCTGTGTGTCTGTGTATTACTTAATCACGCAAGAACCACTGGTCCGATTTACATGAAATTTTACATGGGAGTTGGTTAACATATAGGCTACTTTTGATTTCGATACTTTGCACTATTTAAAGATGGCGACCATTTTAGTGACTTCACTGCACCCTTTGGCTTCAAACTTTCATATTTCCATTTCAAATAAATAGCAAACTTTTGATGGCATATACGAGGTTTAAAATTTAATTTTCTATCCGAAAGGTCCTTATCATTTTTCGTGTATCTCCAACGGTTAGCGAGTAAAACCTAAATTTGTGCTATAAAACACGGTCAACGCCGAGCGGTGTAGTTGGACAAAATATTCCATCCTTACTCTCCCTCCGCGCGGCACCTTGCCTATCCCCTGTTTTAACTGTCACCTTCGCATTTCAATTTATTTATGACCTGCAGCGAAACACGGGTACTTCAGTTAGTAAATAAATAAATAAATAAATAGGATTGATAACTAGTTTGTCCTTAGTTTCCACATTATAAACCAGAAAAGCGACAAAATCATCTTCATATATCAAGTTGTATTTATGCACATGCTAAATGAAGAGCTTCGTAGAATCTATAAACTTGAAGGTTGCATCAGCTGCTAGGTGCAGCAGTGAAGGTGTGGCAGGTTATATTCTATTACCATCACAAAGGTTCCTTGAAGGACGCGGAACACACTGGTTACCATTTGTCAAAGCGCTCCCTATATCCAGGTTACCTGTTCCTCTCACAGCATTAATAACTCGTACAATCAAACAGAATTAAACTATTAAGGAACTCCAGATTATCCTATATGGCCCAAACTAATTTCCAAATTTGTTTTTACATTTTTCTCAGAAACTGTTTACAAGAACTAATCGATTTTAGGGATGTTATTCAAGGTCAGCAACAGCCATCAGAGCCATATACAAGACAGCCCTATTGTAACATGTTGGTTACAAGGGGTTGGACATATGTACAGTACTTCGGATCACTAGTGTCAGTTGTTTCATCTATTTCATATGAGGGGTCTAGATGCAAAACTCACATTCTCCACTTTTGTTCGAAATTGAGACAGCAAGGCATTCTAATTCTTCGTTCCAAACCACACACGACTATCTTAGTGCTGAAAAGCCAAACTCACAATATCCAGTGGTTTTCAAATGCCAAGACCTCAATTTAGATGCAAAACTAACATTCTCTACACTGTTTAGTTGCAAAGAGCACATTCTCCTTGTTGGCCAATTACAAGACAGCTTCTGGTCATGTGACTTTCTACAGCTGCAAGCCAATATTATTATTGTGTGCTCAACTCGTAACCTCTGTGTAATAAATAAATAATATATGTGTATTCCAACAATGCAATTGGTTTCATTTGTCTACATTTTTCACAAACTTGGCCAACTTGTCTATTGTTTTGTCTGAAGTATTTTTTTTTTAGCGTCAATACTAACATTATCCAACTTGTACAGACACAAAACTCACAGTCTCCAATGTTTGGATGCAAAAGTCACATTCTCCAAAATTAAAACCTATTTTTCAGATATATTAATAGACTATAAATAATGAAACATAGTTTATACAATAAGGTGTAATTAAGTATAGCCTGCAACAAAAGCAAAGTCTCTTAGAGATTCCATTAGTTACACACATTTAAAAAGTTTTTTTGTTCCTGTAAAATTAGAGAAAGTGGAGAACGTAGTTTTGCATCTAGACCCCTCATATTATATGTTTTCATTCATTTCATTATTTAGATTTTAAGAGGGTATTTATTGTTTAGATAATTAGCCTGGTTTGTGCCAAGGGAAGTTGCGACGTTTGCAAATTGGTGTGGTGCTTTTGTAACGTCTTGGTCGGCAGAGCACAGAGATGCTGCTGTTACTTCATACTGTTTTGCAAAGATGTGGCTTCGGAACTCTATTTCGGTGACGTGCTGATCCGGCTTTGGATTTATAGTACTGAAGATTTGGCGAACTATAGGAACGACATGGTAAAGGAAGTAAGAGCCTTCTCTAATTGTTTGTTTGGTATGGAGTGTGAACAAAGGGGAAGTAAAAGAAAAGTGGACTATATAAGAGGTTATCTGTAGAGGTTCACCTATTGTCACGTCTGATATAAAAAAGAAATAATTAAGTAGCCTATATGACTACGAATTGTTCGGGATTGTCCTGTTATATTTGAGTGAGTGACTGAAGGATGGTCACGTAGAGATCGTCAAGGTCTGTGTGAGGAAGTAGGATGAATTGTGAGGTTACAAAGATGAAGGAAGATGCTTGACTGAGATAAGTTTCCCCCTGTGATGATCATTACGCCGACTATGCCTCAGACAGTTTGGTGAGCTCCAATATAATTTGCTGGGTCATTTTGGTTTAATATAAATTAAAATTTCAACTTAACTTCTGAAGTAGTTTCCATTTGTGATCGATTCATTCACGCGTAGTTTTAATAAATTCAATTTTGACTTAACTTGTTTCTTAAATTATAATATAGAATTAGGCTTTACAGTTGGTGTTCCGTCACCCTACAGCCATGAATGAGAGATTATCTGAGCTTATTATATATTTGTTTCCAAGACTATTTGTGTTTCTCTCCGGGAGAAAGATTGATGGCAAGCATTACACTATCTCTAGCTAAAGCCTTGATGTAATCCCATACCACCGTCTCACCCATTGGGACATATAGTCTAGAAGTATGTGATCACCTCACAATCAGGAGTGTGTTTATATATTTATAACTTGTTCCCCGCACAATTCGCTGGGCACAACATATTGTGTTGACCGACTGAAAATCAGAAAGATAATTTGTATAGGCAACACTGAAAAAGGAATGGCTTCAAATTTCCACATTTCTAATGCCTAAATCATTATTTGATGTCAACAGATTTCTTTTCTAAAAGTTCGTAAATTACTGGGACAATGTTTTTGTTGTTATTTTGAAGATTTTGGACATCCGCAGCCCCTTAAGTTATTCTTCATCTGGCCCAGTTTTCGTTTCCATACCATAGCAGAAATTTGATAATCTAGTTCTAGATTCTTTGTTAAAAGACTCGAATTTTGCTATTGGTTTATACAGTAGAACTATTATGCTCAAAAAATGAGTTAAGAGAACAAGTCCTCATACTGTAAGTGGTCATAACTGTTGATTATCCTAAGCCTTAAGAATTATACCACAGTCGGGATTCAAACTGTGATCTTTTTCACGCCTGTCAGGGGCATTAGCCACCATGTAAGTTAGCCCTCGTATGAATGTTTTATCATATTTCTCCTTGTGACAGCCTGCAAGAGCGTAGGAGGAATTAAAAATTGTAAATGACAAAACAATGAAAAACTCATAATAAGTTAAGCCAAGCTATGAAACTTTGTTTCTTCAAACCAGGGCACTGCGTAGTTTATAACATATTCCTTTCTAAACGGTATTTTCATTGATACGCCATTTGATTGAATTCGTTTGCATGTTATCTTTTATTTATTTTTTCCCTATCCTATAGATTTCACAGCGGTAAGTATCTATGTGTATGTTAGTAACGTAAGGAATACTTGAAAACTATTTAAAAATATAGAACGTTGTATTGAGGGAGCGCAGAATATTCCATAAGGTTTAGTGTCTAATTGTAGAGTAAAATAGCATTCTTATGAATGTTGGAGTGCTGGTGCCAAGTCAAAAGGAAAGGAATAGCACACAACAACATGTATAAAAAGAACAAGGTCCTTTTTGAGTAACGAAGACATGTTGTGTTTCCACCCACTCATTGTAGTCTCCAGCAACTCGGCCAAGGTGAGGTGACTAATAGCTTAATAAGGAACTCTATGGAGAAGACTTGAAACTTGAAAATACTGTACAACAAAAAGTTCTTGTTTTTCTCTGTGAGCCAAAACAATGGACTGGCAGTACCCCCTAACCCCCTCCCCTCCCCCCCCCCCCTTATCTCCGATAGGAAGATATAAGGCATTGTTTGTCAACATGTACTAGACCACTGTCCGACAGATTTAATTGAAAATATTATAACGTCCATGGTTAATGTGTTTTAGTATATCTTATTGCTCCCATTTCTACGGCTTGGGGAATCATCCGTTCGTTTTCTTTGTCTTCTTCTTATTCTTCAATAGTCCGTAACAATATACAGTATATAAATCTTTATGACGTTTGAAGCCATTTTCAGTGTTGGCTTAGTAACTGTGACCCACCCAGCCATCCCAAATATGAACACGACTTATATAGGCGAAATTCCAGCTGACTCAGACATTTTTAGCAGCATGTACCGTATTGCCAACTCCACGCATTCGGTACTATATCGCATCCGGTAGACCAATGCTTTTCGCCTAGAACACCCCTGGTTCTTGTCACGCACAGTGGGGTAGTCACGCATCAATAACACAGGCCTACAAAACAATTTTAAAAAAATTGTGCCGGGGATTTTGTAACTGATTTTAGGTATACTTGGGTCGCTGAATCGAAATATGAAATCAATTTTTCTCTAACAGCTCTATTTTTTTAGATCTGTGTTGTTTTTATGTGCAATTTTACACGAAATCTGCAGTTCTAACTCTATATTGGCCAATTCTCAATCATAATACACAAGGATTGGGTCAAGTATATCGTGTCGTGTCGTCAGTCTGATATCCTTGCTTCTTGTGCCTATGGGATAGCAGAGGAAAATCACATCACTGGGTTAAGAGAGAGAATATCGATGTTGGGAAAAAAATGTTGAACGAGAGAAAATAATCTTTCCTCCTCTGCATATCAAGCTGGGCCTTATGAAGCAGTTTGTGAAGGCTGTTGATAAGAACGGATCATGCTTTGCATTTACAGGAAATAACAAGATGTTCAGTAAAGAACATATAGCCTACTTTCTCCTAAATGCATAGGTATTGTTATAACTCTTTGTCCTTTTCAAGGAGTATAATTGAATGTTGGTTGTAGTAGCTTGTTGAAATACAACGTGCTATAGGGATATTAAACATGAATATGAGGTGTCCTTTGCTAGTGCTACCTCTGTAAAAAAAAATCATTCAATTCGGCTTCACAGTGTTTGAATTGATATGGGGAATGGATTTGCACACATACTTGGCCACCATCTGCAAACTATTGGGCTGATGATCTTGCAGTTTGGTCAGAATATGCTTCCCACATAAAGATATGTTGTTGCAAAATTTGGTAGAGACTAGATTATTAGGTTGGTCGTAGTTACATTTTAGCTTTTAACATTTGGGTGGCCGTGATTACGTTTCCGTCAAGACGGTGGTGATATCAAACATGACACTGAGGTGCCCTTTGCTAGTACTACCTTTTTACCAAATTTCGTTCCATTCGGTTTCACCGTGTTCGAATTAATAGGGGGAATCGATTTTCACACAAATATGGCCAACATCCGCAAACTATTAGGCTGATGACCTATTAGTTTGGTAAAAGGATGCTCTCCCCATAAAGGTATGTTGTTGCAAAATTTGGTAGAGATCAGATGATTAGGTTAGTCGTAATTTGATTTAAGCTTTGAACATTTGTGTGGCCGCCATTACGTTTCCGTCAAGATGGCGGCGATACAAAAGATGACACTGAGGTGCTCGTGCTACCTTTGTACCAAATTTCGTTCAATTCGCGTTCACCGTGTTCGAATTGATAGCGGGGGGGGGCAGGCATTCAGAGTACACACACTCACACACATACACACACAGACACACTTTTTTTCGCCCTGTGTTGATCTCATAAGTCTACTTTCATTTTTTGCAAAAATCGAAAGTAGGCTAAAAATGCCTCACATGAGTATGGAAAAACTTAAAGCAGGGATATTTGATGGCCCACAAATAAGACAACTCATTATGACTTCATAAATTCAATGAATTAATCTGAGTTAAAAGCATGGACTTCATTTGTGTCAGTTGTAAAACATTTTCTAGGCAAACGCAAAGCTGAAAGCTATGTTGAACTGGTAAACGAGATACTTAACAGTTTCAATTCACTTGGGTGCAACTTGAGTATTAAGGTGCACTATACATACACAGCCACTTAGACCGTTTTCCTGAAAATTTAGCAGACAACAGTGAGGAACAAGGTGAACGATTTCACCAGGATATTAAAACTGTGGAGGACCGCTACCAAGGAAGATAGGACATGCACATGATGACAGATGACTGCTGGAGCTTAAAAAGGGACTGTTCCAAAATATATTCAAGGATGTCACGGAAAAGAAGCTTCCGAAGTGTCCAGTGGCTGGTTGGTTTCTTTCATGACTTTTTCCTCTATGTTTATATATAATAATATTTGTATAAGATAATAATGAAAATTCCGTGTTTAGTTTGTTATTAGCATGCGATAGTGTAATGTATATTTCACAAAAATGTCATACCTCAGAAACTAGAGCTGCTAGGCAAAAGTTGATGGCATATTTGAATTCAGGGCATCAAATTCATATAAAATCAGCTTAAAAATCCCCGGCACCAAAATCACTGTTGACCAGTGTAATCTTTGTCCAGGCCAATGGTTTTGCCTTCTATTTCTTTTTTCACATAATTACAAAGTTACATGTGTTGTGTGGTGTATTTTATACCGGACATGTTGGCAATGGGTATGACGTCGTGTAGGACGGCAATTGTTCTGTGGAGTGTCTTGGCAGCCGTCGTCGAATGAGCAAGAAATAAAATCAATTACTTACGTAATGAGAAACAAATATTTCCGGTGCAGCAGTAGTAATTCAATTTGTAATCAACTTCTAATCACTCCCAGAAAGGTTTGTGAATAATAAATCATATTTTTTCAATAATCTGCCTTGTAAAATTTGAAAAGCCAAAAGTAGCAAATGTCAATAATTAATTTATTTCATTTTTATTCTGAGAAAACTTCATCTTCCTTATGAATAATGACCTGCTCACAAAGAAAATCTGGAATTTTCTCAAACCGGAGATCTCCAAGTTGAAATGGTTCCAAGAGTATGATAAAGGTGGGCATTACGGAGGATAAAATCAAAGAGAGGAATAGTTTCAGAAGGATGGTGAAAAGCTATCAGGGTTTTTTGGTGGAGGCAGAACCCAGAAGAAGAAGAGGCCCTTTGACAGAGGAGCGGGAGAACAAGCTGATAGATGGGCTCAGGAGATACTGGCAAGATGTCAAAGCCGGCAAACGAACAAGACGCAGACACTGAAATGAGAGTGGTTGTTAACACGCAGTCCATAGAGGTTCAAGTTGATGGTTTAAAAGAAATAATAATAATAAATACATCTCATGTATTTTTTTTTTCAGGATTAGGGAAAACCATCTCTTTTGGGAAAAACTCGTGATGGCCGACTGAAAACCATCAAACTTTTCATATATAAATCTTAATCACATGTAATTTATTTCAGGTCATTTTTTTACATATTCAAGTAATTGTTATTATTTTTGGTCGACCGATTGAAAACTACAATATTAATTGACCACGATGTCGCCAAACCTTAAAAATCAATCAACAACAACAACAACTGCATTTAGTATCTTCCTTAGTGATCTTCAAAGAATCGTTTACTGCGAGATAATTTCCTGTGTCCCAACCGTACAATCAACAGACACTGGTTTAAGGGGATCCTCATGACAAGTCAGTGTTGTCACACAATTAATATAATAACCCCTGGCACTACAGCCCATGAAGGACCTAGGCCTACCAAGCGACCGCTGCCCAGTTTGGCCTGCAGCTATTGGGGTGACGAGTGATCAGCGCATCGGGTCCCCTCGGCCGTTAATCTTGGTTTTCTTGATCGAGGCGCTGCCTCACTGTCAGACAGCTACTCAATTGTCCTCAAGAGGCTGAGTGCACCCCGTTCCAGCACTCACGTCAGTTTCTAAAATCCCTGACGGAGCCGGGAATCGAACCCGGGGCCTTCGGGTGAGAGGCATGTGCGCTACCCCAACACCACGGGGCCGGCTGTCACACAATTAGCAGTCTAAATAATAAGGTGCAGTTGGTAGCATGCTGAGCTTCTATGCCCAAGATCACGGGTTCAAACCCGGCCGAAGTCGTCGGATTTTTTAAGAGCATGAAAAATCCCTCAGTATGCCTTCCTTAGGAGGGGAAGTAAAGCCGGCGGTCCCATGTCATAGATTTATAGCATGTTAAAGAACCTTCCACTAATTACACTTGTATGAAGCTAAATTATATATAGGTTAAACATTCGACAAACACTCTTAGGTTCGCCAGGAGCCGACTGCGGTGGCATCTGGTAATCAAGTTCTGAACTAGTAGTCGTTGACGGTGGCGTTTGGTGGCAAAAGTAGGAACTACTTGAAAAAATTCAATGACTGCAGTCCTCAATTGAATTGAAAACAGATAACAATAACACTAATACAGTCATCACAATTAACACCGGTTATCAGACAGATTCTACACACATCCAAAGTACACGGGGCTACATGACCGCGTTGTCGCAGCCCCTAAACTGAGCAACCAACTCTATTAAACCTTGAGTAGCAATCAAAACTCCAATATTCATCTTGAAAGTAGCAGCTGTTATGTTTTCAGTGTTATATAACTGATACAAAAAGCCAGGCCATGCTTGAATGACAGAACCAATATGGTGTACCAACACTTTCTACCAGTGAGAGGAGAAGTGTCAATGCCCTGTATGACCTACTTCCTCACAAAGATGAGAAGGTTATGGGTTTGAGTCTCACAGCAGTGGAAAGTGAAAGTGTACTGTATGGCCATGACTTGTTAAAGCAGAATATCAAATACAGTACAGTTTGCAACTCATGTACCCTGCTAACCTGTTACTTGCTGAGTGGTAATTTGTGCTAGAAATCATTTCTCATCTGTCCAAGGACAGTTCAAGAAAGGATGTTCTTCTCCGCATTCGTAGTCGGTAGCATGCTGAGCTTCTATGCCCAAGATAGGGTTTCAAACCCGGCTGAAGACGTCGGATTTTTAAGAGCATTAAAAATCCCACAGTATGCCTTCCTTCGGAGGGGAAGTAAAGCCGGCGGTCCCATGTCATAGATTTATGGCATGTTAAAGAACCTTCCACTAATTAAACCTGTGTGAAGCTAAACTGGATAGGTTAAGAATGTAAACAACGCTCTTAGGTTTCTACGTTCGTTGCCAAGAGCCGACTGCGGTGGCGTCTAGTAGCTAAGTTATGAACTTGTCGTTGACGGTGGCGCTTGGCGGCAAAAGTAGGAACTATTTGAAAAATTCTAAGTTGCAGTACTTAAATTAAAAAACAGATAACACACACTAATACAGTCATCACAATTAACACCGGTTATCAGACAGATTCTACACACACCCAAAGTACACGGGGCTACATGACCGCGTTGCCGCAGCCCCTAAACTTAAGAACCAACCACCAACCAACTTCTCCGCATTCTTTTAAAGAAGCTGCTTCAACTGCTCTCAGAACACACACACAGTCCTGCATTTGGAATTTTAACCACGACATGGGAAAGAACCCCTTCAGGTAAGCAACTCAATGTTGAAATACTGCTTAAGGGGGCATGACTACACGCATAATAAACAAATAAGAAAACAATAACGATAGTAATATTAATATCTCAGATACCATACGAAAGCGAAGGGTTAAATAAACCTTTCTGGACCCTTCAGCCCTTCAACATTCGTCAGAATTGAGGCGAGGAGGGCGACCACCAGGGCTCGCGGTCCGGCGGCCCCGCGTCATGGATTGTTTTAAATTTAATTGACAAATTATTTATTTATTCGTTAATTCCCCATAAGAAAAGCGTTACAACACAATCAATGTTCATGATTTATTCTGGCCCTTTCTTCTTTTTTCCCAAAAACCTCTCATATACACACTATGCTTTCTCTTTCTCTCCTCCGTCCACTTCTTTCACGGTTGTCTCTCTTTGGGAGTTTGCTCAAACTTCTGTTGTCCAAGTCTAATTGATTAATTAATTATAATTTTCAAACTAATTTATAATTCGTATTCTTTTTTCAGTGCAGCTATGACCTCCCGTGGCAGTTTAGCAAGTTTAGATTTCAGTGAAATGATGGAAGACTTCAGCCGGGAAAAGAGTCGCAAAGTAATATTTTAATATTTTATAGTTTACGTAATCTCCTTCAAGGGGACTTAAAGGTTTATTTCATATTATTAAAAGAATGTACTCTAGTGTATTCAAAATATTGTAACCATTCTTTATATTATTATTACAAAACTATTTTCCATTTGATTTGATATTTTTCAATTTCCCATTGTTGCGGGCCCCATCTTATCATATCGGCCAGGGCCCCGCAAGGCCTGGATCCGCCACTGAATAAATGTTTCCAACAATAAACAGTCGGGCAAAACTTCCGAGTTTACCACAACTTGAGGCTAGATAACTTAGCAGTCACTCATGGCAGATGGGTAGTCTAAGCTAAGGCGTTAAGTTGAGTAAGACGAGTCTCACAGCAGAATGCACATCGCGGACAAGAAGTGTCGGACCTACCCACCAAGTTGGTGACCTAGACTCCTGGGGTTATCGCAGACTAAAACTAAACAACCTGACAGTCAGGCGTGGCAGATGGGCAGCGCTCAGCAGTATGTGTAAGGCACTGAGTTGAGTAAGAAGTCTCACAGCAGAATGCACATCGCGGACGAGAAAGGTCGCCAAGCCGGTAGCTTTCACTCCTGGTTATACAATACCGTGCGAGGTGGCCTCATTAACAACATATGACTATGTAGCATCTCCAGAACGGCAATTCATACTTTTGTTGTTGTTTTTGTTGTTGTTGTTGTTGTTGTGTATAATTAATGTCTTCGAAGTCAAACAGGCCGCGGTTATTATTATTATTATTATTATTATTATTATTATTATTATTATTATTATTATTATTATTATTATTATTATTATGACACAGATTCATAAATTCCTCATTTTACAATAGTACAATGACTGAAAATACGGACTAATGTCAAGCACTATCAGAGTTCATTCTTCATTTAGGAATCGTCGCACTATATGACAAGTGTCCGAGATCACCGACATTTGGATCTGTCCTAGCTTGTGAGTCATTCCGAGAGCCTGTAGTTGGTCCACCAGTCTTGAAGGTACAATTCCTGTTGCAGAAAAAATGAGAGGCCGGATGTACACCTGCTTTAGCTTCCAAATTTGTTTTACTTCAATGGCCAGTTCGGTGTAGTTATTGACCTTTTGGGCATAGGCTGTTTGAAGGTTGTGTTTGTGTGGTACGGATGTATCGATTATCACAGCTTCTTTCTTCTGCCGATCTGGTCGGTTGGCTTTGATGATTTTATCAGTGCGGATTTCTCTGTCCAAGAATAATATATGGGTTCCATATTTTCCATCTTATTATTAAATATTATTATTTTATTTATGTATTTATGTTTTTATCGTATGGCTTTTCGTGCCGGGATTGTCCGAGGACATGTTCGGCTCGTCAGAGGCTGTAGCTGGTTCTAGCGGACATCTATAAGGTGAGCTACAAGTTCCGTTCAATTTCAAGTAGTTCCAACTTTTGCTACCAGATGTCAATGATACCTAGTGCTGAACGTTGGAACTTTGATAGAGCGTTCCAACGAAATCTAACCTAGAAATTTAGCTTCATGCAAGTTTAGTCTGTGGAAGGATCTTTTACATGCCATAAATCTATGACATGGGACCGCCGGCTTTACTTCCCGTCCGAAGGAAGGCATACTGAAGGATTTTAACGCTCTTAAAAACATCCGACAACTTCGGCCGGGTTTGAACCAGCTATCTTGGGCACAGCAATTCAGCATGCTACCAACTACGCCACCGAAGCCACTCAATATTATTATTATTATTGTCCGTTTCCCCCACTGTGTGGTACGATAGATCAATCAGTGTTCAGTAGATCGTGTTTTCTTGTCCTCCCAGTATTTTTTCAACCTTTCAGATCTCGCCGTCCTCACTTCTTCAGAAATTCTGTATAGTCGTTTGGTCTTGACCCTATCCTAGAAGCTCTTCATTTTATATTTCGTTATATTTTTTGCGAATCCATCTGCAAGAATCTCTTCAGTAATTTGAAACTCGTAGGTCCTTCTTAGTCTCCTTAAACCAGTTCGGCTTGGTTTTCTTATTGCGCAAAAAGTTGAAGATTCTTTTAGTTATCCTCTTCGGGTCCATTCTTAGTATGTGGCCATAGAAGTCAAACCTCCTTTTCTTTATTTTGTTGGCAATCTTTTCGGTTCTCATATACAGGGTTTCATTGCCGATGTGCAAGAGTTCATTATTATGGAATTTGGGACCTAGAATGTTTCGTAGTATTTTCCTTTCCTTAATCTCCAACTTTTCCATTGGACCATTATGTAGTTATGGACAGAGTTTCCGCACCGTACAAGGCTTCAGGCTTGACTACTGTATCATAATGTCTCATCCTGGCATTCCAGGAGAGTGATTTTGTTGTTGTAGGTAATTATTAATATAATTATTAACTTATTATATAATACACTAAGGTGTATGGCTCCTAAACCAGAGGGAGTTAGAAGGTGTGGTTTGTACAGGGAAAAAATCTTGCATTTCTTGAAAAGTCAACAGAAATATTTTTTTTTTTATAAAGTGCTTTTAAACAAATAAGCAAGACGATAGCCCCTACCAAAACTGTGTCACGTCCAGCCCGCATAGCACTAGAGCCGGGCGGATAGTCTGTACACACGGGGCGGAAACAATCCATTATGCGAGAGTTCTCGAACGAGTCTGCTAGTTATTATTATTATTATTTCATTGTAGTGAAACTATGAATGACTGAGGATGAGAGGGAATTGGGTTAGAATGGAACACCATGACGGTGAAAATAAATCCCAGTATTATTCGACCCTTTCCGGTTGAGTGGAACAATGACACACGTCCCCAGTCCGTCCTAGGTGAATGCAACAGGAGTAAAAGTGTTTTAATTGCCTCTCCTGCAAACATTGCTCAGTGCGACTTGTCTCGTTGTTCGGATGCACGATTAGATAAATGCTAGGGATAAGATGGGCGAGTGTGTCGTAATATTTCAACTCACTTGGGTGAAGTATTTATACTTAGAAAGCTACGTCATGACGTCCGCTGGTTAACGGTCAATCCAACTTCCTTGTCATAAATCACTAAACATTGAAGGTTTCACTAAGAGATATTTTATTTGACTGGAATAACACAGCATTACGTCCCAAGAGGGCATGCTTGCCATCTCTTGATGAATACAGTACATTTGCATTTGTCTGTTGGCACAGAATAGAGTAAACTGTGGCTTTTCACCGATGTCTCAGTCTCACTCATGGCTGTGATTATGTGGAAGCTACTGAGGTATGGGTGGTGCTTAGTAATAACATTCAGGGCACAGTCAGTGCCTGTGGATGCTGTGAAAGGTTCTACTCATAGGGTTAGTACTGCTGTTCTGACTCGATGAGGAAAGCAATGGCAAACTACCTCACTCCTCTTCTTGCCTAGTACGCTTCACTATAGCGCTGCCTTGGGTTTTAGTGGGTATCTACCCACATGATCTAACGGCGGTACTTTTTGAGGATCCAACCAGCATTCGGGCTGACTATCTAACAACAACATTTCCCAAGAGTAGGAACAGTCATTACGAAACTGATCATGAAGGTTAGAATCGGTTTATCAGTCGGAATATTCCATCATATAGACAACTAATTTTACACCGGTTTAGGTAACTGAGAAAACTATTTCCAAGCATTATTTTAGTATAACTGGACATAAAACATACTAAACTTAAGGTGCTATGAATAATGGTCGAGAATGTTGTTGTTCCGTTTAATAAAACAATACCTTATTTGCCCTTTTAAAACAATGACGTACCGCTTAACTCTTTTTAACCATGATAACTCACCAAAAACTGGCGGTGCAGGTTAGAAGTTAGGAGAAGGAAGGAATAGATCTAAATAATGAATACACAAGTCTGGTTGTGAATATGAACAGAGTTTTTCGATTGGTGCTCCGTCAATCAGTGTCAGTTGTGTGGTTCCAGTAATGTTAATGTTAATCTGCGTTAGTGTACTAGATAGCAGATATTCGAGCCGAACTACATGAGAGAGAAGCTGATATTCATAAAGGTGTAAGGCAAGGCTGCAACTTATCACCAATACTTTTAAATCTATACATTGAACAAGCAATGGAATTAAATTAGAGAAAAGCTTAAAGTAGGAGTAAAGATTCAAGGAGAAATAATTTCAACTCTGAGATTTGCTGATGACATGGTCGTCTTGGCCGACACACCAGATGATTTTAATCAGTTTCTAAATGGTATGGACTCCGTTTTGAGGAAAGAATGCATGATGAAAATCAATAAATGTAAAACAAAAATATTGGAATGCAGCCGAAAGAAACCAGAAACCCCGTACTGAGGTCAAATTGGCAGGTGTGTGTGTGTTCCTTGGAAAAATGAAAATCCACAGCCTGCTTCCAGTCTCCGACCGGGTCAGGAATGGAATGAATGAAGCCCCCATCTAGCGGCGAGGATATGAACTGTGCCGGTTGCCGAAGCCTGTCGCACTCCTCTGGGGCAATGATTTAAATGAATGACAGATGAAATGAAATGATAGTGGCGAGTGTTTCTGGAATGAAATTTTGACAGGGAAAACCGGAGTACCCGGAAAAAAACCTGTCTGCCTCCGTTTTGTCCAGCATAGATCTCACATGGAGTGACCGGGATTTGAACCACGGACCCAGCGGTGAGAGGCCGACGTGCTGCCGCCTAAGCCACGGAAAAGTATATTATTGTTGTAAAAGGTTTATCTCTACTTAGTATAAAACAATGTCCCCGATTCTTGGATGTCACGGGTAATCTCGAGAACCAATGAATGGATTTTGATGCGGTTTTCACCATCCTGTAAAGGATATCTCGAGGAAGGTTTCTGTATAAAATTATTTATTTATGATCAAAGGAAGCCTAGCAGTAACCATTCCAGTGAAAAGGTCAGAAAAAACCTGGCGTCCATGTGCTTTTTAAGCTTACGCTGGGCAAACCGTTAAAATATCTACATACTATGAGTGTAAGAATTGTTCAGCATGAAAAGTTCTACAAACAAGTCCGCGAGAGCATATCTCTATCTTCAATACATCGCCCACTATAAGTGTTTTTACGTTTTCATTTCTTCCAACAATCTCCATTCAATTACTGAGACGACAGTTTACGAGCTAGCTAGGGGTGAGCCTATCACCCCAGTTACAGCCTAGCTATCGGGCGAGCCTATTACCCCAGATACAACCAGCAGCAAACTGTCGAGTCGTGTTGAGTTATGACTTCAGAGAAGAGTGGTTGTGTTTGGAGCTTCCCTGGAAGTGCAACTCTGCTATTCTTCATTTCGCCTGTGAACTTTTCGTTCCGCAAAATACACAGTCAAGTTAAGATTGGACGGAAGGGGGATTTGTGTTTCATGCACCTCGCCATTCTTAAAATACGTCTGACAAGAATTCGTTGCACATTCAATCTCCATGATATTATAATTAATAGTCCAGTCAGTGATTTTAACCGATCATGCTGAGACGTAAATCGGATATAGGTCGTAGTTCATTGACATCGAAATAAAAGCACTTGTCACGTAATGCATTCATAACTGTTCCCGGGCGAAGCCGGGTCGGGTTGCTAGTATAAAATAGTTTTTCTTTCGATTTCTTAATCTGTATGTTCCACTTAAGAAAAGGCTGACGATTTGTGAAAATACTCAAGTTTAATTGTTATTGGATTGTTATGTATTGCCACAGGGAGACACGTCCCTAATTTCAAATAAATGAGTAATAATATCGTATGGCCTTGGTTGCCGGGTGTAAGCTTTGTTAATTGACGCCCAGAGGGCAGTTTGCATGTCAAATTTAATGCTCCTCGGAGCACTATGAAAGTCAAGGAAGTTAGATATCTAAGCTCCTTTGACACTATAGTGCTTTCTAGTAGAGGAAGATCACGGGTTCAAACCCGGCCGAAGTCTTCGGATTTTTAAGAGTGTTAAAAATCCCTCAGTATGCCTTCCTTCGGAGGGGAAGTTAAGCCGGTGGTCCCATGTTATGGATATATGGCATGTTAAAAACCTCCACTAATTACACCTGTGTGAAGCAAAATTAATTATAGGTTAGTCAACGCTCTTAGGGTTCGTACGTTCGTCGCCAGGAGCTGACTTCGGTGGCGTATAGTAGCCAAGTTCCGAACTAGTAGTTGTTGACGGTGGCGTTTGGCGACAAAATTAGGAACTACTTGTAATTCTATGTCTGCAGTCCTTACTTGAATTAAAAACAGATAACACACACTAATACAGACATCACAATTAACACCGGTTATCAGATAGATTCTACAGACACCCAAAGTACACGGGGCTACATGACCACGTTGTCGCAGCCCTTAAACTAAGGAACCAACCAACCAACTAGTAGAGAAAGGATGAACTTTTTGTGTCGGCGGAAAATCCCGAGATTAATTTTGCCATTATGAACACGGCCTACTGAATTCAAATGGGTTCTTTAACATGCCAAAAACGTATGACATGCGTATCGTGATTTTTGTCGCCTTTCAAAAATCACTTCCCACGGCCAGAAGCGCACCTGCAAGCTTGGGGTTGGTAGACCGACACGATAACCACTCTCCCACCGTGGCAAGGTAATAAATGAGTGAATGGAAATGAATGAACATCTCCCCTCTCCCACACGTCTTAACACCTCTTCATTTGTTACTCTATCTACTCATCTGATCTTTATCATTCTCCTGTAACACCACATTTCAAATTCTTCTATTCTCCCATTTTCTGCTGCGCCAAGCAGTGGCTTACCGACAGGCTGAGTTTTCGGGTGTAAACCTCCCCTCCCAGAGACATTTCTTTACTTGAAACTATATATTGTCCCATCTATCACCTATTTTATGCTACCGCTATTGAGGCTTCTTACTCCAGTATATATTTTAGAAGTGATCATGTTCGTCACTTGGTAAATGACCTGTACTCTACTCGCTGCGAGACTCCTCCTTCAGTGTTGGAGCAAGCCATGGATCAGTTTTACTGTTAAAGTGTGCGATCGGTAACCTTCTTCACGTCGCTTCGGGTTGTGTGTCCGTTTCGTTAAAGATAATTCAGTACATGAGGAGTTTCTGCAATTTATTCCAATTAGTGATACAGATAACGTCATCAAGTTAGGCAGATTGAGAGTCAATGATAATGGCAGAAGGAACACGGAGAGCCTAACATTACTTTATCTCACATAATATCAATATTTTAAGCTACCACGTAACTATGGTCATGATGATACCACTTCATTGTATCAGTTTTAATATTTAGTTACTGTCTTCCATATTTTTTCATTTTTTTATTGTATCTAAAAAATAATGAGGCCTAAAATAGTTTTCATGCAAAGAGAACGGATACTTCATTATGTTTTTATGAATATTAATCGAAATATCATTTTAATTATGATAATTGTCGTTTTAAGGGGCGGAACAGGAAGGTCATCTGCTCCTTTAATAATGTACACAATTACCCTATTATATTAATGAACCCTGCTTACGCTACTGGTGAGAACCATCCAAGTTTCACTTCCATATATCCCCACGCTCCATAAAAAGGCAGCATTGCACAACAATATGTAAAAGCAGCAATGTAGTGTGCCTTCATGAGAGATCTAGTTGACCTCCAACAGTAGTAAAGCAGCACAAGATGAAATGTCCCGGTGTCGGTTAATAAAATAGCGTGTAATTACAGTGAGAAAGATGAACACCCAGAGATAAATGATGAGCCAGCATAATGAGTCTCTTTCTTCATGGGATGCTGAACAATGCGTTTAAACCCTGTATAGTTCAGTTGGTTGAAGTGTGCTTAGCATTGCAGGATCGAATCAGGGCAGAGTCGGTTGACACATGATATTGCTTAATTGTGTGACCTTGAGCATGTATTGAGAGTCCGGTTCCTGAGGTTCTGGGTTCGGCTGTGCCAAGAAATTTAATTCTTGTTAAAATGTTGGAACGCGGTACATTCAGCCTTGTGAGGCAGATAACAAAAGAGATGGCTTCGATTCTCGCTTCAGCCATTCTAGCTGTAGTTCTCCTCTGTGGCTCAGCGGTAACGTTCTCACCTGCAGAGCCCAAGATAGCGGGATCGAATCCTGGCGCAGTCAGTTGGCATTTGAGGGTGCTTAAATATGAGTAATCCGTATCTGTAGATTTACTGGCACGTTAAAGATCCTCTTCGGGGCAAAATGCCGGCTTCCCAGCGCCTCTAAAATCCGCAGTAGTTAAAAGAGACGTAAAACCAATAGCATTATTATTCATGGAATTTGCCGTTGTTTCCCCACTTCTACTTCAGGAAAATGCTGGAATGGTTCCTGATTTAGGGCTACAGTCACCCCATTTAAAATCCTAACCTCAATAACAAATAAACACATAGCTACAGCCATCACAAAGACACAGGTTATTAGACAGATTCCATATTTTATTTATTTATTTATTTATTTATCGTATGGCTTTTAGTACCGGGAGTGTTCGAGGACATATTCGGCTCACCTGAGTCTGTAGCTGCTTCCAACGGACACCCTTAGGGTGAGCTACAAGTTCCGTTCAATTTCAAGTAGTTCCAACTTTCGCTACCAGATATCAATGATACCTAGTGGTGAACGTTGGAACTTTGATAGAGCGTTCTGACGAAATCTAACCTAACAATTTAGCTTCACACAAGGCTAGTCTGTGGAAGGATCTTATACATGCCATAAATCTATGACATGGGACCATTGGCTTTACTTCCCCTCCGAAGGAAGGCATACTGAAGGATTTTTAACGCTCTTAAAAATCTGAAGACTTTGACCGGGTGTGAACCCGCTATCTTGGGCACAACAGTTCAGCATGCTACCAACTACGCCATCGAAGCCGCTGACAGATTCCATACACACCCAAGTACATGACCACGATATCACAAAGCCGCTAAATAAACCACCAACAACAACTACACAGCACTAAACGAACAAAACATAATTTTATAATTCTCCAATAATGGTGCAATGTAGGCCTACCTTATCCTAACAAGATTCAAATATCGCTTCCAACCTGAATACAGTTCCGGAAAAAACAGCCTAAAATCGCTAGTGTCTTTACTCGCTTTCTTTCTGATCAAAACCTAGCAAAACTTATTTATATAATTCTTTCTTTAATGTTTACCTTGGTTCAATATCCTCAGGTATTTTGTGATTTTTTGAAAACTCTTCACACCGGAAGTAGTTATAAGGGCTTAAATGAAACTCTGCAATGACTCATCCTAGCGCTCGTAGTGGTGAAAAAGGCAAACTGCTAATCAAATCGACCGGATATGGTTGAGTTTCCGGTGAACAATCATGTCCTAAAGATACAATATACGTAAATTCTCAAGTCCATATCCCCTAAAGCAGGGGTTCTTAACCTTTTTACTCTCACACCTCCCCTAAAAGTAAACGGGCTTGTAAAATGTCTTTGTTGTAGCTATTCAAACTATGTACTGTACAGTAGAAACCCGCTGTAAACCAGTGCCCGGTAGACGACCATTCCTCCCTGACACCCGCCCCTGCTGAGCAGATCTCAGTGGACCACATCAGATTGCTGCCTCACGCACACCGTACAAATTGCCGTGTTCGATGGGAGCCAGAAAGTGCTCTCTGGATGCGTGTGTATAGTGAGCCATGGCAGAATGTAATGACGCATTATCGTCAAAGTTAGCTCGGCCAAACGCGGTTGTGTTCCTAGCATGACAACATCATGGTGTGTTACTTCACTAAAATAATATTCACGAACTGTGGTTGCTCGGCAATGAACGACTTTACAACCTGACAGCTAACCTATTACGCTACAGCGCAACACATGTAATTGTGAGTGTATCATGTCTTACCACGACACGCTGCGTGTGGAAGCGGGGCGAGGCACTGGCCGATAGCGAGAGAGAGAGAATTATGGACTGACCCTATTGCAGTACATATCCACCGAACTGTACGCAGCTGACAGCAGCCGAAGTAACGCAGTATTTTCCATGCCTCAGGAGATGCGACATTTTATGATTGTTTATCTGTACCTATCTCATTTGATCTATTGTTGTGATCAGAATAATTTGTATAAAGAAGAAACTCTTATAACTTTATGTTTTACGTTCAGACTGGTGTAAATTCTGAAAACAATATTACAAGATTATAGAGGACATTCAAACCTCCCCACTAATCTCTTTGCACCTACCCAGGGGAGGCACACCTACCCTAAAGGAACAGTGTCCATGGAAAGTCTAGTCTACGACATTAAAGGATGTTTCAACATTGAGTTGCTTACCTGAAGGGCTATCAACTGTGGATTTTGCCTTCACTATGAGAACTTTTAGAAGTATCAGATCCCTATTTCATCATATGAAATATAGGCTACTGACATCACCTTCTGTCCGCGTGTGTGTGTTTTGTGTGTGTGTCCCTAGTAAAATCTAAACGGCTCAGGCGATTTCAATCAGAATCGGTAAGAACATACTACCGCCTTGTCTGACCCCAACCGTGCCTTTCACATTTCAATACGTTTCACCAATTCAATATGGTGGCCACGCGAAATATTTCAATGACATTATATATCTCCGAAACTGTTGATGATATTACTCTGAAATTATGTATAGTGATATAGGATACTAAGGTAAGTTCTCCTATAAAATGTTTAATAACCGGTTAAGTACAAAACCAACATGGCGGCCAAGCGAAGTTAAATTATTTCAAAATGTATTTCTCGCAATTTTATCATCCAAGCGCAGTGAAACTTGGTACTGTAAATGTTTATACAAGCTTTAATCAACTGCCATCTAATTTAATTCAATTGTTTTCACAAACCAAGATGGTGGCTCTACGAAATTTTAAAATTAAGTAATTATTCTTTGTGTCATATGATGCGATCAAAGTGGACGTTTTCATATTGAATCAACGGAAGCTGTATTGTTTTATGTTTATAGTGGTCTTTAAAATAAGTTCATCTATGGGACTTTCAATAACCTAATGAACAGAACCAACATGGCGGTGACGTGAAATTTAAATGTTTAAATGGATTTTTCTCCCGACGTAATCATCCAAGCGCTGTGAAACTTGGCAAGGTATATCTTCATACAAGACTTACTACTTAGCAGTTTAATTTAATTCAATTGTTGTGAGAACTTAAAAATGGTGGCTGTGCAAACTTTTTAAAATTACGTTTTAATTTCTCGTGTCGTAAACAAGCGATATAAATGCAGTTTGTTATAGTAAGCTACCATTATAATATTCATCTTCCCTCATATAATTTTATAACCTATATATAAAACAATCCGACATGGCGCCCACACGATATATTTCACCGGACCACAATATCACCGAAACTATTTAAACAATCAAACTGAAATGTTGTATGGTGATAGAGAACTATTACGTAAGTACGGGCACTTCTTGCGAGTTTTAAAATCCTGGGAAACACCAAACAAACATTACGGCTAAATGATTTTCAAATATTTCAAATTACTTTTCTGATGATTTGATCAACCGAGAGCAATAAAACTAGCACAGCGAATCTTTATTCAGAGCTTAGTCAAGAGACATCTCATGTTCAATTGTGTCCACAAACTCAAGATGGCATCAGTTCGAAATTTTCAAACCTTATTTTGTTTATTTCTCGTAACCTATTTAAGCGAATGAAGAGAAGATTCGTATGTTGGGCTGTTATAAGAAACATTATCTAATGACATTATCTAATCACATTATCTAATGCCCAGTTCTGCAAAATCCGCAAAACGGCGTCCATGCAATGGAAGCATTGGGGCAGTCCACCGCCAAAGAAATGTCGAACAGTGCCTTCAGTTGGCGAACGAATGGCGACAGTGTTCTGGGACACAAAGGGCATCATCCTCATTGACTGGCTGGAATTGGGGGCCACGCTTAACAGTGCAGCATATGTGGCAACCCTTAAGCGCTTACGTCGTGCCATTCAAACGAAGCGGCTAGGAGAATAGGCTAAAGGTGTGCCTCTGCAACATGACAATGTCCGCCCCCACACTAGCCGAGAGACCACCGCTGCCATTGGGATTCATGGTGCTGTCACACCCACCATACTCTCCCGACTTGCCACCAGGTGATTATGACCTGTTCGGAAACATGAAAAAGCCTCTGGACACAGCTGTCAAGGCATGGGTACGGAGCACTCCGAAAGAATGGTTTCAGGAAGGTCTGGAGAGACTGACACATCGATGCAAAAGTGCATAAAGTTACAAGGAGAATGTGTTGAAAAGGTGGACGTAACAACAGATGTGTAATGTACTTCATTTGGGTAGAAAAAAAAATGTAAAACAACATAGTACGACCCTCGTTTAAGTTAGTATAACTAACGGCGCCATCAGAAGCATAAAGAAAGTGTAGATGTGTTTCTTGTAGCATATTTACATATAGGTTCATCAGCTGCCTCTTAGTTACCGTGCCCGACCGCCACAGGTGTAGTGAGTGAACCATGCACTATGTCCCCATGAGCTCTTATAGCTTTCCTCCCTATTAGTGCAAATGCACTTCATATAAGGGGACATAGACTGACTTGAAGCACCTGGGCGATACTCCACAAACAACAAGCACGGCAAACCCCTAGAAGATTTGCAAAGTTTTAATAACTTTGCCGTGAAAGCCAATATGCCATCTGTTTGGACCTGATGATGTTCGCTTAGACAGCGAAACATGTCATCCAATTATTAAGTGTAGAAATAATTCATGTAATATTTTTTCAGGTATTAGAGTGTTCAAATAACTGTCACACCCCGTCCAACAATTCATGTTGACGAACTGAAAATTATTACTATTCTAGATTACTTAGGTAACACTGGAAATGACATCTAGCCCTTCAATGAAACCCCTGCAAGAATTGAGTCAGTTACTTCTTAAATGTAAGTACATTACAAGTTACCGTCATTTACCAAAAATGATAACGCAGTAACCATTACAGTTTCTCTGTGTGAAAAGTAACGGTGTTATGGTTACTATTCCCAATTGATATTGCAACTTTCCAGTCAGTCAACACAATAGGTTATCATCCCAATTACTGGGACATATGAAAAAAAAACAAGGTGAAAAAAGTTATATGTGATTAAAAATAATAAATTTATGTATATTGTTATGGACTACAGAAGAGCTAATACCGATAAGATGTCTCAGTCGTCAAGTGAGCATCTTCAGATCCAAAAAATACAAAACAAAATAGCTCTTCAAAACACTACCTAACTCACAATGTTGTGAATAGCTATTAATAGGTATTAAAATAAATAATTATTTTCTCGGGTATTTAATTTTCTAGTATTTATCAGTAATTGTTGTCACACTTTCTAAGTTTCTGCCGTGCCTTTTGTTTTTGGAGGGCAGATACCGTTAAAGGGTTTTGTACAGCTGTCTTGTATATTCGGATCTGATGATGGTCGATTTGAGGAGCGAAACATCTCATCATAACTCTTCTGTAATTCACTACAAATATACACCGTATATTTGGGACCTGATGATGTTCGCTTAGCCAGCGAAACATGTCATCCAATTATTAAGTGTAGAAATAATTCATGTAATAGCTGCCTCTAATAATATTGTTTTAAATAATAATAAATAATAAATAAAATAATAAATAATAATAATTTGTTTACGTCCATTTTAACAACTGCGGCTTTTAGAGTCACCGGAGTGCCAGAATTTCACCCTAAAGGGGATCTTTAACGTGCTAGTAAATCTACTGACACGACTCCCTCGCATTTGTGCACCATCAAATGCCAACTGGCTGCGCCAGGATTCAATCCTGCAATCTTGGGCACAGCAGACGAGAATGTTATCAATAAGCCACACAGTTAGTCAATATCTATTCTATACAGCCCAACTAACGCGTTTTATCAGGAAGGTTGATATTTCTCTGCGTGTATCCCTTTGGTACTAATGCACTGCAAGCATATCCTGCAAACGATACTGAACCCTATTGCTTTCCCTCGATGTCACTACAGAATAATACGAGGGAAAAATAATAATGTTCAGTATCGCTTGCAGGATATGCTTGCAGTGCGTTAGTAGCATAAGGGATGCAGGCAGAGAAATATCGACCTTCCTGGCAACACGCGTTAGTTGGGCGGCATAAAACAATATTATCAGGGGCAGGTCACCCGGAATATATTTTAGTCACACGTAAATTTTGCAGGTTGTTTTATCGTGTATCCCAGTAATTGAGATTACGTTGTGTTGACCGATACAATATCAATTAATTGTCAAGAAGACATAACTGAAGAATGGTTTCAAAGCTCCCTATAGTCTATATTTCCCAAAGTGCTCCTAGTAACACAAGAGAAGAAGAACGTACCGGTGGAGGCTCGGAGCTGTACGACTCGGAGGGCGCATATTCCTTGACGGCCACTGTGGCGAGGCTGTCTGGTTGCACGTCTTGCTTCTCCATGGTGATGTGATGCACTGCCGACTCACCGCTCAGAGCTCGCTATACCACTGAGCTCCAGATGTAGGTCCCTGCCTGCTATTGGTCGAGCCAACGGGGCCATCAGCAGGAGAAAGCGACCATTGTTCCACACCACCAACATTATTATTAGTAGTAGTAATCTATTATTGTATTATTATTATATTATTACGATTACTCCTACTATTATTGCTATTAGACTATATTATAATTGTTAACATTATTGCCATTATTATTATTGTTGTTGTGTTGTTTTGTTGCTATTATTGTTGTTGGTGTTGTTATTGTTGTTGTCAATGTTGTTGATATTATAAATGTTGTTGTTGGTGTTGTTGTTGCTGTTTTTTGTTATTATTGTTGTTGCAGCTGTTAATTTTTTGTTGCTGTTGTTGTTAATGTTGTTGTTGTTGTTTCTTTTGTTATTGTTGTTATTATAATTGTTTTTGGGCTTGTTGTTACTGTTGTTATTGTTGTTATTATTGTTTTCTTGTTGTTAATGTTCTTATTGTGATTGTTGTTATTGCTTTTTTATTTTTGTTATTATAATTGTTTTTGGGGTTGTTGTTGCTGTTGTTATTGTTGATTTTATTGTTCTTCTTGTTGTTAATTTTGTTGTTAATGCTGTTGTTGTTGTTATTGTGGTTATCATTGCTTTTCTTGTGGTTAATGTTGTTGTTAATGCTGCTGTTGTTGTTATTGTTGCTATTATAATTGTTTTTGGGGTTGTTGTTGCTGTTGTTAATATTGTTATTATTGTTTTTCTTGTTGTTGTTGTTATGAAAGACTGGAATATTTCCCACAACCGGATGAAATATTCTACCGTTGTGGGAAAGATGAGATAGAGCTGTTGGTTGTTGTTGGGGCTTGGGTCATCATGGTCATCAGCTACAATACATTATATGTAGCATTGATATATACGGTACTTCATTAATACAAGATATATTTTTAAGAATGAAGTGTTTGAAAGTACACATCTTACATATTAAGGATTGTAAATTTACATATTAATATTCTACAGTATGTCTGCAGGCTTGCTTGGTTTACGTTTTGACTGGCTGCGTGGTGCAGTGGTAACGTTGTCGCCTGATGTTCCCTAGATTGAAGGATCAAAGCCTGGCGCAGTAAGTTGGCATTTGAGGGTGCACAAATGCAACAGAGCCGTGTCAGTAGCTTGCCACGGTGGGTGAGTGGTTAACGTGTCGGACTACCAACCCCAAGCTTGCAGGTTCGCCCCTGGCCGTGGTAAGTGATTTTTGAAAGGCGACAAAAATACGATACGCATGTCATACGATATTGGCATGTTAAAGAACCCATTTGAATTCAGTAGGCCGTGTTCATAATGGCAAAACTAATCTCGGGAGTTTCCGCCAACACAAAGTTCCCCATTTCTCCACTAGAAATCGTTATGGTGTTCAAGGAGTTTAGATATCTAACCTCCTTGACTCTCATAGTGATTCAAGGAATAACGAAATTTGACATGCAAGCTACCCTCTGGGTGTCAAATAACAAAGCTTGCACCCGGCAGCCGAGGCCATACGATATTATTATAATTATTATTATTATTATTATTATTATTATTATTATTATTATTATTATTATTATTATTATTATTTAGTAGATTATTACATTCAATAAGAAATACTGACAAGGTGCAGAGTGCATTGTTTGTAATTCGAATATTGTAAGTCAATATACTGTAATTCCTTTCAAAAGGTTCATATTATATCAATGCAGGAAAGTACTCTGGTTGGTTGGTTCCTCAGTTTAGGGGCTGTGACAACGCTGCCATGTAGCCCCGTGTACTTTGGGTGTGTGTAGATGTTGTCTGATAACCGATGTTAATTGTGATGACTGTATTAGTGTGTGTTATCTGTTTTTAAATCAAGTAAGGACTGCAGACGATAATTTCAAGTAGTTCCTACTTTCGCTACCAAATGCTACCATCCACGACACCTAGCTGTGAACTTGGCTACCACTACATGCCATCACAACCAGCGCCTGGTGACGAACATAAGAGAAGAACGTAAGAGCATTAATCAAACCTAAGCTAAAAATTTCGCTTCACACAACTTACGTTAGTGGAAGGTTCTTTTACATGCCATAAATCTATGACATGGGCCCACTGGCTTTACTTCCCCTCCGAAGGAAGGCATACTGAGAGATTTTTAACGCTCTTAAAAATCCGACGACTTCGGCCGGGTTTGAACCCGCGATCGTGGGCATAGAAGCTCAGTATGCTACCAACTACGCCACCGAAGCTGCTGAGATACAGGCTAAGTTAGAAAAGAACACCCTAGATGAAGCTGTTCGTATGAACCGACTCAGATGGTGGGGTCATGTGATGAGAATGGGGGAGGAGAGATTACTTAAGAGGTTAATGAGTTTGGCTGTAGAGGGTAAGAGAAGTAGAGGTAGTTCTAGGAGGCGATGGTGGAATATAATTCAGTATTGAACGATTTAAATGTGAGATATGTTGAGGCAGAGGAGGCCACAGTGCTAACTGCTAGTAGGGGTGATGGAAAGCCAACACATAGATTATGGATTCCTTTTTATTCTTCTATTCGCATTATAAGTATCTCGGGTGGCTTCGGTGGCGTAGTTGGTAGCATACTGAGCTTCTATGCCCAAGATCGCGGGTTCAAACCCAGCCGAAGTCATTGGATTTTTAAGAGCGTTAAAAATCCCCCAGTATGCCTTCCTGCGGAGGGGAAGTAAAGCCGACGTGCCCATGTCATAGATTTATGGCATGTAAAAGAACCGTCCACTAACTTCAATTGTGTGAAGCAAAATTTGTAGGTTAGATTTGAAGGAAGATTTTAGTTTTACGTGACCGTTAATCATGCGATCATGAGCCACGGGACCTCCTTTTTACGTGGAATCTGAGCCACAGTACATGGCATTTCACTTCGAAACTCTCACATGCATTGACCGGGAATCGAACCCGGCCCACCTTGGTGAAAGGCCAACAGCTTGACCACTGCGCCACCATAGGTTAGATTTGATTCATGCTCTTAAGTTCCAACGTTCGTTGCCAGGTGCTGGTTGCGATGGCATCTAGTAGTAGCCAAGTTCACAGCTAGGTGTCGTGTACGGTAGCATTTGGTAGTAAAAGTAGGAACTGCTTGAAATTATCGTCTGCAGACCTTACTTGAATTTAAACAGATAACACACACTAATACAGCCATCATAATTAACACCGGTTATCAGACAGATTCTACACACACCCAAAGTACACGGGGCTACATGACCCGTTGTCGCAGCCCCTAAACGAAGCAACCAACCAACCATAAGTATCACGCACACTTCAATGAGTAGGATCTACTGTCGGGAAAAAAAAGTATAGATATTCGAGTTTAAACGTCAATAAAAGTGTTACCCGTTGTCTTACATTTAAAAAAAAGCTACACCAAACGTTTCCTTATTTTATTCTCCGTTTAGCCATTTGTATTGTAAACCGTTACAATTTTATAGCTGATTGAATAAAAACAGTGCCGTTTTTTCACCAAGTCTAACGGAGCGCTCACTTAGAAAGATCAGATCGTAATGAAACTTTAATATGGAAAGAACTTATTATTAACGTGTATATGGAGTTTTAATCTGATCTGACAGCTCTGACAATAGTTGTTGTTAATTTTGTAAACCAACTTTTTCTCGGGCCTGGGTGGTTGTAGCAGTATGAAATATGGCTTGTTATGAGGTTCATAGCAATGCAAGGCTAAATGATAAACTACGTTTTATTTACACTCTTTTTGCTCAATCAGCTATAAAATTGTAACGGGATTCAATACAAATGTTTACTCTGCATAGCTAAACTCAGAATAAAATAAAGAAAATTTTGGTATATTTTGTTTTTATGTTTTCATTGACGTCTGAACTCGAGTTTCTGTACTTTTTTTTTCCGACAGTAAGTGCGCTATGGAAACTAGGTGTCGGGAATTTGCCCACCCAGCCCAAAATCATTCCAATGTTAAACAAGATGTTCAGTAAAGAACATATAGCCTACTTTCTCCTAAATGCATGGGTATTGTTATAACTCTTTGTCCTTTTCAAGGAGTATGATTGAATGTTGGTTGTAGTAGCTTGTTGAAATACAACGTGCTATAGGGATATTAAACATGAATATGAGGTGCCCTTTGCTAGTGCTACCTCTGTACCAAATTTCGTTCAATTCGGTTTCGCCGTGTTTGAATTGATAGGGGGAATCGATTTGCACACATACTTGGCCACCATCTGCAAACTATTGGGCTGATGTTCTTGCAGTTTGGTCAGAATATGTTTCCCACATAAAGATATGGTGTTGCAAAATTTGGTAGAGACTAGATTATTAGGTTGGTCGTAATTACATTTTAGCTTTTAACATTTGGGTGGCCGCGATTACGTTTCCGTCAAGATAGCGGTGATATAAAATATGACACTGAGGTGCCTCTTGCTAGTGCTACCTCTGTACCAAATTTCGTTCATTCGGTTCCACCGTGTTCGAATTAATAGGAAGAATCAATTTTGACATAAAGATGGCCGCCATCCGCAAACTATTAGGCTAATGACCTATTAGATTGGTCAAAGGATGCTCCCTCCATAAAGGTATGTTGTTGCAAAGTTTGGTAGAGATCGAATGGTTATGTTAGTCGTAATTTCATTTAAGCTTTAAACATTTGTGTGGCCGCTATTACGTTTCTGTCAATATGGCGGCGATATTAATCATGACACTGAGATGCCCTTTGCTAGTGCTATCTCTGTACCAAATTTCGTTCCATTCTGTTTCACCGTGTTTGAATTAATAGGGGGAATCGATTCTGACACAAAGATGGCCGCCATCCGCAAACTATTAGGCGAATGACCTACTAGATTGGTCAAAGGATGCTCCCTCCATAAAGGTATGTAGTTGCAAAATTTGGTTGAGATCGGATGATTAGGTTAATCGTAATTTGATTTAAGCTTTGAACATTCGTGTGGCCGCCATTACGTTTCAGTCAAGACGGCGGCGATATAAAACATGACACTGAGGTGCCCTTTGCTAGTGCTACCTCTGTACCAAATTTCGTTCCATTAGGTTCCTCCGTGTTCGAATTAATAGGGGGAATCAATTTTGACATAAAGTTGGCCGCCATCCGCAAACTATTAGGCTAATAACCTATTAGATTGGTCAAAGGATGCTCCCTCCAAAAAGGTATGTTGTTGCAAAGTTTGGTAGAGATCGGATGGTTATGTTAGTCGTAATTTAACTTAAGCTTTGAACATTTGTGTGGCCGCCATTGCGTTTCTGTCAATATGGCGGCGATATAAAACATGACACTGAGATGCCCTTTGCTAGTGCTACCTCTGTACCAAATTTCGTTCCATTCGGTTTCACCGTGTTTGAATTAATAGGGGGAATTGATTTTCACACAAAGATGGCCGCCATTCGCAAACTATTAGGCTAATGACCTATTCATTTGGTCAAAGGATGCTTCCTCTATAAGGGTATGTTGTTGCAAAATTTGGTAGAGATCAGATGATTAGGTTAATCGTAATTTGATTTAAGCTTTGAACATTTGTGTGGCCGCCATTACGTTTCCGTCAAGATGGCGGCGATATAAAACATGACACTGAGGTGCCTTTTGTTAGTACTACCTCTGTACCAAATTTTGTTCCATTCGGTTGCACCGTGTTCGAATTAATAGGGGGAATCGATTTTCACACAAAGATGGCCGCCATCCGCAAACTATTACTCTGATGACCTATTAGTTTGGTCAAAGGATGCTCCCCCCACAAAGGTATGTTGTTGCAAAATTTGGTAGAGATCGGATGATTAGGTTAGTCGTAATTTGATTTAAGCTTTGAACATTTGTGTGGCCGCCATTACGTTTCCGTCAAGATGGCGGCGATATAAAACATGACACTGAGGTGCCTTTCGTTAGTACTACTTCCGTACCAAATTTCGTTCCATTCGGTTGCACCGTGTTCGAATTAATAGGGGGAATCGATTTTCACTCAAAGATGGCCGCCATCCGTAAACTATTACGCTGATGACCTATTGGTTTGGTCAAAGGATGCTCCCCCCATAGAGGTATGTTGTTGCAAAATTTGGTAGAGATCGGATGATTAGGTTAGTCGTAATTTGATTTAAGCTTTGAACATTTGTGAGGCCGCCATTACGTTTCCGTCAAGATGGCGGCGATATAAAACATGACACTGAGGTGTCCTTTGCTAGTGCTACCTTTCTACCAAATTTCGTTCAATTCGCATTCACCGTGTTCGAATTGATAGGGGGGGACAGACATTCAGAGTACACACACTCACACACACACAGACACACACACACACAGACACACACACAGACTCACACACATACACACACACAGACAGACACACTTTTTTCGCCCTGTGTTGATCTCATAAGTCTACTTTCATTTTTTGCAAAAATCGAAAGTAGGCTAAAAGGGAATAAGGTGAGTGGTATAAGGAATAGAGAAAATACCCGGTGTCTATTTTTAGCCTACTTTCGATTTTTGCAAAAAATGAAAGTAGACTTATGAGATCAACACAGGGCGAAAAAAGTGTGTCTGTCTGTGTGTGTGTATGTGTGTGTGTGAGTCTGTGTGTGTGTGTGTGTGTGTGTGTGTATGTGTGTGTGTGAGTCTGTGTGTGTGTGTGTGTGTGTGTGTGTGTGTGTGTGTGTGTGTGTGTGAGTGTGTGTACTCTGAATGTCTGTCCCCCCCTATCAATTCGAACACGGTGAAACCGAATTGAACGAAATTTGGTACAGAGGTAGCACTATTAAAGGACACCTCAGTGTCATACTTTATATCGCCGCCATCTTTACCAAAACAGAATGGCGGCCACTCAAATGTTCAAAACGTAAAATCAAATTACGGCTAAACTAATCATCCGATCTCTACCAAATTTGGTGACAACATACCTTTATATAGGACGCGTCTTTCACCCAAAATTCACGGTCATAGGCCATGCCATTTCAGGATGGCGGCCGTGTGAATTATGCAACCATTTTAATAAATAGCTTAAGACCCACCAATTCCGATTATCGAGCCTAGGGGGGTTTAAGCTATCCTGAAGGTCGTGATCCGTTATTTATTATAATTTAATATTATAATATTATACAGTATGAGTGGCTTAAAAGAGCTGAGCCGTTTGTGTCACACGACAAGATGGCAGCTGTCCTCATGTGCCTGTCTTATATTTCAGTAGTTTTAGTATGTTGTATGTGATTATACCGTACTGATACAATAATATAAACTTTGTATGAAATGATCTTTAATGAAGATGTACTGCAGTGAAGAAATCGTTTATTTAAAGTCATTATTTGCCAACAGTTTGTATCTAATATGTCAGTTAAGAACACCTGACGTCATGGTTACGGTTAGCTCTGGGCTAGCATGTTAGTCTGACACGCAGTTGACTGGGGATCGAGTACTGCTACAGTTAGGTTTTTTTTTTTTTTTCTTGAATTCTTTTACAAATGATGTGCACGAGCTTTTTCCACAGATACTGAATAAAATGTCATTTAGCTCAAAGGAGAGGATAAAGTATACAATAGTATATTAATAAAATCGCAGTCCCAGCATCGCACATAAACAGAAGACATTAGAAAAAGGAGAATAGAAGAACTAGATACACGTTGTCATTAACCACAGCCTTCTTAATGCCTCTGTACGGTGCTGTCCTCTTGTGGGTTATGTGGGTAATATTGTTCCAAACATAACGCTGTGTAAATGCCTGAGCTGGCCTCCTGAAGTATGGCAATTTTGTAATACTGGTAGTTCAACTATTAGCCACGATCGCGCTCCGAATACCTTTAAACACTGCCAGCTGGATCGCCTCCCTCTTGGCTACTTTAAACTGCCTACTCATTCAACACCCATAGAACACTGCCATCGTAGTACATTACGATGGCAGTGCATAGGCGTACAAGATAAAGATTAATTCACTGATAGGTCGCAGCACCACCTACTGTGATTGGGGCGGAAGATGATTGGGGCGGAAGATTCTTAATTTTGCAGGCTGGCTTAATATAGAGATTAACGGACGTGAATGCATTACAATAAGTTAGTAGTTTTGTTATTCAATCATCATAAAGTATATAATATTGATTTTGACACTTACTGGCTTATTATCAATATAAAAGGAAACAAACAATACATTGTGGTTGGGGTGATTGTTTTAGGGATGAGGACAAAGAGTCATAAAGATACCCATACTGACATTTAGGAGAAAGTAGGCTATATGTTCTTTGCTGAACATCTTGTTTTTTTTTTAAGAAACAAATGTTATTTCAAAAGATAGACAAAACATGTTAGTTTACATTGTTACCAAAAGCATTATGAACATTCTAAAACAATAATCTTCCAGAAATATGAAGTTGTGTAGAAAGTATCAAGGAAAAGCATGATCTATGTATAAATTAGTCCAATGTGTTTTTATAACTAGGGAAAGTTAATTGCAAATATTCAAGTAGAAAACTAAAGATAAAGGACAGTTCAAATCTCAGTTGTCGTTTGCGGAAATCTGTCTCGATGTTAGAGTATCTCTCTGTGATAGTAGACGATATCCTTCAGCTGTTGTTTAGGATCCAAGTTAATCCGGATGATTTATTCTCCGCCTTCTTGATGTTCTTGTGATCCCCTTTGTAGTTGAGGGTTAAGATCTCGGTTATTATTATTATTATTATTATTATTAGTAGTAGTAAAACATATAGCCTGTTCAAGCTGACGATACCACTACATTTCCCATTCACGAAGACCTTAAAACAGCTTCGGTGGTATAGTTGGTAGCATGCTGAACTGCTGTGCCCAAGATCGCTGGTTCAAACTCGGCTGAAGTCTTCGGATTATTTCAGAGCGTTACAATCCTTCAGTATGCCTTCCTTCGGAGGGGAAGTAAAGCCGGCGGGCCCATGTCATAGATTAATGGCATGTAAAAGAACCTACCACTACAATTGGTAGTGTGTAGCCAAATTTGTAGGCTATATATGGCTGGTTAGAAACGCTCTATCAAGTTTCAACGTTCTACGCTAGGCGTCAGTGGCAGTGGCATTTGGTAGCTAAAGTTGAAACTACTTGAAATAGAACTTTCTGGGAGCCCTCGGGCCCTCAATTACAATACCCTGTTATGGCCATTGGCTGCAAAAGGACTTAAATAACCTCGCGAATTTGCGTCACGACAATCATTTGCATAAAATAACATAGTTACTAATGAGGCAGTAATTATACTGTACGAGATAAGGAACACATACGCTAGCCGTGTGTGTGTGATGTAGTGAAAGGAGTCTACTTACAGGAGCATGAAGAGAGATAGTCTTCTCGAGGAGATTATGATCGATAGAAAGGAAGAATTCCACACGGCTGCATAGTCTACTTCTAGAGCGATGGGGAAAAGAGAATAAGTCCAAAAACACAACTTTATTCATTGTTTTCTTGCTACGGTCTTTGATTTAGTTTCCGTTTTCGTTTTGTTTTTCATTGATTTTATTCCTATTTTTGTCTTTATTTTTAGCCTAATTTTCATCATTTTTGCAAAATGAGATCTGGTTGGTTGGTTCCATAGTTTAGGGGCTGCGACAACGCGGTCATGTAGTCCCGTGTACTTTAGATGTGTGTAGAATCTGTCTGATAACCGGTGTTAATTGTGATGACTGTATTAGTGAGTGTTATCTGTTTTTAATTCAAGTAAGGGCTGCAGACTTTGAATTTCTAGTAGTTCTTACTTTTGCCGCCAAACGCCACCGTTCAGAACTTGGTTACTAGACACCACCGCAGTCAGCTCCCGGCGATGAACGTAGGAACCCTAAGAGCGTTGTTTAACCTATAATTAATCTAACTTCACACATGTGTAATTAGTGGGAGGTTCTTTATCATGTCATAAATCTATGACATGGGACCGCTGGTTTTACTTCCCCCCCCCCCCCCCAGGAAGGCATACTGAAGGATTTTAACGCTCTTAAAAAATCCGACGACTTCGGCCGGGTTTGAACCCGCGATCTTGGGCATAGAAGCTCAGCATGCTACCAACTACGCCACCGAAGCCGCTCAAAATGAGATCACCCGGGCAGATTTATATACAGTATATACGTCTGTCTGTCTGTCTATTTGACCGTCAGTCTGTTTGACTGCCTGACTGACTGTCTGTCTGTCTGTTTGTCTGTCTGTCTTATGTCTGTTTGTTTGACTGTCTGACAGACTGTCTGTATGTATGTATGTATGTATGTCTGACTGTATGTCTGTTTGTTTGACTGACTGTCTGTCTGTCTGTCTTATGTCTGTATGTTTGACTGTCTCTGTCTGTATGTATGTCTGACTGTATGTCTGTTTGTTTGACTGTCTGTCTGTCTGTCTGTGTATTTGTCTGACTGTCTGTCTGTATGTATGTCTGTCCGTCTGACTGCCTGTCTGTCTGCATGTCTGACTGTCTGTCTGTTTGACTGTCTGACTGACTGTATGTCTGTCTGTATGTATGTCGGTCTGACAAACTGCCTGCCTGTATGCCTGTCTGTCTGTCTGTCTGATTGACTGACTGTCTGTATGTCTGTCTGACCGACTGTCTGTCTGTCTGTCTGACTGACTGACTGTCTGTCTGTATGTCTGTCTGACTGACTGCCTGTCTGTCTGCATGTCTGTCTGTCTCTCTGCATGTATGTATGTCTGACTGTCTGTCTGTGTCTACTGTATCTGTCTGTGTCTGTTTAGGGGCAGATGAACTCGTAGTTCCGCCCTTTAAAACAACAATAACTGATAACTATCTGTCCCTGTATGTATCCCTACCCTATCAACTCATAGACGGCTTCAGCTATCAAAACCAAACTTGGTATGAATGAAGATCTATACCAGGACATCTCTAGGCCATATTTGAAAATGACGTCAGTGCTACTAACTGCTGAAGTAATAATTAAAAATTAAAAATTAATTTAGATATCTCAGAAGGTATCCATGGTAACCATTAATATTTCAAATTAATATTAAGGATTCCGTGCACTACAGTGCTACCAACTTGATTATACGCATCCCGATAGGTTCAAAATTTAACTGCTTGTAACGTCCATACTATCTCTTAGACTTCAACCAAATTTTGCACCTACACTGTGTATCTTAAGAGTTAGAATTTGGCATATATTCAGAGTCACCATGGCTGCCAATTATTTTGTGCCCTCAACATATCAGAAAGTTTTGCAGGCCAAGAAATCTTAATTTTGCACACGTTTAAAAGATAATATTTCAGGTTAATTTTGAGTAACCTATATGTGAGAGTGCTGCCAACATGATTCTCTGCGACCTGTTAGATTCTATGTTTAACTGCATGTAACTTTCATACTAACGAATAGTTTTCATTGCTAACATTATTAAGGTATTTTCATCTTGTATTTGCGAGTTGATTTTGAGACTCGGTAAGGTGCTCTGAGCTGTTTTTACACTGTGGCCAGAGAATAAACGCACTGAACAATTATCGCCCTAGAAATGTATTTACTAGAAGATCATTAAAATGCACTTTCCTCGCGGAAGTTGTCGACAGACTAATGTAGATTTCTAATGCTCATTGTCCTTCCCCTAATGTTTACTCGCCTGGGATTTCTCACTCAGATAATGAATGAATGAAGGACTTTTTTTTTAACATTTCTTGCATTGTTACAAATGTGGTTGCTTTAATTTTGGGGCGTGGTGTACACGGTCATTAACGTTTGTAATAAATATACGATAAATGTGATAAATAAAGCTCACTTAACGTTTAAAGATGTTTTGTATTTTTATTATAAGGTGAAAAATCTTAACATTGTCGTGGACTTAACTTAAAGGCAATCAGTAATGAAAACATGGGTTGAAAACTAGTATCACTGGAAAATATTTCAGTAATAATAAATTATTTAAAATTTGAGTAACGGTCCTTATTAAGGACACCCGTTCCAAATACCACCCACTACTTGTTCCAAGTAAGATAAATAAAGACATGCGGAAAATATCAATACAGTAAATTATATTAATCTACAAATCACATTCTTTGAAATTATATACACCAGGTTTATTTCAAAAACAGGAAGAAGGTTTATAGTAACAAAAAGAGCTTCGGACAACGTTTACTACTCGACTGAAGCAAATATCGTGGAATTGTTTGCTTCAACAGTTGTAGTTTCTAGTCTAGCCGTAAAAGGCTAGTAGCTATCAGAAGCACTAAGAATCTTATAGAATTTCATAATTATATGTTGCTAATAAATTCACAGATGAGCCTTATTTGGAACAGGGCTTTATTTGGCTCAAGTACCTTACATGGACCGACTATTATTACATTCTTACTAAATCTTAACGAAAATGCTTTGTATAATGAAGATGGTGGGACACAAAATAGAAAGTGATATTCATTGATAGTGAAATATTCCGTTGCAATAGTTTGAAATCGTAAATATTGCATAAAAACGATCGTTTTGAAACCATTTTTAGTGTTGCCTTATTGACAATTTATATTGTAACTTTCAGTCGGTCAACATAAAATAATTCAAATTACTGGAATATGCGAACGAATAACCTGAAAAAAATTATATGTGATTACGATATATATACGAGGTGCATCCAGAAAGTAAGTTTTCCTATCTTATATGGGAGCATCAGGGTCACTGACCGATTTAAATATCTTGGAGAAATAATTAGTAGCAATGGGACGGATAAATTGGCAATCGAGAACAAAAAAGGGAAATTGGAAAGATTACATTTTTGTACAAAAAATATATACAATAAAAAGAACCTGTCTATCAATGCAAAATTACGACATTTTAATACTGTTGTTAGACCAGTCATCTTGTACGGCATGGAAACTACAAATATAACCGGAATTGAGAATTTGCTCAAGATAGAAAGAAGAATTTTAAGAAGGATTTATGGTCCTAGGAAAACACAGGAAGGTTATAGACCGAGATCGAATGCAGAAATTTATAGTAAAATCGACAACCTTGAAGTGATGATCAGAAAACGGCGACTTCAGTTCTACGGACATATGGTCCGCATGGATTGCTCAAGGTTAAACAAACAAATTTTTGATAAAATCTGGAACTATAAAGGACAAGGAGGCTATGTAAAACAAATGAAAGAAGAACTTCAAAAATTCAAAATTACTGAAGAAGATTGTCTAAATCGAATAGGGTACAGAAAAAAAATTTTGGTCTCAAAATTCTTGTCGGGGAGAAGAAAAATCTCAACAGAGGAGAATGGACTGCTGAAAGAAGAGCTGCACAGTCGACCAGGATGAAAGACTTCTGGAAGAGAAAGAAGGAAACTAGACCTATAAAGAAGTGATATTTGCGTGGTCCTTGTTGGCCTGTCCGCGGTGTATATATATAAAGAGAAGATACAGAGGTGTGCATAGGCCTGTTCCACGAATGAACTTTGCAACTTTTCACCTTGCACTTTGCACTTTCCAGTTCAGATTTTGCTCCACCATCACTTTTCAGATTTGTCTTGCAAAGTGAAAAGTGAAAAGTTAGGGATCTTTTCACTTTTGAAGCCTGTTATGTTCCTTCATTGGTGAAGAAATGCAAAGTGCAAAGGAATAAAGTGAAACGTTTTCAGAAATCTTTGCAAAGAGACGATTCCCTTTTCAGCTATTAATGAACAAGTCTCTACACTAGTTTCTCGGCGCAGAATTTGGTTTAGTGTAATAAATATGTTACGACGAGAGCTTTTGTTATCATCAAGTGAGGATAGTGATGAAGAATCGAACAAGAGTACGTACAAAGACAGGATGAATTTTCATAACGGAATTTCGTGAGTGTTTTCGTATTACCCCAATACTTCGAGTTTGCTCGAAGCCCCAATACAAGCTGACTATATTCTTAAAATAATAATTGACCATTTTATTGAAACCTGCAACAAAAAGAAGTCGATCTCTTTCCGAAAAAGATCAAATTCTTATATGCTTACATTGGTTAGGAAATGGTGCCCAGCATGGTATAGCAGCAATGCATGGGGCATCAATATCAACTATTTGCAGAACTGTTACTAAAGTCCTCAAGTTCACCACGAAAAGTAAAGCATTAAATCATGGAGTATTATACAGTATGTTCATGGAATAAACATGATCGGATCATTCTTATGCAAAGACTTTTAACTTTGCAAAGAAATTGAAAAGTAATAACTTACATAGATCATGGTGGAACATGTGTAAGAATTTGCAAGAATTGAAAAGTGCAAAGTGAAAAGTGGAAAGGTGCAAAGTTTTTTCGTGGAACAGGTCCCATATTATTAGAATTTTATTCCTTCACATTTCTTTTTGTTCTAAATCATTTTATTTATCACCTTCTGACATATCGTATTACCATCCTCCCTATATTATTCTGCTAAGGGTTCATTCCAGTTTTGTACCGAAACTGAGGTCCTGTTAACACTAACTTACACATATGGGGTACCTACAAGTTCCGCATAACCCCATGTGTGCCCATAACGCACTCACTTCCTCTTTAAATGCCTCCCAATTAAATAAATACCTTAAAATGTACATTTACAATTGTAGCACCGTAACCTGGCGAGCCTGCCGCTAGAGCGCAGGGCAGCGCGGCGGCGGCAACCATCTGGCGGGAGCGCGGCGTACTACTAGCTGAGGAGTTTCTCAGCAGATGGCTCCGGTGTGGTCTCGCCAAGACTTTCCCTAGGATGCAATCCTTTGCAATTGTAAAAATTGCTGTAGAAGAAACTCCCGAGCAAACAATAACTGATGAATTCGTTGTTACATCGAATATTGTCTACAAAGAGGTGCTGTGACAACTACAAAACACTGTTCTACATAATTCTTTGTGTTCTTCTCATGTACGTATGCCGTTTAACAACAATAAATAAATTTCTTCAATATTTAAAACTTCGTTCTCCCACATTCTTCCCTACTACCTCATAAACCTACATTCACGTTGCGAAAGCTCGCTCGGGCCGGGCCCACTAGTACTTAGTAATGTTTAATTCCGTATGGACTTACACCTTTTCCATAAGGCATTGCGCTTAGAATTTTTGGTGTTGGAGATTGTGAGGAAAGCCTGAGGCGAGTCCGTTTTGTCTTTTTTCAATGGACCTAGAATGTACCCTCTAAATCAAATGATTTCAATCGATAATCCACGAACCCTTGAATAGTGGACGATCAGTAAAAAATACTTTGAATCTCTCTTCTCCAAAAGTACACGGAAACTAGAATAAAGTATTCAAAACAAAACTTGTCTCATTTTGCATTAACAAGATTCCTGTTTTAGAGAAAAATCGAAATTGTCATTATTCTGTGAGTTTCTTAACAGAAAATATAATTAGGTTGGTTGGATCCTGAGTTTAGGGGCTGCGACAACGCGGTCATGTAGCCCCGTGTACTTTGGTTGTGTGTAGAATCTGTCTGATAATTGTGATGACTGTATTAGTGTGTGTTATTTGTTGTTGTTTTTTTTTTATTCAAGTAAGGTCTGCAGACTTTGAATATTTCAAATAGTTTCTATTTTTGCCGTCAAACGCTAGCGTCAACGACTACTAGTTCAGACCTTAGCTACTAGACGCCACCGCAGTCGGCTCCTGGCAACGAAGGTAGGAACCTAAGAGAGTTGTTTACATTCTTACCCTATATAATTTAGCTTCACACTGGTGTAATTAGTGGAAGGTTCTTTAACATGCCATAAATCTATGACATGGACCGCTGGCTTTACTTCCCCTCCGAAGGAATGCATACTGAGGGATTTTAAACGCTCTTAAAAAATCCGACGACTTCAGCCGGGTTTGAACCCGCGATCTTGGGCATAGAAGCTCAGCATGCTGCTAACTACGCCACCGAAAAAATATAATTAAGACTATTGGTCAAACATTTTGAGTAATTTCAGCGCTTTGCAAACATTTTTACTGCATTACGTCGTGAAAATTAAAAAATGAGATGTTGGAAAACTGGAATCTAGTCTATTAATTTGCACACCTCTGTAGTTAAATGCAACAACTCTATTAGCAAGAGGTACACCAATGTGTCAACTATTTTTTGACACAGGCACCAAACGAATTGAGACACTTATCATAGCGTGTAGTCCTGTGTCAGAGAAGTCTGCGCCTGCGAATGGAACCAGCGTGTGATATTCGTCTTCAGCTCTTCGTCAGTGTCAAAATGCTGACCGGAAATGTTTGAGGTGCAAGGAAAGGTGCAAATCGCTGGGAGTAAGATCAGGACAACAACTGTTCTGCAGAATTTCGACTGGGAGATGTTGGATAACCATCCTCATCTTGCTCCCAGCGATTTTCTACTTTCCTTGCACCTCAAAAAATTCCTAGCCTATGGTCAGCATTTTCACACTGACGAATAGTTGAAGACAAATATCACACGCTGGTTCCATTCGCAGGCGGCAGACTTTTATGACACATGACTACACGGTATGACAAGTGTCTCAATTCGTTTGGTGCCTATGTCGGGTAATAGCTGACATTAAAACTCAACATTTTTTTCTATGTTTATGCCGTGTCTTGTGTGGGTTTTCACCTAGGAAAAGCAAAATAGGCTCATTAGCGGGTTTTGGTGTCCGTGCCCACACCCCGACAGGAATAGCGAACTGCTCACTACCTCCCTTCTTATGAAGAACACCTGCGCTTCTTTACAGCGACAGCTAAATGCTCAAGCAGCCTTTCACCTCCCTTTAAAGGCTTCCAAAAGATGGCATATTGACTTTCACGGCCAAGGAATAAATACACGGTATAAACCGAGAAAAATTGCTGAGTTTTAATTCCTTGGCCGTGAAATTCAATATGCCAACAGCTGACCCATTGCTGTGTCTGTTGCCAATAAATGTTGGCATGTAACTATGTTCTCTTTTAAAAGGAAATAGGGAAACTTATTTTCTGGATGCGCCTCGTATTTATATATTGTTATGGAATGTCAAAGAAGGAGAAAACTAAGGGATGACATGTTTCGCTCGGCTAGCGCACATCTTCAGATCCGAATCCACAAGCTCTAGAAAACACTACCAAACAAACAGTGACACCTACAGACATTCTCTGCCCTCAAAAGACATAAGTCCCGTCAGAAAACGACAACCGTCATTTGTAAGTTTTGCATCATTAAAATAAATTGTTTTTATTTTTCGGGTGCTTAATACTTTAATACTTATCAGTAATAATTACCACACGGGATTTATTGTTTGTGGAGGGCAGAGACTGTCTGTGGGCGCCACTGTAGGTTTGGTAGTGTTTTGTAGAGCTATTTGCCTTGTATATTTTGATCTGATGATGCTCTCTTGACGTGCGAAACATGTCATTCCTCAGTTTTCTCCCCCCTTCAATTGTCCATGTCTTAATAATATGTAATTCATTTCAGGTTATTTTTTTCTCATTCCAGTAATTAGAATTATTTTGTGTTGACCGATTGAAAGTTACAATATCAATTGCATAAGAATACTTAGTCTCTTTTTAACATTAACTAGCTAACCCGGCAGACGTTGTCCTGCCAATCAAGGAAAGTGTTGTAACTTTGCTTCTTGAAGTGCTTTTGGATACACAATATTATTTTCAATTTCTGTTAACTGCTTCTAAACTATCGTGAAATGAATTAACTAATCTAGAAACATTCGTGGGAGCGTGCACAACAACTCTCCAACGTTTCATCGCAATTGGATAAATGGCATAAAACGCATACGGGATTTTGTTTAAATGATTCGTGCGCTGTCACTCATTTGTTGAATCTACTTGTGCTCTACCAACTGTGAAATTGATTTACTAAGTTAGAAAGCTTCACGTAAGTATACACAACAACTCATCAAAGTTTCATCGGAATCGCATGAATGACATATGAACGTATACGGGATTTTTTTTAAACGATTCGCGTGCCGTCACACATTTGTTGAATCTACTCATGCGCTACCTATTGTAAAATAGATTTACTAAGCCTGAAACCTTCTCTGGAGTGTACTCAATCATTCACCAAGGTTTCATCGCAATCGGATGAATGATATATGACCGCATACGCGACATTGTAGAAACGATTCACGCGCCGTCGCTCATTTGTTGAATCTACTCGTGTGCTACTTATTAAAAACCGGATTTACTAATTCAGAAACCTTTCCTGGAGTGTACACAACAATTCACCAAAGTTTCATCGTAAACGGATAAATGGTATATGAACGCATACAGGACTATGTTGAAACGATTCGCGCGCCATCGCACATTTGTTGAATCTACTCGTGCGCTACTTATTTTAAAATGAATTTACTGAGCCAGAAACCTTTACTGAAGTGTACACAACAATTCACTAAAGTTTCATCACAATCGGATAAATGGTATATGGACGCATATGGTACTTTGTTGAAATGATTCGCGTGCCGTCACTCATTTGTTAATTCTACTCGTGCGCTACCAATTGTAAAATGGATTTATTAAGCCAGAAACCTTCCGTAGGGTGTACAAAACATCTCACCCAAGTTTCATCGTAATCGGACGAATGGAATTTGAACGCATACGGGACCTTATTGAAACGCTTCGCGCGTTGTCGCTCATTTGTTGAATCTACTCGTGCGCAACCTCCTGTGAAATGGATTTACTAAGTTAGAAACCCTCACGTAAGTGTACACAACATCTCACCCAAGTTTCATTGCAATCGGATGATTGGTATATGAACGCATACGGGACTTAGTTTAAACGTTCGCACATCGTCGCTCATTTGTAGAATCTACTCGTGCTCTACCTATTGTAAAATGGATTTACTTATCCAGAAGCCTCCCCTGGCGGGTACACAACATCTCACCCAAGTTTCATCGCTATCGGACGAATGGTATTTGAACGCATACGGGACCTTGTTGAAACGCTTCGCACGTCGCCGCTCATTTGTTGAATCTACTCGTGCGCAACCTCCTGTGAAATGGATTTACTAAGTTAGAAACCTTCACATAAGTGTACACAACAACTCATCAAAGTTTCATCTCAATCGATGAATGGTATATAAACTTATACGGGATTTTGTTGAAACGCTTCGCGCGTCGTCACTCATTTGTTGAATCTAGTCGTGCGCTACCTATTGTAAAATTAATTTACTAAGCCAGAAGCATTCCCTGGAGTGCACACAACATATCACTCAAGTTTCATCGCTATCGGACGAATGGTATTTGAACGCATACGGGACCTTGTTGAAACGCTTCGTGCGTCGGCGCTCATTTGTTTAATCTACTCGTGCTCTACCTATTGTAAAATGGATTTACTTATCCAGAAGCCTCCCCTGGCGGGTACACAACATCTCACCCAAGTTTCATCGCTATCGGACGAATGGTATTTGAACGCATACGGGACCTTGTTGAAACGCTTCGCACGTCGCCGCTCATTTGTTGAATCTACTCGTGCGCAACCTCCTGTGAAATGGATTTACTAAGTTAGAAACCTTCACATAAGTGTACACAACAACTCATCAAAGTTTCATCTCAATCGATGAATGGTATATAAACTTATACGGGATTTTGTTGAAACGCTTCGCGCGTCGTCACTCATTTGTTGAATCTAGTCGTGCGCTACCTATTGTAAAATTAATTTACTAAGCCAGAAGCATTCCCTGGAGTGCACACAACATATCACTCAAGTTTCATCGCTATCGGACGAATGGTATTTGAACGCATACGGGACCTTGTTGAAACGCTTCGTGCGTCGGCGCTCATTTGTTTAATCTACTTGTGCTTAACCTCCTGTGAAATGGATTTACTAAGTCAGAAACCTTCACGTAAGTGTACACAACAACTCATCAAAGTTTCATCGCAATCGATGAACGGTATATAAACATATACGGGATTTTGTTGAAACATTTCGCGCGTCGTCGCTCATTTGTTGAATCTAGCCGTGCGCTATCTATTGTAAACTGGATTTACTAAGCCAAACACCTTCCCTGGAGTGCACTCAACATCTCACCCAAGTTTCATCGCAATCGGATGAATGGTATATGAACGCATACGGAACTTTGAAACGCTCTAACGTGCAGAGACAAACGGAATTCGACATCACTGCCACCTTTGATATGAAACACAACTTTTCGCCATGGGCGGAGTGTATGTTTTGGCGGTAGTTGCACAGGTTGCGATCAGGTGGCTCTACGTGCAGAGACACACAGTCCAAAAGGATCACTTTTCACTAAGGCTAGCGGTTTCCATGACGACTGTTTATGACTGTATATCGTGGTTCTAAATTTGTGTGTAAATTGTGGTTCTAACATTCTAAAATACCACCTATCTGGTCAAATTGTGAATCCAACCCATACATGGGCCCACCCTAACATTCATACAAAATTTCATCAAAATCGGCCCAGGTGTTTAGGAGGAGTTCAGTCACATACACACGTGTCGAAGAATTATATATATAAAGACTAGCTGACCCGGCAGACGTTGTCCTGCCCGAGTGTATAGAGCGGGTTCTGCGAACATATTTGAGTAAATTTCGTGGAATAAGAGAATTTTTGACATTGATTTTTAAATAAAATAAAATAAAATCATTTCCATGGCAGTCATATTCTTATTACTTTAAAAAGAGTAAAGTAGTGAAATAAATGTTGAATCTTAAAACTATAAGAAATAATTTTTATTTTGTTTTTATCTTAATGCGAGTTGATGAACAATGTTTTTCGTCAATGTCTGAGGTGTATAAATGAACAAACATGATGGTTTGCCAACGCGAGAACACGCAACATATAATTGGCCATGTGAGAAGCAGGGATTTTCTAGATCTAACCCACAAATGGACATTGTTTGACCTTGTGACTTATTAATAGTCATTGCGAATGCCAAGCGAATTTGAAATTGCAGGCGTCTGAATGTAATCGGCGAATCTGAAGTGGTCATGGGAATCCGTGGCAGGAGAACATCTTCACCTTGAAATTTGTCGTTCAAAATGGTAGCTTCAAGAACATTGCCCATGATTATTTTTATGACCAATCACGTGCCATTGCATAGATTTGGTGCATTTAAATTCCGGAGTAAAATGATTGGTGAACCAATTTTTAATTGCAAGATATGTGGTGGCATTCCTGGTAAATCCAGTGAATTCAAGAATTCAACAGGATAGTTGACTGCTTCGTCAGGATCGACAACAGTGTCGATCGATTTGAATGATATCTCATTGCCAGGCAATAACTGCTGTATTAGCCTACTTTCGATTTTTGCAAAAAATGAAAGTAGACTTATGAGATCAACACAGGGCGAAAAAAGTGTGTCTGTCTGTGTGTGTGTATGTGTGTGTGTGAGTCTGTGTGTGTGTGTGTGAGTCTCTCTCTCTCTCACTCTGTGTGTGTGTGTGTGTGTGTGTGTGTGTGTGTGTGAGTGTGTGTACTCTGAATGTCTGTCCCCCCCTATCAATTCGAACACGGTGAATGCCAATTGAACGAAATTTGGTACAAAGGTAGCACTAGCAAAGGACACCTCAGTGTCATGTTTTATATCGCCGCCATCTTGACGGAAACGTAATGGCGGCCACACAAATGTTCAAAGCTTAAATCAAATTACGACTAACCTAATCATCCGATCTCTACCAAATTTTGCAACAACATACCTTTATGGGGGGAGCATCCTTTTACCAAACCAATAGGCCATCAGCGTAATAGTTTGCGGATGGCGGCCATCTTTGTGTGAAAATCGATCCCCCCTATTAATTCGAACACGGTACAAACCGAATGGAACGAAATTTGGTACAGAGGTAGTACTAAAAAACGGCACCTCAGTGTCATGTTTTATATCGCCGCCATCTTGACGGAAACGTAATGGTGGCCACACAAATGTTCAAAGCTTAAATCAAATTACGATTAACCTAATCATCCGATCTCTACCAAATTTTGCAACAACATACCTTTATAGAGGAAGCATCATTTGACCAAATGACTAGGTCATTAGCCTAATAGTTTGCGGATGGCGGCCATCTTTGTGTGAAAATCAATTCCCCCTATTAATTCAAACACGGTGAAACCGAATGGAACGAAATTTGGTACAGAGGTAGCACTAGCAAAGGGCATCTCAGTGTCATGTTTTATATCGCCGCCATATTGACAGAAACGTAATGGCGGCCACACAAATGTTCAAAGCTTAAGTTAAATTACGACTAACATAACCATCCGATATCTACCAAACTTTGCAACAACATTCCTTTATGGAGGGAGCATCCTTTGACCAAACTAATTGGTCATTAGCCTAATATTTTGCGGATGGCGGCCATCTTTGTGTGAAAATCGATTCCCCCTATCAATTCGAACACGGTGAAACCGAATGGAACAAAATTTGGTACAGAGGTAGCACTAGCAAAGGACACCTCAGTGTCATGTTTTATATCGCCGCCATCTTGACAGAAACGTAATGGCGGCCACACAAATGTTCAAAGCTTAAGTTAAATTACGACTAACATAACCATCCGATCTCTACCAAACTTTGCAACAACATTCCTTTATGGAGGGAGCATCTTTTGACCAATCTAATAGGTTATTAACCTAATAGTTTGCGGGTGGCGGCCATCTTTATGTCAAAATTGATTCCCCCTATTAATTCGAACATGGTGGAACCGAATGGAAAGAAATTTGGTACAGAGGTAGCACTAGCAAAGGGCACCTCAGTGTCATGTTTTATATCGCCGCCATCTTGACAGATACGTAATGCCGGTCACACGAATGTTCAAAGCTTAAATCAAATTACGTTTAACCTAATCATCCGATCTCTGCCAAGTTTTACAACTACATACCTTTATGGAGGGAGCATCCTTTGACCAATCTAATAGGTCATTCGCCTAATAGTTTGCGGATGGCGGCCATCTTTGTGTCAAAATCGATTCCCCCTATTAATTCAAACACGGTGAAACCGAATGGAACGAAATTTGGTACAGAGTTAGCACTAGTAAAGGGCATCTCAGTGTCATGATTTATATCGCCGCCATATTGACAGAAACGTAATGGCGGCCACACAAATGTTTAAAGCTTAAATCAAATTACGACTAACATAACCATCCGATCTCTACCAAACTTTGCAACAACATACCTTTATGGAGGCAGCATCCTTTGACCAAGCTAATGGGCCATTAGCCTAATAGTTTGCGGATGGCGGCCATCTTTATGTCAAAATTGATTCCCCCTATCAATTCGAACACGGTGGAACCGAATGAACGAAATTTGGTACAGAGGTAGCACTAGCAAAGGGCACCTCAGTGTCATGTTTTATATCACCGCTATCTTGACGGAAACGTAATCGCGGCCACCCAAATGTTAAAAGCTAAAATGTAATTACGACCAACCTAATAATCTAGTCTCTACCAAATTTTGCAACACCATATCTTTATGTGGGAAACATATTCTGACCAAACTGCAAGAACATCAGCCCAATAGTTTGCAGATGGTGGCCAAGTATGTATGCAAATCGATTCCCCCTATCAATTCAAACACGGTGAAATCGAATTGAACGAAATTTGGTACAGAGGTAGCACTAGCAAAGGGCACCTCATATTCATGTTTAATATCCCTATAGCACGTTGCATTTCAACAAGCTACTACAACCAACATTCAATCATACTCCTTGAAAAGGACAAAGAGTTATAACAATACCAATGCATTTAGGAGAAAGTAGGCTATATGTTCTTTACTGAACATCTTGTTTTGAAATTAATTACGTTAACATCGTTATTTGTTGCGGCCAAAATAGCTCGTTCACGTAGCCAAGCATGATTAATGTAATTAGCGCGCAAATCTGGGAATATGCTTTCAATCAAAGCATTTTTCGTGGCTACCATGTTGCAAAAATTGTCTGGAAATTTGATGCATTGTGTATTTCCTTGCAATGGGATTTTTCCATTTCCAATGTTGAGCAATTGTTCGGAGAATGACAGTGCCAATTGATCGTTTCGTAGTTGAACACGCATATTTATGGTAAGTCGTAATCTGTTGACATTTTGCCATAGGTGTGATTGTTTCAAACATGCGTTAATTTCGTCAGCATATGTGGCGCGTGGAATTACTGGCAATGTTTGCCTGAAATCACCGGACAGCAGCAGTAGAGCACCACCGAAAAGTCTTTTATTATTGTTGAGATCTTTCATTGTTCTATCGAGTGCTTCAAGTGAATGCTTGTGGGCCATTGTGCATTCATCCCAGATAATGATTTTGCATTTTTGCAAAACTTTAGCCTTGCCGGAATGCTTCTTTATGTTGCACATTGCGTCTGGATTTGTGTGAACGTTCAATGGCAACTTGAGTGCTGAATGTGCAGTCCGTCCACCATCAAGTAAAGTCGCTGCAATGCCTGATGAAGCAATTGCCAACGCAATATGATTTTGTGATCGAATGCGCGCAAGTAACAGTGAGATGAGGAATGTTTTGCCAGTGCCTCCTGGTGCGTCCAAAAAAAGGAATCCGCCTTGTTGTGCTGCAATTGACAAATTAAGTCGATCGTATATGTTCTTTTGTTCAGCTGTGAGCATTTGTTCATTACTTCTAACGAAAGTAGTCAGATAGCCCGCATCGAACTGTTGTTCGCGCTGAACTTCGTTGTTAATGATGTCTGTTGTTGGGCGGTTAGGCGATGGCATACCGAAATGAATGAGTGTCATATTGGAAATGAGAATAGAAATATCCTCAATCTTGATTAACGCCTCATTATATATTATATTGGGATCTTGATCAGTGGTCCGAATGCGATGCAGTATGTCCTCGCTCATGAAATCTTTATATTTGTTCCAGAGAACAGAAGCTTACGATGGAAAACATTTCGTCAACAATATGGCGAATAATTGGCGAATTTGATGAGGAGAGGAACTCAGTACTGCATCTGCAAGTGTGAGATTCCAATGGTTGTCATCTTCCAGCAAATGCAATTCGCGACACGCATCGTGGTATGTGTCGTACAAAATGCCATTGACTGTACGCAAGTATTGTAATGACGTTGGTCCAGGAACGTTAACCAACAACAAACGCAAGAAGAAGCATTCACGTTGCTTTGGATGGATTGTGTATAATCGGCCTAATGCGTTTTCCATAAATATTCCGTCATATCCTTGTACTGGAACACCTCGCTTTCGTGGGTCCCACTTTTTTGACTGTTTGTTCCACGTGAAATATTGTGGCACATCAGTATACAGTATTGACCCAAAACACCTGGTCGGTTGCATAGTTCGAAAAACTCAGTGAGTGTGGTTTTTGGGACAGTTAATGCTTGTTGTAGAGCAGTCTTTTCAGTGAAGTTAACACGCTGTCCATTTTCAAGGTGCATGGCCAAGTGTATAACAGCAGGGAATCTGTCGTGTATGGGAAAACTCAAAATGCGCCAAACAGCTTCATTGCTGCTAATGTATCGGCCCATTTGATAACGTGTTATTTCGTCGTTATCATTTACATTTTGAACAGCAAATACGGCCATATCGCTGCCCTTATGAACGTATTTGCAAATATATTTAATGGACTTCACCGAACTACAGAACTCAGCGTTTATGTGTGCTTTGTAGGTCTTGCACAGCAATGGCGAATACGGAACCACCCAGCGATTGTCAATGTCAACCATTCCACCGTTTGACATGTGCAATTGATATGATTGGCCACCAATGTCTGTGTATCTACGACGATACAATGGATAACCATCGATATTAGTGATTGTGTTGTTTATACACACTTTTGGGAAACGCTTCGTACATTTTCCATTGTTTATGCACGGCGCCGTGATGTTTCGAGCGCCGCATGGACCATGGATCATGTTAGCGGTAACAATCTGAAACAACTCTTGATCGATATTCCGATCCGGAATTTCTGCTGAAATAATTTTATCAATTTCGTCTGGCCGTATTTTGTCGACTAACCAAATCAAAATATGTGCGTGTGGCAGACCTCGTTTTTGCCATTCAACAGAATACAGCCAGCAACGTGTTTCGCCGAATACAGAGTGATGTGTAATCAAGTTCATTAAGGATTTTAATTTTTGTTTGAAGACACGTGCTGTGATATCATGGCGATGTATTGCTGTTTGACCTGGCAATAAGGAAATTTTAATTTCATCCCAGTTTGGATTGCACGTAAATGAAATGAACAAATCTGGTCGGCCGTACTCGCGCACGAAAGTCGTGGCGTCTTGAATGTATTCTTGCATGTGACGCGGACTACCAATATATGATGATGGAAGAATATATGTGGTACCGATGTCGTTGAAATTAGTTGTTCCATCTACGTTACCGACAACAGCATCACGCAAATGTATGTACTCCTCAGAACGCAGCTTCGCCTGATTATACTTGATATACTGTAATCGCTCGCTTTCAATTTTCGCATACATATCAACGATGTATTGATGAAACAGCTGGCGGCATCGGAGAATGGTGTTGTCTTCATTGGCACGAATCATCAAGCGAAATGCGTAGAAGTTCATTGCGCTGACTTTCTTGTTGGTTTCTGCACCTGCAAAGTGAACATATAAATTTAAAAAAAAACATACAGATGAAGAAAAGAGAAAATAATGTTTAGATTGTACCTGTCGCTGGATTTCTTTGTTTGATGTTGAAATGATATCCATCTTCTCCTTCCCAAAATATCAATGGGTATTGCATAGCGTCGTAAGAACGATGACTGTCTTGAATTGTCTGCACCGCGTTATCTCTGCGTTGGATTCGTATATCTCGACGTCCGTATGTTTCGCCAACCATAACAACTGCAACTTCATCAACGGTTGGTGCATTGTATCGGCCTGCGTGTTCTCCAGATGGTGCTTTGTCTGCTTTGATGATGATCATGTAGTTGTCGTTTTTCATTCTCTTTGAAACGATATTGAATAACTGGACCAACTGGTTGTGATTTCGCAAGAACGTTTCCAAAGTCGTCACAATTTCTCGTTCCTCCATCTGCTCGATGTGGTTGTATTGGCAGCGTGTGTTTATTTGTTTCTCCTCCTCGCCAATGAAGTAGATTTGCAAGAATTTTGGATTGGTATTAGGCATTGAGAATAAAGAGCCAATTTGATGATATACTTGGCCCTGAATTTTAAACGTTGATTCAAAATTGCGACCATCATAATTTTTTACGAATTTTGTTGCCCCAAATGATGTCATTTGGAAGCAAGAATTGAATTTACGAATTTTACGCAAAAACAATTTTGATTGAGGTGTGGATCCAGCCAAAAGTGTTTTCAATGGTTCTGGTGGCGAGTTCAATGGTGGCAGTACAACTTTTCCAGACGCGCAGCAGAAACCGGCTGATTCACCTTTGTATTTGAATGCATGGCAGTGTTGGCATTCTTTGTCCATAGCGCCGATGACAATTTGTGAGTGTGACGAATAGTCCATGTCCGACTTATATTCGAATGCAAGGCGGAGAAGTGATTCACGTGCCATTGCGCGATTTACCTGCAGACGCTGTAGTACATGTGCTCTGTGTGCGTCTGTGGCTCGTTGACGCGCCTCTCTTTGTCTCAATGCATTAGCTCGAAGGCGTTCGTTGCGTTGCTCTCTTCTTTCATTTGCACGTGTGTTTGCAACCTGGTCTCTTAAATTGTCATTGTCCGTCAATTGATCTTCTGACGTTCTATTTAACCGACGGTTGTGGACTATTTGTGAATGACATGTACGACGACCAATATTTCCTCCTCGTCCACGAAGACGTGGCATTGTTCTTTAATGAATACACAACATATAAATAGAAGTAAATTATTATATTCGAATTTTATGGATGTTGATGAAATTCCGTGAACTGTTGTCAGTAAATGTTACATAATGCGCAACATAATTAAGGAAATAAGTTTGAGGTTAGATTGATTCCCATAGAATGCACATGTATGTAATTGGAATTCATGGAAGATTCTGTAAGATATTCACTTCAATACTGCACCTTACGCATTTGCATTCTGTAATGAGCACACAACACACAAATATACAGTAAGTGACTTACATATTTTGAGTTGTATGTGGTTTATTTTCGATGAGCCGTCATGGAAATGTCAAAACAACAGCAATGAATTATTATCAGAAAGTCAATTGTTCATATACTTCTAAGAAGAAAGCACTGACAAAGGAACGGGACTTGGGAGAATTAGGGTGGAAAGAAGACCTTGGCAAAAAATAATCGAAACATTTCTAGAACCTGATCGCAACGCCACACAGAAAACTACATGTTGTTTATTGAAATGTCAAAACAACGCCAAAGTACGATGCAAGTGGTTGTGCATGTTTTGAAGCCTACGTATTATACAAAGAATTCGACATCACCGCCACCTATGGTACAAAACATAACTTTCCGCCACGGATGGTATGGCGGTAGTTGCACAGGTTGCAACCAGGTAGCTCTAACGTGCAGAGACTAACAAAGAATTCGACATCACTGCCACCTTTGTTATAAAACACAACTTTCCGCCACGGGCGGAGTGTATGTTATGGCGGTAGTTGCACAGGTTGCGACCAGGTGGCTCTAACGTGCAGAGACAAACCGTCCAAAGACATCAGCTTTCACGAAGGCCAAGGCTAGTGGTTTCCATGACGACTGTTTTTGACTGTATATTGTGGTTGTAAAATTGTGTGTAAATTGTGGTTCTAAAATTGTGTTCATTCCACCTACCGTGTCGGATTGTGAATCTAAACCATACATGGACCCACACTAATATACATACCAAATTCCATCAAAATCGGTTCAGTCGTTTAGGAGGAGTTCAGTCACATACACACGTGTCGAAGAATTATATATATAAAGATATGTTTTTAGGCTGGGGGTTTATATGTAATTAGTGTCATCATGGTAACCATGGCAATCAGTATTCTTCTTCTTCATCATCCTCTTCATCTTCATCTTCATCTTCTTCTTCACCAGCATCATCTTCTTCTTCTTCATATACTTCTACATCATCTTCATCTTCATAATCTTCTTCATCTTCTTCCTAGTTATTCATCAACCTCATCTTCTTCTTCATTTACTTCTTCATCTTCATCAGCTTCAACTTCTTTCTCTTGTTTTTCAACATCCTCATCTTCTTCTTCCTCGTTTTTTCTTCCTCTTCATCTTCTTCCTTTTCTTATTCCAGATGGGCCTACTGCTGTGTTTTGTGTTTTGCCCAGTACAGACGCATCTTTTCCCGTTGCATTTATTTTCTTCCCTTAGGGGCAGATGACCTCGTAGTTCCGCCCCTTAAAACCCCAATAACTAACTAACTAACTCTTTTCTTCCCACCGACAAGAGGCCGTCTTTCTTTAGAGTTTATCCTGAAAACCGCGGATTTTCTTCTGAATATGTCTCTCAGAAAGATAGTCTAATGTCAGAGACGATCAGAAAGACCCCTTCAACTTCCAGCGTGAAGTCACATTCTGTGCTTTCAACTTCTCTCTAACCAATTAATTGGTACATTTTCAATCGATCAACACGAACGTATGCCCAATTATATTCCACAGGGAAAAGCTGCAGATCCAGTTACTCGAAGATCTCACCTTCAGACTAGATTGCCCCGCTGAACATCTACAGCAGAAAAGTTGCCGACACATCAGGGGTTTAGACTCCACAGTGTGTCCTTTCCTGCAGCTCTTCTTATTTAGGCAGCCCAAGTTACTGGCCTGTGTGTATCTATTATTGTATAATACCTGCACATAAGATGTCCCTTCTTGTTTGGATAACACGTGTTGGTTATGTTGTTGATGTTTGACTAGTTTGATGCAGCGCTCCATGCCTCTTTGTCCTGAGTTAATCGTTTCATCTCTGCATAGCTACCACACCCTACGTCCTAGGCAATCTGTTTAACATATTCTAACCTTGGTCTACCCCTACAGTTCTTGTCCTCAACCCTTCCTTCCATTACTAAGCTTGCTATTCCTGGGTGTCTTAGTATGTGTCCTACCAACCTATCTCTTCTCGTCATTAGCAGTCGCCAGAAACATCTCTCCTCTCCCACTAGTCTTAATACCTCTTCGTTTGTAACCCTATCTACCCATATGACCTTCAACATTCTCCTGTAATACCACATTTCTAACGCTTCAATTCTCTTCTTTTCTGCTGCACCAATTGTCCAAGTTTCACTTCCATAGAGCGCCACGCTCTAAACAAAGGCTTTCAAAAATGACTTCCTAATACCTAAATCTATATTCGATGTCAACAGATTCCTTTTCTGTATAAATGGTTGCCTTGTCTGTGCTAGCCTAATTTTTATACCCTCTTTGCTCAGTCCATCACTGGTTATTTTGCTTCCTAAGTAACAGAAGTCTCCTACTTCCTTTAGCTTTTCACCTGCCAATTTGACGTCCATAGAGGATTCTGATTTATTTCGGTTGCATTCCAATTTTTGTATTTACATTTATTGGTTATAAAAGTGAAAATTAAAACATGAAAATAGACAAAACCACGTTTGTCTTTAGGTTGGTTGGTTCCTCAGTTTAGGGGCTGCGACAATGTGGTCATGTAGCTCCGTGTACTTTGGGTGTGTGTAGAATCTGTCTGATTACCGGTGTTAATTGTGATGGCTGTATTAGTGTGTGTTATCAGTAATTCAGGTAAGGACTGCAGACGATCAATTTCAAGTAGTTCCTATTTTTGCTACCAAATGCTACCATGAACGATACCTATCTGTGAACTTGTCGACTACACACATCAAAAAAAGTTTTGCATCACCTCGGTTCCCAGATCTCCGGCATATAGACGTTGACTGTGTATATTGTATCCAAGATACAGTCCCTTTGACTGTTCATAGATGTCACTAAAACTGCTCAAAGATGTAAACAACCATGCATGAGCAGGGCCTATTAGACGGAGGGGGTACGACAGCCGATCAGTTCCAGTCATTCCACCAGGACGAAGGTACGCTGCTCATGTTGTCTGTAGTTCTACCATGCCTAGAAGGTCAATACCGCAGTTCGATCGCGTCCGCATTGTTACTTTGTGTCAAGAAGGGCTCTCAACAAGGGAAGTTTCCAGGCGTCTCAGAGTGAACCAAAGCGATGTTGTTCGGACATGGAGGAGGTACAGAGATACAGGAACTGTCGATGACAGGCCTCGCTCAGGCCGCCCAAGGGCTACTACTGTAGTGGATGACCGCTACTTACGGATTGCCGCTCGGAGGAACCCTGACAGCAATGCCACCATGTTGAATAATGCGTTTCGTTCAGCCACAGGACGTCGTGTTTCAACTCAAACTGTGCGCAATAGGCTGCATGATGCGCAACTTCACTCCCGACGTCCATGGCGAGGTCCAGCTTTGCAACCCCGACACCATGCAGCGCGGTACAGATGGGCCCAACAACATGCTGAATGGACCCCACGGAATTGGCATCACGTTCTCTTCACCGATGAGTGTCGCATATGCCTTCAACCAGACAATCGTCGGAGACGTGTTTGGAGGCACCCTGGTCAGGCTGAACGTCTTAGACACACTGTCCAGCGAGTGCAGCAAGGTGGTGGTTCCCTGATGTTTTGGGGTGGCATTATGTGGGGCCGACGTACGCCACTGGTGGTCATGGAAGGCTCCGAAACGGCTTTACGATACCTGAATGACATCCTCCGACCCATAGTGCAACCATATCGGCAGAATATTGGAGAGGCATTTGTCTTCATGGACGACAATTCTCGACCTCATCGTGCACATCTTGTGAATGCGTTCCTTCAAGATAACGACATCGCTCGACTACAGTGGCCAGCATGTTCGCCAGACATGAACCCTATCGAACATGCCTGGGATATGTTGAAAAGGGCTGTTTATGGACGTCTTGACCCACCAACCACTCTGAGAGATTTACGCCGAATTGTCGTTGAGGAGTGGGACAATTTGGACCAACAGTGTCTTGATGAACTTGTGGATAGTATGCCACGGCGAATACAGGCATGCATCAATGCAAGAGGACGTGCTACTGGGTATTAGAGGTAGTGGTGTGTACTGCAATCTGGACCACAAATGCTGAAAGTCTAGCTGTATGATGGTACAACATGCAATGTGTGGGTCTCATGAGCAATAAAACGAGCTGAAATGTTGTTTGTGTTGATCTCTATTCCCTTTGTATTTAACGGTTCCGGAACTCTTGGAACCGAGGTGATGCAAAACTTTTTTTGATGTGTGTAGATGCCACCAAAACTGGCCCTTGGTAGCGAACGTTGGAACTTAATAGAGCGTTAATCAAATCTAACCTACACATGCCATAAATTTATGACATGGGCCTGCCGGTTTTACTTCCCCTCCAAAGGATGGCATACTGAGGGATTTTTAACGCTCTTAAAAAATCTGACGAGTTCGGCCAGATGAGAACCCGTGATTTTGGGCGTAGAAGCTCAGCATGCTACCAACTACGCCACCGAAACCACTGAGGACCTTCCTGTTTTGCTAGAAATTGAATTGGTGGTTGGTCAGTCTGTTCGGAGGCTATCTTGTCAGATGACCATGACCATGATCTGCCCCTTTGATAATTCATAGTCCGATTGGGCCTGTGATAGCTCATTAGCAATCTCCCCTCTCTTCCCCCACTCTGCAGCCAACACATACCATACTGTGCACACGTTCCATCCTTTCCTCGTTAAACTATTGGAGGGGAGGTGACTCAATTTGACGGTCCCAGGGGTATCAATTACTATAAATGCACATATGACCTAGCGTTCAGGATATGGTGACAACTACTGTACGTGGAGGAGCTTTATACAAAGAATACGATATGTCCTCAATAGTTTCACAAATATGGACATCCATGAGATTGTGTTCGACAAACTGACAGCGTTAATATAATCTTAGTGTAAGCTTTTGCATTTTACCCAATCTTCATTGCATAAACTAATGAATGAATAAAATTAATTTAAAAAAACAAGGGTAACAATTTTCATTGAATAGCCTAACCTATTAGATGTAATTAAAACATACATAATACCAGTAATCAATTCTTGGATATTCATTCTAGGGGCCGGGGAATATTGGAAATCAGCCCCGTGTACTGAATTTTTAATTGGTGTGAATTACATATTTATATAAAAACCAAGGGTCACAATATTATTTAGCAATTATATTTCGACCTCGCTGCCAGCCTGAATTGGTTTTCCGTGCTTTCCTATTTACAACTATACACAAATACAGTGACTGTCCTTTCTAATAGGCCACGGCTGCTTCCTCCCAACTCCTTACTTAGGTTCATTAATTTCTTCTCTCATTAGCTCATGTTGTGAGGTCGGCTCCAGGAAGGGCACCCGGCCGTCAAAAATACCCGCCACATAAAAATTTATGGCATCTCATTCCCGTCGAGAAAAGGGTAGATATCCCAGGTATATTCTACCTTAGAAATCCTCTTAGTGATGACTAGAGGGCAGATGCTGTTGCAATGTTATATTTTTCCTTTTCAAATTACCCTTCTTTACCCTAATACACCTCCTGGTGTATCGTGTAACATTCTTGGCTGTCACACCGGAGGTCCGGATTCTTTTCTCAGCTCTGCCAAGGAATTTATTTCTGATCTGAGGATTGGAACGGGGTTCACTCAGCCTCGTTAGGCAACACTGAGAAGAAGTGGGTTCAATACCACCTCAGCCAATCTGGAAGTAGTTTTCCGTGATTTCCAACTTCTCCTCCAGGCAAAATGCCGGGATAGTACCTAACTTAAAGCCACAGCCACTTCCTACCCAGAATCCTACTACAATATTTCAAATACACACACTAGTACAGACATCACAGTGACACAGGTTATCAGAGAAATTCTACACACACCCAAGTACTGGAGGCTACATGATCACAATGTCGTAAAACCCCTAAAGATTCAACAACAACAGTTTGGTGCGGGATGTTTGAAGCGTTTCCTGAGACGTTCCTTTTTTTACCAGGTCATCCGTATAATTATTCATTGCTGTGGCTATTATGAATAAAATAGCTTGCCACGGTGGGTGAGTGGTTATCGTGTCGGATTACTTGCAGGTTCGCTCCTGGCCGTGGCAAGTGATTCTTGAAAGGCGGCAAAATGACGGCACGCATGTCATACGATGTTGGCATGTCAAAGAACCCATTTGAATTCAGTAGGCTGTGTTCATAATGGCAAAATCAATCTCGGGAGTTTCCGCCAACACAAAGTTCCTCATTTCTCTACTAGAAAGCGCTATAGTGTCAAGGAGCTTAGGTATCTAACCTCCTTGACTTTCATAGTGCTTCAAGGAACAACAAAATTCGACATGCAAGCTGCCCTCTGGGTGTCAAATAACAAAGCTTACACCCGGCACCCGAAGCCATACGATATTATTATTATTATTATTATTATTATTATTATTAAAATAATGATGATAATAATAATAACAATAATAATAATAATAATAGGTTGTGAGGAAGGGAAGAACTCTACCAGGGTAATGAAAGGTTGATCTTATCAATGAGAAAACAGAGACTCAAATTTTAAGGGCATTTAATTCGAATGGATGAGCGAAGACTTACGAAGAAGATCTTAGTAGACCTAAGGTGTCTGACAAATGGTTCAAGGAGGTGCGGAAGGATCTTCATCAGGTTGTACAAAATTCGGAAGATATTTAAAACCGCACACTAAGTTTAGGTCAGTTATCGACAAATTCCAAGGATTCGACGACGAACCAAAACTGAACAGTGCTTGGATAGAAGAACGAAGACAGAGAAAGAATGCGAAGATTTTGGGCAGCGAAGAAGGCTTCGCATAATGTGTAATTGTTGTCTAACGTGGTCTATAAAGGCCTTAAACGAAAATATATATAATAATAATAATGATCATGTAATTTAGTATGGAGGGAGTGTCGGAAAAAAGTGGAGAAAACCAGATTCAGGATGGCCACTGCAATCGCCCGGATTCAATTTAACAGAAGGATTATGATTGTGCATATTCGAACATACCAATAGTTTGACAATTAGAATTTTCAAACAGTTGCATTAGCGAAATAACCCAACCAATCAGACGATAAATCATTCAAATGTTCGAATATTAATGTTATATTAAACATGTAAACTAAGAGAAAAGGAAGCATAAAGAGAAAAGGAAGAAAATAGAGAACAAGTGACGCTTGTTTTGAATGATATGTATTTATAATGATCTATCTGTCTCAATGGAGCCGGCCCCGTGGTGTTGGGCCTCTCATCCGGAGGTCCCGGGTTCGATTCCCGGCTCAGTCAGGGAGTTTGGAAACTGACGTGAAAGCTGGAAGGGCGTGCATTCACCCTCATGAGGACAATTGAGTAGCTGTCCAGCAGTGAGACAGCGCCCCGGTCACGAAAACCAAGATTAACCGCCGAGGGGACCCGATGTGCTGACCACGTGTCACCTCAATATCTGCAGTCCAAATGGCTGGGCAGTGGTCGCTTGGTAGGCCTAGGCCCTTCATTAGCTGTAGTGACAGGGGTTATATATATTTGCCTTAATGGGGAAGGCGTAACCCCCATCCGACCCCTTGGATTTGCCATGCATCGAACAAATAATCTTCAAATAATTAACACGAGCGAGCCGTGCCACAAGGTTTACTGGCATGTTAAAAATCCCATTTGGGGAAACATTCTTCACACTGGCGTCTCTAAAAGCCTCAGTCGTTAAAAGGGACATAAAACCATTATAGTACATTTTGCACAGCCCAATTGAGCCAGTTAATTACACAGATAAAATATGAAAGACTTTTCACGCCACCATGATTTGCCCCTTTGATAATTCATAGTCCGATTGGGCCTGTGATAGCTCATTAGCAACCTCCCCTCTCTTCCCCCACTCTGCAGCCAACACATACCATACTGTGCACACGTTCCAACCTTTCCTCATTAAACTATTGGAGGGGAGGTGACTCTCAATTTGACGGTCCCAGGGGTATCAATTACTATAAATGCACATATGACCTAGCGTTCAGGATATGGTGACAACTACTGTACGTGGAGAAGCTTTATACAAAGAATACGATATGTCCTCAATAGTTTCACAAATATGGACATCCATGAGATTGTGTTCGACAAACTGACAGCGTTAATATAATCTTAGTGTAAGCTTTTGCATTTTACCCAATCTTCATTGCATAAACTAATGAATGAATAAAATTAATTTAAAAAAACAAGTAACAATTTTCATTGAATAGCCTAACCTATTAGATGTAATTAAAACATACATAATACCAGTAATCAATTCTTGGATATTCATTCTAGGGGCCGGGGAATATTGGAAATCAGCCCCGTGTACTGAATTTTTAATTGGTGTGAATTACATATTTATATAAAAACCAAGGGTCACAATATTATTTAGCAATTATATTTCGACCTCGCTGCCAGCCTGAATTGGTTTTCCGTGCTTTCCTATTTACAACTATACACAAATACAGTGACTGTCCTTTCTAATAGGCCACGGCTGCTTCCTCCCAACTCCTTACTTAGGTTCATTAATTTCTTCTCTCATTAGCTCATGTTGTGAGGTCGGCTCCAGGAAGGGCACCCGGCCGTCAAAAATACCCGCCACATAAAAATTTATGGCATCTCATTCCCGTCTAGAAAAGGGTAGATATCCCAGGTATATTCTACCTTAGAAATCCTCTTAGTGATGACTAGAGGGCAGATGCTGTTGCAATGTTATATTTTTCCTTTTCAAATTACCCTTCTTTACCCTAATACACCTCCTGGTGTATCGTGTAACATTCTTGGCTGTCACACCGGAGGTCCGGATTCTTTTCTCAGCTCTGCCAAGGAATTTATTTCTGATCTGAGGATTGGAACGGGGTTCACTCAGCCTCGTTAGGCAACACTGAGAAGAAGTGGGTTCAATACCACCTCAGCCAATCTGGAAGTAGTTTTCCGTGATTTCCAACTTCTCCTCCAGGCAAAATGCCGGGATAGTACCTAACTTAAAGCCACAGCCACTTCCTACCCAGAATCCTACTACAATATTTCAAATACACACACTAGTACAGACATCACAGTGACACAGGTTATCAGAGAAATTCTACACACACCCAAGTACTGGAGGCTACATGATCACAATGTCGTAAAACCCCTAAAGATTCAACAACAACAGTTTGGTGCGGGATGTTTGAAGCGTTTCCTGAGACGTTCCTTTTTTTACCAGGTCATCCGTATAATTATTCATTGCTGTGGCTATTATGAATAAAATAGCTTGCCACGGTGGGTGAGTGGTTATCGTGTCGGATTACTTGCAGGTTCGCTCCTGGCCGTGGCAAGTGATTCTTGAAAGGCGGCAAAATGACGGCACGCATGTCATACGATGTTGGCATGTCAAAGAACCCATTTGAATTCAGTAGGCTGTGTTCATAATGGCAAAATCAATCTCGGGAGTTTCCGCCAACACAAAGTTCCTCATTTCTCTACTAGAAAGCGCTATAGTGTCAAGGAGCTTAGGTATCTAACCTCCTTGACTTTCATAGTGCTTCAAGGAACAACAAAATTCGACATGCAAGCTGCCCTCTGGGTGTCAAATAACAAAGCTTACACCCGGCACCCGAAGCCATACGATATTATTATTATTATTATTATTATTATTATTATTATTATTATTAAAATAATGATGATAATAATAATAACAATAATAATAATAATAGGTTGTGAGGAAGGGAAGAACTCTACCAGGGTAATGAAAGGTTGATCTTATCAATGAGAAAACAGAGACTCAAATTTTAAGGGCATTTAATTCGAATGGATGAGCGAAGACTTACGAAGAAGATCTTAGTAGACCTAAGGTGTCTGACAAATGGTTCAAGGAGGTGCGGAAGGATCTTCATCAGGTTGTACAAAATTCGGAAGATATTTAAAACCGCACACTAAGTTTAGGTCAGTTATCGACAAATTCCAAGGATTCGACGACGAACCAAAACTGAACAGTGCTTGGATAGAAGAACGAAGACAGAGAAAGAATGCGAAGATTTTGGGCAGCGAAGAAGGCTTCGCATAATGTGTAATTGTTGTCTAACGTGGTCTATAAAGGCCTTAAACGAAAATATATATAATAATAATAATGATCATGTAATTTAGTATGGAGGGAGTGTCGGAAAAAAGTGGAGAAAACCAGATTCAGGATGGCCACTGCAATCGCCCGGATTCAATTTAACAGAAGGATTATGATTGTGCATATTCGAACATACCAATAGTTTGACAATTAGAATTTTCAAACAGTTGCATTAGCGAAATAACCCAACCAATCAGACGATAAATCATTCAAATGTTCGAATATTAATGTTATATTAAACATGTAAACTAAGAGAAAAGGAAGCATAAAGAGAAAAGGAAGAAAATAGAGAACAAGTGACGCTTGTTTTGAATGATATGTATTTATAATGATCTATCTGTCTCAATGGAGCCGGCCCCGTGGTGTTGGGCCTCTCATCCGGAGGTCCCGGGTTCGATTCCCGGCTCAGTCAGGGAGTTTGGAAACTGACGTGAAAGCTGGAAGGGCGTGCATTCACCCTCATGAGGACAATTGAGTAGCTGTCCAGCAGTGAGACAGCGCCCCGGTCACGAAAACCAAGATTAACCGCCGAGGGGACCCGATGTGCTGACCACGTGTCACCTCAATATCTGCAGTCCAAATGGCTGGGCAGTGGTCGCTTGGTAGGCCTAGGCCCTTCATTAGCTGTAGTGACAGGGGTTATATATATTTGCCTTAATGGGGAAGGCGTAACCCCCATCCGACCCCTTGGATTTGCCATGCATCGAACAAATAATCTTCAAATAATTAACACGAGCGAGCCGTGCCACAAGGTTTACTGGCATGTTAAAAATCCCATTTGGGGAAACATTCTTCACACTGGCGTCTCTAAAAGCCTCAGTCGTTAAAAGGGACATAAAACCATTATAGTACATTTTGCACAGCCCAATTGAGCCAGTTAATTACACAGATAAAATATGAAAGACTTTTCACGCCACCATGATTTGCCCCTTTGATAATTCATAGTCCGATTGGGCCTGTGATAGCTCATTAGCAACCTCCCCTCTCTTCCCCCACTCTGCAGCCAACACATACCATACTGTGCACACGTTCCAACCTTTCCTCATTAAACTATTGGAGGGGAGGTGACTCTCAATTTGACGGTCCCAGGGGTATCAATTACTATAAATGCACATATGACCTAGCGTTCAGGATATGGTGACAACTACTGTACGTGGAGAAGCTTTATACAAAGAATACGATATGTCCTCAATAGTTTCACAAAAATGGACATCCATGAGATTGTGTTCGACAAACTGACAGAGTTAATATAATCTAAGTGTAAGCTTTTGTATTTTACCCAATCTTCATTGCATAAACTAATGAATGAACAAAATTAGTTTAAAAAAAACAAGTAACAATTTTCATTGAATAGCCCAACCTATTAGATGTAATTAAAACATACATAATACCAGTAATCAATTCTTGGATATTCATTCTAGGGGCCGGGGAAGATTGGAAATCAGCCCCGTGTACTGAATTTTTAATTGGTGTGAATTACATATTTATATAAAAACCAAGGGCCGCAATATTATTTAGCAATTATATTTCGACCACGCTGCCAGCCTGAATTGGTTTTCCGTGCTTTCCTATTTACAACTATACACAAATATAGTGACTGTCCTTTCTAATAGGCCACGGCTGCTTCCTCCCAACTCCTTACTTAGGTTCATTAATTTCTTCTCTCATTAGCTCATGTTGTGAGGTCGGCTCCAGGAAGGGCACCCGGCCGTCAAAAATACCCGCCACATAGAAATTTATGGCATCTCATTCCCGTCGAGAAAAGGATAGATATCCCAGGTATATTCTACCTTAGAAATCCTCTTAGTGATGACTAGAGGGCAGATGCTGTTGAAATGTCACATTTTTCCTTTTCAAATTACAGTAATATTACTCCCATTGTTGCAAAAATCCTTTCTACGCAATATCGAAGGGGAATAACACATGCCCAATTCAACCTTATTTTATATTTTTGCCATTTTATGTTTCATGCTTTTAGACAATTTTACGATAGTATTTAGTAATATGATAATCTTTCACAAAATTTTAATGCATCATATTTTTAGCCTATTTTCATTTCATGCAAATATAGGCTTATGAGATCACCTTTTGTCCGTGTGTGTGTGTGTGTATGATGTGTGTGTCCCCCTCCCTAATAACTTCTAAACGGCTGGATCGATTTCTATGAAACTCAGTAAGGTCATAGCACCATTCAGGCCGACCCCGACCGTGCCCTTCAAATTTTACTACGTCTCACCAATCCAACATGGCGGCTGTACGAAATATTTAACCAGCATTCAATATCTCCGAAGCTATTACCGGTATCACCCTGAAATCCTGTACGGTGATAAAGGGCACTACTGTACGTTTATCTATGTAAATTTCAAAAACCTGTAAAGTACAAAACGATCATGGCGGCCAGGCGAAATTGAAGCGTTTTAATAGATTTTTCTCGCAATTAACCACCTGAGCGCAGTGAAATATGGTACAGTATATGATTGTACGTATTGCAATGCACTGACATCTAATTTAGTTCAATTGTTTACATAAAATCAAGATGGTGGCTGTGCGAAATTTTAAAATTAAGGTTTCATTTCATCATGAGATCGAAGTGAAACTTTGCTTAATGAAGCTACGCAATAATTTTCCTCTAATGGTACATAACTCTATGGCCTATACATATAACAAACCAACATGGCGACCATCCGAAATATTTAGACGGTTCTCAATATCTGCGAATCTATTACAGCAATCAAACTGAAATTTTGTATGTTGATAGAGGCAATTAACATAAGTAGGATATATGAAAATAGGCTTCAGTTCTTCACGGAACTACTTGTTTTCTCATACAATGAAATATGTTCAAGATATTCTTCATAGGCAAGTAAAGCGACTTGTTAGGGTAATGTACAGTAGTTGGTTTTGTAAATCATTGTATAAAATAATCCGTTGGCTGACACAACGAGTAAACGAGTTATTTTAAGTTAAATGAGAGAAGTGTTCTACATGATTTAAATTAATTCCAAATTACTGCTGTATTAAATTACTCCCAGAGAATCATTATATTGTCCATCCAGGAAGTTTGTTTTATTGATATTTTAATTAATATGACTCTAAAAATCATTAGGGCGTCTCTAAAAGCCAGAGTAGTTAAATGGGACGTAAAACCAATAACATTATTATTTATAAAAAATATTAGGATTAACAATAACATTTTAACTGCCATTTCCATGTTAAATTCAAGTACGTAGCCTATATTTTAATGAGAGTAGGTAATTGAGTAGTGAATAAAACAGGATTGCTTCTATGAATCCTCTGAAAAACTGTCATTTTTAGTCATTTTTATAGTTTTGTTTTTTTAGATAACATATCATTGAGCATTGTATGTCCACCTCATTGCGTAGTGGCTGTCACCGTGGGGGCCCGGGTTCAATTCCCGGCTCTGATAAAACATTTAATTCTGGTGTGAAGGCTGGAACGGGATACACTCAGCCTCGTGAGGTAAAACGGAGAAGAGGTGGGCTCTGTTCTCACCCCTGCCATCCTGAAAGAAGCCTTCCGTGGTTTCCCACTTCTACTCCAAGTAAATGCCGGATTTGGTCCTAACTAAAGGCCTCGGCCACCTCCTTCCCAATCCTCATCTGAATTACACTAGGTCTAAACACAATAATGCAGCCATCACAATAACATATGTTATCATACAAATTCCACACACACCAAGTACACGGGGCTACATAACCACGATGTCGCAAAGCCCCTCAATGAATCAACAAAAATATTGAATATTAGGCAGTAGGCTGTGTTGCTCAGTGGTAACGTTCTCGCCTGCTGTACCCAAGGCTGCAGGATTGAATCCTAGCGCAGTCAGTTGGCATTTGATGGAGTATAAATGCGATGGAGCCGAGTCAGTAGTTTTACTGGCACGTTAAAGATCCCATTCGGGACAAAATTCCGACACCCAGGCGTCTCTCAATGCCACAGTAGTTGAAACGGACGTAATATCAATAACAATATAGCCTATTGATCTTACGTTTCCGGCTGGAATCTAATTCAGAGCCTCCTCACCATAATAATAATAATAATAATAATAATAATGTAACGGGTTTAAGGTCCTTTCAACTGATGTTAGAAGAATAAAGGTATAGTGTTTTTTTTTTTTAATGTATTGTGCTAGGTCCCAATGCATTTTGTACAGCCCTACATGGCAGAGTGTTTACTGGAAATTCCAGAGCTAGTCGGTCATTCTGCAAGTACAAATAAGTTATCTTAGCTTTTGGGTTTTCACAATGGTTTATTTTATTTATTTATTTATTTATTTATTTATTTATTTATTTATTTATTTATTTATTTATTTATTTATTTATTTATTTAGCGTACGGCTTTTAGTGCCGGGAGTGTCCGACGACATGTTCGGCTCGCCAGAGGCTGTAGCGGCTTCAAGCGGACACCCATGGGGTGAGCTACAAGTACCGTCGCGTGTAGCTGAGATGAAATGCATTAAGATGAAACTGAGCAAGTTTAATTTCAAGTAGTTCCAACTGTGGCTGTCAGATGTCACTGACACCTAGTGGTGAACGTTAGAACTTTGATAGAGAAATTTAGCTTCACACAAGTCTAGTGGAAGGATCTTTTACATGCTATAAATCTATGACATGGGACCGCCGGCTTTACTTCCCCTCCGAAGGAAGGCATACCGTACTGAAGGATTTTAACGCTCTTAAAAATCTGACGACTTCTGCTGGGTGTGAACCCGCGATCTTGGGCACAGTAGTTCAGCATTCTACCAACTACACCACAATGGTAGTGGTGGGGGACGGAAGGGAGGATGATTTCAGTGGAGGAACCAGAACTTGACCAGGCGCGAAAGGACCGTGCGATGAAATGACAAGATAAGAAAGATCCACTCGTAAAATTAGTTGGCTCAAATCACCAACACCCAGTACATTATGCAACGAGCCTATAATGGCAATAATTAAGACACGAGTAGGTTAATTAAACAATCGAAGCAAGTTTTATAATTTCCATACGATGGTCTTAATTACCATTATAGGTGAGTTGCATACGACTGTTTATGTTCGACGATAATTATGACTTTATTTTATTTTATGTTTAAACAGAAATATTCATAAATATCTGTTGAGATTCAGACACTTGAATTTAGTGATCGGAGTGCAAGCGCTGGGTTTGCTGTCTGTACTTTACCAGTTCTCTGACCAACGCATGCGCTCTGTCTGCTTGGCAATGCCATATGTTTACAGCCTGCCGATTAGCACCAGCATTCACTAAAACTGCCACTGAATTCTTACGAAAGCAATGCCATGTGTAGAAATTGAAGTTGGGGATCTTAAGGTATAGTGCTATTTCTTTTCTTATATTCACCAGTTTATTTACGCGAACATATGGGACGGTGCACTTTACATGTCGGTAATTTATATAGAAGGATGCTGTGTTGCAATCTTCTGGACGTAGATACATTAATTTATTGCATATGTCATAGTATTTTCTTGTTACCGTAAAGGTTCTGCTGATTTTGTCCCTGTGTTGGGGATTGTAACTACATTGATTGATCCAATATCGTTTACATTCTGTCAAATCATGTAATTCATGACCGACATGTTGGATTGTAACTACATTGATTGATCCAATATCGTTTACATTCTGTCAAATCATGTAATTCATGGCCGACATGTTGGATTTTGAGTGCAGTGCGAAGCTATCCTTACCTAATAGGTCAATGAATGAAAATAATGAGCTCTGATTGGTTGGAGAAACTGTATCATAATGAAAAGTAGTACATTGATGACCCCATTACAATATAGTTTTCTTACATATCATATTTACATTTGGACATCGTCGAACATAATCATTATTATAGGTTACTTCTAAGCGCCTTGCGAGTATAACGGGTGAATCAGCTGCCCCTAATAATATTGTTTTATGCAGCCCAACTAACGCGTGTTGTCAGGAAGGTTGATATTTCTCTGCTTGCATCCCATATGGTACTAATGCACTGCAAGCATATCCCGCAAGCGATACTGAGCACTATTATTTTCCCCACGTATTAGTCTGTAGTTATATCGAGGGAAGAACAATAGTGTTCAGTATCGTTTGTAGGATATGCTTGCAGTGCATTAGTACCATATGGGATGCAAACAGGGAAATATCGACCTTTCTGATAACAACGCTAGTTGGGCTGCATAAAACAATATTATTAGGGGCAGCTGATTCACCTGGCATACCACATAGGTTATTATTTATTATATAAGGTGCGTTCAAAAATGAACGAACCGGAGGCTGGAATGCGCAAACCGGTGACGACATCGGCTAATCGTGGCGTGTGTAACGAGGTGTGGTTCCGACCAGAGCGTTTGTCGTTTGGATTCTGGTCCGAAGTGATGACACCATGACTCATCTCCAGCCACCACTCGTGCCAGTAACCCATTCCCTTCCCTCGCATAGCACTGCAGATGACCAAGACAGTGGCCCATTCGACATGCTTCCTGGTGTGGTTGAAGACTGTGGTGTACCCATTGTGCACACACTTTGCGCAACTGCAGTCGTTCCTCCATGATGGTGTACACGCTTCCGACGCTCAATCCGACCACGGCGGCTATGGCGTTCACTGTCACTCGGCGGTCCTGGGTAATGAGTGCATCAACCAGCTGGACGTTGCCATCGGTAATGCAGTGGGGTGCCTCAGACCGGGCATCATCGGCTAACGACACCTGTCCTTCCCTGAAGCGCTTGTGCCACGCCTTGACCCTTTCAAGGGACATGCAGTGTTCGCAGTACACTTGTGACATTCGGCGATGAATGTCCGTTCCCACTACTCCTTTCCCTGTCAGAAACTGAACAACACCTCTTTGCTCTTCGTTTGACGCCTCCATGTCACTGTTTGCAATGCGACTAGCAGCGTTGGACGACTGATGCATGCTGCTGCTCGCTTTGTATCGTCACGTGACGTGCACGCGTGCCGTCTAGCGATGGGCTGTGACCTTCCACGCTCTGGTCGGAACCACACCTCGTTACACACGCCACGATTAGCCGATGTCGTCACCGGTTTGCGCATTACATCCTCCGTTTCGTTACTTTTTGAACACACCTTATATTTATTATAATACAGCACGTAGGCAAGTCAATAAGTATCTGCAATCAATTTATTACAGCCTGAAATACAGCAACCCACTACACAAAAGTGTTATGTGAGTAGCCTACAATAGGGCTCTCATTTCTCATAGCCTTCCAAAATACGGAGGCAAGTATTCGGACTATCAGACAGACCATATTCACAAGAAAACGAGTATAAGGTGCTGGATAACTTTCAGCACAATACGGGGACAATCTTTGGCTTGGAGAGAGCATGGAGGAACCCGGGAAAACCCGACACTCAGGATGGCCACTGTCCGTGCCGGAATTAAAACCTCCGATCCCCGCACTTGGTGCAGGTCATATTGCAATCTTGTTACATGACTCAACGCACATTAGTAATTCCTTTTATAATTCATCTATGAATTTCCGTTCCTGGTAGGCCTGTAATGTTCTTTATATAGCACTTGATAAATACTTCTTACCTGTTTGTTAGTAGTTATATTATTAAGCTCAACTGGGCGCCAGATCGTAACCAGGTGTTGACGATCAAAATTGATGATAATCGAATACAATCTAGAGCAGCAAAGACCTCATACTCTCAACTCGTGACGAAGCTAAGCCACCAACCAATATTTGTTTTGGGAAATGGGATGCCCTATACACCACTGTCTGAAAAGTTCAGTGAATTGGCTATATTACGAACGGATTGTTGTTGGCTTACCTGAAACAGCCGTTACTGTCCTTCGAAGTAATCCCCGTGGATGGTTATGCACTTCTGAGAACGACTGAATAAGTCCTGGAAACTCCTGACATAGTCTTCTTTAGGAATAGCCTCCAGTTTCGGTCGTCATAACTCTAAATTGAATGCAAGAGAGAAGCGTGAATTTATGTAACCTGCCTTGCACACCTGATAGACGGGCGGCAGTGAGAAGGATGAATTTATGCAACCTAACGTGCACACCTGTTCGACGGGTTGCAGTGAGAAGGGTGAATCCGTGGAATGGAATGGTCCTGAAAACCATCGTCACGGGTGACGAGACCTGGTGCCTGAGGTACAACTTCCAAGGCAAGCGTCAAAGTATGGAGTATCGGGGTCTAGGGTCGCCGAAAGGCCTTGAAGGACCTGAGAGTTTCGGACATTTTGGACATCCAACGTAATGTGACGACCCAGCAGAAAGCTAACCCTCAGGAATACAATGTCAGGACTTGTACAGCCGTTCTAAGAAGTGCATAACCATCCACGGGGATTACGTCGAAGGATAGTAACGGCTATTTCAGGTAAACCAACAATCCGTTCGTAATATAGACCCATTCACCGAACTTTTCAGACAATAAAAGAAAGACCTAGCATAAGCAAACAAAAGATATGAAAAGCAGCAGATGAAAACGACTTAAAGTTAAAATAAAAATTTGATAGTTAAAATAAAATGCCTGTATTTACGTTAAGTCGGCAAATGGAATTTAGATTGGAATTAAACTATATGAAATTGAATTTCATACTAAGCTTGACTTAAAACGCTGATAGGAAAAATTACAGAGACCGTGTTTTAATATTTGTACCTGGGCTCACCGGAGTCAACTTGTAGTATTTCATGACGTCAGGTTACTTCTTGTAGCTGCGATCGGACATGGCATAGAATATGGTTCCCCTCATGTGGCTTGTTGTTGTTGTTGTTGTTTGAGTCTTCATTCTTTTGACTGGTTTGATGCAGCTCTCCATATCTCCCTGTCCTGGGATAATCGTTTCATCTCTACATAGCTACCACACCCTACGTCCGAGGCAATCTGTTTAACATATTCTAACCTTGGTCTACCCCTACAGTTCTTGTCCTCGACCCTTCCTTCCATAACTAAGCTTGCTATTCCTGGGTGCCTTAGTACATGTCCTACCAACCTATCTCTTCTCTTCATTAGCAGTCGCCTGAAACATCTCTCCTCTCCCACTAGTCTTAATACCTCTTCGTTTTTAACCCTATCTACCCATCTGATCTTCATCATTCTCCTGTAACACCACATTTCAAACGCTCCAATTCTCCTCTTTTCTGCTGCACCAATAGTCCAAGTTTCACTTCCATAGAGCGCCACTCTCCAGACATTGCCTTCAAAAATGACTTCCTAACATCTAAATCTACTCGTATATTCGATGTCAACAGATTCCTTTTCAGTAGAAATGCTTTCCTTGCCTGAGCTAACCTACTTTTAATATCCTTTTAGCTTCGTCCATCACTGGTTATTTTGCTTCCTAAGTAACAGAAATCTCCTACTTCCTTTAGTTTTTCACCTGCCAATTTGATGTCCATAGAAGATTCTGATTTCGGCTGCATTCCAATATTTTTGTTTTACATTTATTAATTTTCAGCATGAATTCATTCTTCAAGACGGAGTCCATACCATTCAAAAACTCATTCAAATCCTCAGGCATGTCGGCCAAGATGACTATGTCATCGGCAAATCTCAGAGTTGAAATTATTTCTCCTTGAATCTTCATTCACACTTTAATTTTTTTCTACAATTTCCTTCATTGCTTGTTCAATGTAAAGATTGAAAATTATGGGTGATTATGAAATCGATCTTATGAGTGTGTATCAGAGACAAGTTATTGTGTCATCCACATACCGAATTTGGTGACTGAATCCAATTCTGACTTCACTTCGGTGCATATGTTCCAAGACACAATCATCTCACTCACAGTCTGATTCCAGGCACTGTTGCAAAATCTGACAGCACTCTGGTTGGTCTTAAGACAGAGCACCAGCTGCCTCTTTCATGAAGTGAAAGATTGTAATCTTGATCACAAGATAGAATAAAATAAAGTCAACGAAAATAGCTGTGCAGTCATGGCAAACTACTCTCTCTTCCGGTCTTCACAATCATCAATCAACTTCCTGTCGTCATAGTAACCACTCCCACTTCATCTCCAAATCAACCTCTTTGATCCGATTTGCTCTTCTCGTTACATGATGGTTTGTCCCTTCACAATGGAAATGTTACCCTAACTCCAAATATACAACGTGGCATTGGGCAAGGTCAAGACCCTGGTCTGGATTGCCGCATCTTCCTTTGTGAGTAGCTGACATTCTCCCCAGTATATTTCCAAAACACTTCAAAGAATTCAGGGTATATGCAAGTCCCCCTTCCGTTGTTACTATATAGAAAGATTATAAACAGATTTCGCAAGGTCTACACCGCCTTCTCTAACTGAATGCAAGTTGCCACTTCCAATTTACACCCCCTGTCTGAAAAGTTCTGTGAATGGGTCTATATTACAAACGGATTGTTGGCTTACCTGAAACAGCCGTTACTGTCCTCCGAAGTAATCCCCGTGGATGGTTATGCACTTCTTGGAGTGGATGTAGAAGTCCTGGCATAGTATTCCTGAGAGATAGCCTTCAGTTGGGTCGTCACATAACGTTGGATGTCCGAAATGTCCGAAAACCTTTGGCCCTTCAGGGCTTTTCGGCAACCTTGGACCCCGATACTCCATACTTTGACGCTTGCCTTCGAGGACGTACCTCAGGCACCAGGTCTCGTCACCCGTGACGATGGTTTTCAGGACCATTCCATGTGGAATTCCATTCACCCGTCGAACAGGTGTGCACGTTAGGTTGCATAAATTCACCCTTCTCACTGCCGCCCGTATATCAGGTGCGCAAGGCAGGTTGCATAAATTAACGCTTCTCTCTTGCTTTCAATTTAGAATGTTGACGACCCAAACTGACGGCTATTCCTAAAGAAGACTATGCCAGGAGTTTCCAGGACTTGTACAGTCGTTCTCACAAGTGCATAACCATCCACGGGGATTATTTCCAAGGACAGTAACGGCTGTTTCAGGTAAGCCAACAATCCGTTCGTAATATAGACCCATTCACTATCTTCCTGCATAATAAAAGTATCAATTGTTGATATAATATAATATGTATTTAAATACTGTATGCATTAATAAAAATTGCTCCAATACACTTTTAAAGGTTATTTAGCTGCTTAAAATTAATTAAAAGTTATTAACAATTAGAATTAAATTAAATTTACACGTGATCAATTGAGTCGTCCAGTTGCAAAACTTGTTTAATCCACTTATGAATAAGAATCATTTTCATGAGAAACGTTTCTCTGGGCTCTGCCTCGCGTATCTTTTGTGTTTCTTGTTTTCTACTTTATTCTTTTGCTTTGTGTTTTTGGTTTTTAGTTTTGTGTTTGCTTTGTGCTATTGCTTTTGAATTTTACTTTTTTGCTTTTCTTTCTTGGTTTTGGTTTTGTGTTTGTTTTCTGCTTTTGCTTTTTTTTAATTTTGTTTTTGCTTTGTGTTTTTTTTGTTTTGTTTTACGTTTGTTTTCTGGAAAATCAAAATAAAACAACAAAATAAAATAAAACAATATAAACAAAACAAAATCAAAATAAAACAGAACAAAAATAAACAAAACAAAATAAAAACAAAATAAATTAAACAAAATAAAACAAATAATTAAATAAAACAAAACAAAATCAAAATAAAACAAAACAAATTTTAAAAAAACAAATAAAACAAAATAAAAATTAAATTAATTAAATAAATAATTTTACGACATGATTCTTATTCACAAGTGTGTTATGCGAGTTTTGCAACTGGACGACTCAATTGTGAATAATACACGCCCTCGGACCACAAAAAATGAATTACGGACCGCTGTTCTTCCTTGGTGCAAACAAAAAGTAGCGCGGCCATCTTTACGTCACAACAGCGCAAGCTGTACTGATCTGATAACGCTGAACCCTACTACAGACGTAGACAACGGTGCCATCTAGCAGCTGGTGAGCACATAACGCCATACGGCCAACCTAACGAAACTTAGACCACAATTGCAGATACGTATTGACTTACCCTCGTACTTTGCTGTTATGTGGGCTGGACGCGACACAGGTCTGCCAGGAGCTATCGTCTTGTTTATTTGTTTAGAGTCACATAATAAACAAATAAATATATACTGTATTTCCATTATTAACGAAATGCAAGATTTTTCCTGTAAACTACTATTGAGACGATTTGGAAAATGTTGATACAAACCGAACCTTCTTACTACCTCTAGTTTACATTGTGGTGTTTGAAGCCATAGTTTATTAGCTTGAGGCTATATGATGTTTGACTAAGCTCTTGATATCAAAACTTCTAAATAGGAACTTGAAAGTTAAACTCTACAAGACCCTTATTATACCAGTGGTGACCTATGGATCTGAGACGTGGACAATGTCAACAGATGATGTGAATTATCTTAAAATATTTTAACGCAAAGTTTTAAGAAGGATATATGGCCCGGGAAAAGGGGATGAAGTGTGGCGAATCAGGACAAACAAAGAAATTGAAGAAATGATTAAAGGTGAAGATATAGTGAAATTTATTAAGTCCCGACGTATGGATTGGCTGGGTCATGTCGAGAGGATGAATGAAGAAAGAACACTGAGGAAGATATTACATGGGACTATGGAAGGGAAGAGGAGACGTGGACGACCGCGAAAAAGATGGTTACAAGACTTAAGAGAAGACCTGAGAACTGAGGGTTGGAAGATGGTGTGAGTCATAGAAGGGACGAATGGCGAGGAATCGTGAGAGAGGCCGAAGCCTACCCCAGGATGTAGCGCCGAGGAAGTAAGTAAAGTATATGATGCTTGAGCTATTCGATTTATTTTAATAATCGATTATCCGAAATAATCGAGTACTTTAAATGTGCAAACGATTCGAACGGCAGAAGTATTCGACCATTCAAATTATTTACTCGAATTTCGAATTAATGAATATTTCAAGTAGTCAAATTATTTACTCGAATTTCGAATTAATGAATATTTGAAGTAGTCTAATCAATCGAATATTCAAATGATATGTATAGCCCTAAAAGGGATCTGTAGACTTACTGCAGTCGCAATGCGCCTTTAAACGAACGGCTATGTCACCGGGTTGGCGGTAGGGTGCTCATGTTACGAATGTTAGCAGTGTGTGTCATTTCTGAATATTCAAGGTGCTCGCGTGTTAATTATACAGACTTGTTTTAATTAGTAGTTTGAGCAATCGAAACAGAAAGCTTTGTAGATGAGTGAATAACTCTGCATGTCGTCGCGTACCCTTAACCTTGTATTGAAATTCTTCAGAGTTTCCCCCAGAGGCTCACAACTTGTTGGACGTGGGTTGGCGACCACGGGACCCCAGCTTCCACTTACTTGTGCCGGGCTCCTCTCCGTTATCCTTCCTCTCGACCTCCCTTGGTCAACTACTGTTCTTTTCCGACCCCGACGGTATTAGGGTATCCAAGGCCTAGAAAGTCTTTCACTTTCCCGCCTTAATTGGTCCTTGTCTCATCTTTTCTGATCCCTCATTCTTCGAGGGGTCAGACCTCTCGTTTTCTTTTCATTGTATCTCCTGCCTTATGCTCAAGGCAGGAAAGGAGGCAGGATGTGTGTAGCCCCTCCACTTATGGTGAACCCTGGATAATTCTACAACCCTAAAGGGCTCATGGCTGGTGAGCTCGGAAAATGGCGACACCGAGGGATTACTGAGCTGGGTCTGGTTTTTCTCCCATTTCTATTGCCTTTGGGGCGGACCCTCTCCACTTTCCCTTTCCTGTGTGCCTTTCTTGGCTCTCTTTCCTTCAAAGTCCCTCAGTCCTCATTTTTCGAGGGTTGAGGGCATTTCCTTTCCTCCTGTCTTTAATTCCTCTTATTCCTTTCTGTTGTCTTTATCTTCTTCTAGACCGTAAGTTTTGTAGTTAGTTTTAGTTGTAGTGTCATTTTTACGATCACACAAACCATCAGAGGCCGATAGCCTAGACGTTAGCCCCCTTAAAACAACAATGTTCATAATCATCATATCTTCAGTGTAGTCTGCAGGGACGTCTCCTGACTAAAATGTTAGGGTGGGCCAGATGATATTATTGGTGTTTCATGTTAAATAATGTTTTATATTTGAAATTATTTGTTGCTAATATTTGCATTATCATAATTCCACGCGTCGCCTCCGTAGCGTAGCGGTCAGCATGGTTAGCTGCCGTCCTGGAGGTCCTAGGTTCGATTCCCGGCTCTGCCACGAAATTTGAAAAGTGGTATGAGGACTGGAACGGGGTCTACTCAGCCTCGGGTGGTCCAAATGAGTAGAGGGGGTTCGATTTCCACCTCAGCCATCCTCGAAGTGGTTTTCCGTGGTTTCCCACTTCGTCTTCGGGCAAATGCCGGGATGGTACCTACTGTAAGGCCACGGACGCCTCCTTCCCTCTTCCTCGTCTATCCATCCCAATCGTCCATCCCTTCCCATCCCTCATGAGGCCCCTGTTCGCTTTGCAGTTGAGGTCGCCTGGGCGAAGTGCTGATCACACCTCCCCAGTTGTATCCCTCCCGACCAGATGTTCCAGGCTCCAGGACACTGCCCATAGAGGCGGTAGTGGTGAGTTCCCTCGCTGAGTCCGTGGGAACCACCAACCTAGAGGGTAAATTGACTAAATAAAAATTCACACAACACAATATTTGAAACAAATTTTAATACATAGTTCAAGGAGAAATAATTTCAACTCTGAGATTTGCTGATGACATCGTCATCTTGGCCGCCAGTAGGTGCCTACGTTCGTTGCCAAGAGCCGACTGCGGTGACATCTGGTAGCCAAGTTCTGAACTAGAGTCGTTGACGGTGGCGTTTGGCGGCAAAAGTAGGTACTACTTGAAAATTGATCGTCTGCAGTCCTTACTTGAATTAAAACAGATACACACACTAATACAGTCATCACAATTAACACCGGTATGGTATGGACTCCGACTTGAGGAAAGAATTCATGATGAAAATTAATAAATGTAAAACAAAAATATTGGCCGAAATAAATCGCAAACCTCTATGGTCATCAAACTGGCAGGTGAAGTAGGAGACTTCTGTTAAGCGGCTTCGTTGGCGTAGTCGGTAGCATGCTGAGATTCTATGCCCAAGATCGCGGGTTCAAATCCGGCCGAACACGTTGGATTTTTAAGAGCGTTAAAGATCCCTCAGTATGCCTTCCTTCGGAGGGGCAGTAAAGCCGGCGGTCCCATGTCATAGATGCATGGCTTGTTAAAGAACCTTCCACTAATTACACCTGTGTGAAGTTGAATTGTATAGGTTAAGAATGTAAACAACGCCAGTAGGTGCCTACGTTCGTTGCCAAGAGCCGACTGCGGTGACATCTGGTAGCCAAGTTCTGAACTAGAGTCGTTGACGGTGGCGTTTGGCGGCAAAAGTAGGTACTACTTGAAAATTGATCGTCTGCAGTCCTTACTTGAATTAAAACAGATACACACACTAATACAGTCATCACAATTAACACCGGTTATCAGACAGATTCCACACACACCCAAAGTACACGGAGCTACATGACCGCGTGTTCGCAGCCCCTAAACTCAAGAACCAACCAACCAGACTTCTGTTACTAAGGAAGCAAAATAACCAGTGACGGACGAAGCTAAAAGGATATAAAAAGTAGGTTGGCTCAGGCAAAGAAAGCATTTCTGTAGAAAAGGAATCTGTTGACATCGAATATAGATTTACGTATTAGGAAGTCATTTTTGAAAGCCTTTGTCTGGAGCGTGGCGCTCTATGGAAGTGAAACTTGGACTAATGGTGCAGCAGAGAATAGGAGAATTGAAGCGTTTGAAATGTAGTGTTACAGGAGAATGATGAGGATTTTATGGGTAGATTGGGTTGCAAATGAAGAGGTATTAAGACGAGTGGGCGAGGAGAGATGCTTCTGACAATTGCTAATGAAGAGAAGAGATGGGTTAGTAGGACACATACTAAGACACCCAGGAATAGCAAGCTTAATGGAAGGAAGGGTCGTGGACAAGAACTGCAGGGGTAGACCAAGGTTAGAATATGTTTAACAGATTGCCTTGGATGTAGGGTGTGGTAGCTATGTAGAGATGAAACGATTAGGTCAGGATAGGGAGGCATGGAAATCTGCATCTAACCAGTCAAAAGACTGAAGACTCAAAAAACAGCTGTAGATCCTCCGTTGTGCAGGTGGTTGGACACATAAGACATTGGATCATGTGGTTGACAGTTTGTTCTTCTCCGCAATCACACTTGATGTTTCCGTCTTTAGCGTAGTTCCATCTTTCCTTATTATCTCTTGATTTGCCGACTCCTGATCTCAACCTATTTAGGGATTACCATGTCATCCATGCCTCGTTATGACCCGGTGGTAAAGTTTCAGATGGTGTTGTACAGCCACCAGGAAGAAGACCTTTAGCTTTCCTAGATTGTAGTCTAGCATTTCTCTCGGTGGTTGTGAGTTCCGTTGATGTTTTTAGGAAACTCTTCCTAGATTTCAGTCTTAGTGTGTGTAATTCGTACCCATATAACGGATGAGTTCTTTCATGCTCCACCTTCTTCCTTTCCTTGTTCGCTGTTATTTCTCTTCGAACAGAAGGTGGTGCTATCCCGGCGAGATGGTAAAGCCATTCAATTGGAGTGGATTTGAGACACCCAGTTATTATTCTGCACGTATCATTGAAAGCCACATCCACCTGTTTGGCATGAGCTGAGTTATACCAAACAGGACATGCGTACTCTGCGGTGGAATAACTTAATGCCATTGCAGAAGATTTGATGGTTGCTGGTTGGTTGCCCCACTGCGATCCGGCCAATCTTCTGAGGAGATTGTTCCTTGTGGAAACTTTCTGCTTAGTGTTCATACAATGTTTCTTTTATGTGAGAGACCTGTCGAGTGTCACTCGTAATTATTTTGGAGTGTAACAATTTTCCAATGTAACCCCTGACCATACAACGTTTAACATACGTTCGGCTTCCCTATTTCTCAGATGAAAAGCACATACTTGTGTTTTTGATGGATTAGGTTTGAGATGATTTGTAGTATAGTATCTTGAGAGGGTTTCAAGGGCATTATTGAGATTGCTCTCCACTGATACAAAGTCTCTGCACTGTGTAGCCAAAGCAAGATCATCAGCATACACAAAGCTCCTGCAGTTTGGGGCAATGGGTTGATCATTTGTATAAATGTTAAATAATATTGGAGCCAACACACTTCCTTGTGGGAGACCATTCTTCTGTGGTCTCCATCTGCTACGTTGTCCTTGAAAATCAACTAAAATCGATTAATTGATTCGTAGAAACGAGATAAGAAAAAAGTTTAAATGAGAGGTCATCGCTTAAGTTGAGTTGCGCTAATTTTCGGAATGATGTATAGAAATCTATAAAAGTTATTTTTTGCCTAAGAGTCCTTCCTTGTTTATGTCAACAATAACCATTTAAGAGTCAGTGACAGTGGAAGGACAAACGTCAATCAAATTGGGAAGGGTTCCGATAAAATAAAACGAAAAGTTTTCAGCAAAGATTTCGAATTTTGTTCAATGTTTAAATTTTATAATAGGGACATTTAGGTTTTCCTTTGTTATATACTAGTTTTCACAAAAATTGGTACATTATTTTAAAAAATATATGGTACAATATATTTTAACTTATTTAATGTCCGGTTTGCATCTGTGAGAGCGTCGTGAAAAGAGTGAAGAACATCGATTAGTCGACAAAAAAATTAATCAATCAATTATTCAACCAACCAATTAAATGACCAATCAATTAATCGATTAAACGCTCAATAGATTAATCGATTTTTGTAGCAATTGATCAATATTCCTGCTTCAATTCATTGATTTAAAGTGAAACGGTTCCTTTTCTCAAGGAACATATATGGGGAGTCTAGCTCCTGTGCATTTTGGATTCTTTGTAGTGTTGCAGTAATGGGTGCTAGGGGGCTTTGCCCTATGAAGTTCCTTTTTTGATAGTCAGTTGTTGAGATTCTTTTTGTTGGGGTTATGATAAAATAAATGTAGGATCTGTTTGTAGAGAATGGAATGGGTTATGTTGCATGATATGTTGGTTATGAAATCTTGTTGGAAACGGATGAAGGTTATATGTATATGAATAGATATGTGAGAGGGCTTGGATGCAAACGTTATGATGAAGTATTGTGTGTTGAAGATATGAGATAGGATGGACTTTTTGAAAAATGATTTGATGAATGGAAATGTGTTGATTCTACCATGGATATGGTTATGTCTTGTTGTAGATGAAATTATATGGTTATGAAATATTTTCCTTTTTGTGCTACACAACCACCACCCCAAATTAATAAAAGAAATAGTTACAAAAGTAACAGCCCTACTATACAGATATTGTAGCACTCTGACAAACCTACAATACCAAGTGTTTATACTGCTTTAAAAGGAAGATTTAGTATCATAGTAAATCAGTGATCCGGTTTTCTGCGTGAGTGAAACTCTGCACTAACCCACCCACTCTTTCTTGAGCTGTAGAACCTCTTCTGCTGACCCCGGCGCTTTCTCCGTGGCGTATGGACTGCACATGCTGATCACCGCGGTGCACACCTAGCTCATGGAGCAGAACGGGGCCCATTGGGGCGTGCACGGCCAGGGAATGTGGAGAGAAACAAACTCCGAGTTTTTGTATCATTCTGTCAACTCTCTGACAACTTCATTTTAATCGCTTGCTTTACAATGAAACAATTGGTGGTCTGGGAGAGGTTTAAGTAACTGTGTCGAAACTTGAGAAAAAGGTTTGAAGGAGGGAGATACGAAACACTTGAGGGAAGAACGCCAGGAGTCTATCTATTTAGAAATATGATAATAATAATAATAATAATAATAGGCCTAATAACTAGCATTACCCGTCGCGGCTTCGCCCGCGAATATTCTTGTTGTAAAGAGTTCACTTAGCAATATCTCAATCATGAATGCTATGACTGATTTATCCTTGGTATGAATAATCAGACTTTATCAATTCAGCTACAAGACGACATATCAGCTGAAACAACTCATTGGATATTAAATATCTAGAATATATTTATTATTTTTACAATTTTTATAACATCACGTGAATTTCATTTAAAGCGGCTTCAGTGGCGTCGTTGGTAGCATGCTGAACTGCTGTGCCCAAGATAGCGGGTTCAAACCCGGCCGAAGTCGTCGGATTTTTTAAGAGCGTTAAAAATCCTTCAGTATGCCTTCCTTCGGAAGAGAAGTAAAGCCTGTGGTCCCATGTCATAGATTTATGGCATGTAAAAGATTCTTCCACAGACTAAACTTGTGTGAAGCTAAATTGTTAGGTTGGATTTCGTCGGAACGCTCTATCAAAGTTCCAACGTTCACCACTAGGTATCATTGATATCTGGTAGCGAAAGGTGGATCTACTTGAAATTGAACGGAACTTGTAGCTCACCCTAGTGGTGTCCGCTTGAAGCAGCTACAGCCTCTGGCGAGCCGAACATGTCCTCGGACACTCCTGGCACTAAAAGCCATACGATAAATTAATTAATTAATTAATTAATTCAGCTACTGGTGCAGTGGTTAGGGGTTTGTTATTCCTTCATAGGTATATCAGAGCGAAGTTAGTTTTCTGGGTATATCACAGACACTGTTAATTTAAGGGCCTTTAAATGAGGTTTTCGGAGACCCTTTATAGTCGGGTGAAAAAGACCTTTCGTGCCACACTCACACGTGAAAATTGCGTGAAAAATTCTAGAGTGCCCCTTGACCCCCTTAAGCGCATTATACTGTATGTATTGATGAGTGTTACAGCTTAATTTGGTTCCGTTATAACCTTATAACCGTCTGGAAACTTTCACAGTAATGTAATAATTGGAATTGCATTGCGTCTTAGAGGAATGGACCCGTGAGATTCTGTTACCATGGTTACCGTGTTGCATTATTTCATTATTTCATTGTAAATATACATGTTTTAAGGTATTTATTTAATTGTGAGGCATTTAAAGAGTAAGTGAGTGCGTTTCGCTTACGCATTGGGTTATGCTGAACCTGTAGGTACCCCATATGTGTAGGTTGGTGTTAATGGGACCTTATTTTCGGTACAAAACTGGAATGGGATCTTAGTAGAATAATATAGGGAGGGATTGCAAACGCAGCAACACAGGTCAATCTCTTATAAGAGATAGCCAACAAAACAGGTTTAAGAAATTCTGTAGAAAGCAAAACAAATATAGGCTATGACAAACATAAAAACTGCTCCAGAAATCCTAGTAACAGAAATTGGTCAAATAAAGAGGGTAAGGAAGTTCAAATATTTGGGGAAAGTTATTCAAAAAATGGTTTGGAAAAATCTGCTGTAGAAGAAAGAATACTATAGATGGAAGGCATAACTAGGAATACCTACAACAAAATGTGTTTGTCTACAGATCTTAAAATACAGCATTACAACACCGTAGTCAAACCGGAATGCCTGTCTCGTACTGAACTACAAATTCGATAAATTAAAAGTAGTAGAAAGACGAATTATACGCAAAATACTCAGTCCTTTAAAAACTACATCATTCTGGAAATTAAGAAGTAATTATGAAATATATCGAAAAACAGAAAGCATATCAGAAACATTACGGAAGAGAAGATTGCTATTTTTTGGACATTTGTACAGGATGTATGGCATGACAGTAGGTTAACCAAGCAGATCTTCACATCCCTGTGGAACAAGAAGTCAACAACAACCTGGGTACAAGAGGTCAAAGAGGATTTGGAAAGAAACAATATCAGAGACACCACAGAGAGATAGTTTTAGGCTAATAGTGCTAAAAATGGAAGGATTCCAAGGGAGGAAGGGAAAGAAAACCGGCTCGAAATGGTCCGAGGAAAGGAAGAGTGAGATGATGAAGGAATATTGGAGGAAGAAGAAGGAACAGCAAAGGTCAAAGCATTGAAATTGGCTTGTGGTCCCTGGATGACCGAAACGAAAATAATAATAATAATAATAATAATAATAATAATAATAATAATAATAATGTTATGGGTTTTACATTCCTTTTAAATATTGCGGCTTTTAGAGACGCAAGGGTGCCAGAATTTTGCCCCAAAGGGGATCTTTAACGTGTCAGTAAGTCTACTGACATTTCCCTAACATTTTCGCACCCTCATATGCCAGCTGACTGCGCCAGGATTCGATCCTGAAACCATGGACCCAGAAGGCGAGAACGTTTCCACTGAGCCACGCAACCCAAGAACACGTATTGAGGTCCAATAGAACTAGAACATTGAGGTCATCTACCCCGAGCTAATCTAGGACTATCAATTGAGAAATACAGCTCTGAAGAGCAGTCTGTGTGTTGCTATGCGAAACATGTCTCTGTTTATGTCAGTCAAGACATCTGCCCGTAACACTTAAACAAGCCATACAACTCACTTGCCTTGACTCGTCTCTTGTTACACACTGTACGCTATTGTATGTCCATGTTGATATGGTTGCCGGATGTCCTGGATTTCCAAGGATTGTCCTGAAGTCCTGAGTAGAGGTGTCGGAGAACACCAGAGCTTCGCTCCAGCACCAATTATCTCTCTGTCTTTCTACCTAGGAATAATATTTGATAGAACCTCATCCTTGACAGGGCATACCGCAGCTGTAATTCAATTGTTCTCATAAAAGCAATATGGTGGCTGTGCGGAATTTTAAAATTAATTTTTTAATTTTTTCTGTTCTAATCATGTGATCAAAGTGAAAATTTGTATAATCAACCTACGCAATAATCTTCATCTAAAGGTACATAACTCTATATGTATAGAACAATCCAACATGGCGATGAAAATGAAAATCCACAGCCTGCTTCCAGTCGACCGACCGGGTCAGGGAATAGAATGAATGAAGCCCCCATCTAGTGGCGAGCATATGAACTGTGCCGGCTGCCGAAGCTTGTCGCACTCCCCTGGGGAAATGATTAAATGAATGACAGATGAAATGAAATGATTGTGGAGAGTGTTGGTGGAATGAAATTTGTGACAGGGAAAACTGGAGTACCCGGAGAAAAACCTGTCTGCCTCCGCTTTGTCCAGCACAAATCTCACTTGAAGTGACCGGGATTTGAACCATGAACCCAGCAGTGCTGCCGCCTAAGCCACGGAGGCTTTCCAACATAGCGATCATACGAAATATTTAGACGGCTCTCGATATCTGCGAATCTATTAGGCCTACAGGAAACAAACTGAAATTTTGTATGTTGGCAGTAGCTATAAACCTATGTTCATCTATGGAAGTTTCAATAACCAACATGGCGGTGACTCAAAATTGAATTATTTATATAGATTTTTCTCGCGACGTAATTATCTGAGTGCAATGAAACTTAGCACGGTAAGTCTTCATGCAAGGCTTAATATATTGGCGTCTTATTTAATTCAATTTCTATGAGAACTTAAGAATGGTGGCCGTGTTAATTTTTTTAAATCATGTTTATGTTTCTTGTTTCCTAAACATGCGATAGAAATGTAGGTTGGTATTACGAGCCACGTTTATAGTATTTATCTGCTGGCATAAAATCCTTTAGCATACATATAATGCAATCCAAAATGACATCCAAACGATACATTTCACCGGTTTTCAATCTTTCCAAAACTGTTTAAACAATCAAACTGAAATGTTGTATGGTGTTAGACGGCTGTTAAGTAAGGGCATATGCAACTTTCCTAAGAAACACGAAAACAACACGGCGGCGAAGTGATTTCCAAATATTTTAAATAACTTTTTCTGGCGATTAGGCACCTGAGTGCGATGAAACTTGGCACAGCGATGTTCAATTGTTTTCAAAAATTCAAAATGCATCAGTTCGATATTTTAAATTATTTATTATTTCTCGTACCTTTTTCAGGCGATTGGAAAGATGATTCGGATGCTGGACTATGATAACAATCATTATATAATGGCACCAAATTCTGCAGCTTACTTTTCGTAAATCATAGAGGCCGTGCATTTGATTTTTCTAAAATTTAATACATGTGGTTCGTTACAGAAAGATGCCATCTCGCGGGAGGAGTCTTAATCACCGATATTGAAAGTCAAATATTCTAGCGCACAACTTCTTCTTTTATTGGTGTTGGTAAAGACATAGGTTGTGATCTAAAAGCTACATGGAAAATCCTTTTAATAGGCAGGAGATATTTAATGGTAAAGTTGGTTGGTTGGTTGGTTGGTTCCTTAGTTTAGGGGCTGCGACAACGCAGTCATGTAGCCCCGTGTACTTTGGGTGTGTGAAGAATCTGTCTAATAACCGGTGTTAATTGTGATGACTGTATTAGTGTGTGTATCTGTTTTAATTCAAGTAAGGACTGCAGACATTCAATTCTTCCAAGTAGTTCCTACTTTTGCCGCCAAATGCCACCGTCAACGACCAACTAGTTCAGAAAGTTAAAGTTCAAGATGCCACCGCAGTCGGCTCCTGACGAACGTAGGAACCTAAGAACGTTAGTCAAATGTTTAACCTATATATAATTTAGCTTCACACAGGTTCTTTAACATAAATCTATGACATGGGACCACCGGCTTTACTTCCCCTCCGAAGGAAGGCATACTGAGGGATTTTTAACGTTCTTAAAAAATCCGGCGACTTCGGCCGGGTTTGATGGTAAAGACCAGTGGGATATATGAAAATAGGCTATTTAGTTCTTCACGGAACTACTTGTCGGAAAACTTTTCTATTTGCCATGAAAGTTCAATGTTTCCAACTTTTGACTCCTTTACTCTCTTGCCAGTAACTAAGTCCAGTCCAGCCTGTATGTGCTGGGCATTAACAGAACAAATGAATGAAAAGAAAAAGCACAACACCATCATCATCATGTATTGCACTTATGGGCCTTTAAGGCCTACAGCAGAAGAACAAAATAAATAAAGAAAGGGAAGAGAAAAAGTTGTAACAAAGAAATCAGTCACAAAGGAGGAGGTATCTACTGTAGATAGCATTCCAACGCTGTCGGTCCCTAGCGTCATCTTCCACCACATTCGGCTCCACTTGCTGAAGTATTGTCAATACTCGATCCTTCCATCGCGTCCTGGGACATCCCCTTCCAGCAGGTTGTGAATGAAGGACTCGGTTTTGGATGGATTCATCAGCTCGAATGATGTGGCCAAACCACTGTGCGGGGCTACATGACCGCGTTGTCACAGCCCCTAAATCTAAGAACCAACCTACCACTGTATTCTCTTCTGTCCTAATACTCGGCAAATTTGTGATACAGGTCATCCTTCGTTCCCATTTACCTTCCACAGCATTGAATACGGGCCCTTAAATATTTCGAAGTACCTTCCTCTCGAAGGCAGACGGCTGTTGCTGACGTCGTCCAGGTTTCACAACTAAAAGTACAACACCATACATATACAATTTGAGTTTGAAAACACACATAAAATAAATAAATAAATAAATAAATAAATAGATAAATAAAAAGGAACCAAAATACTGGTTATCAGATTTTATGAAATGCAGTCATTGAATATATCATGCAGGAATATCAAATTATTAGCGGCTTCGGTAGCGTAGTTGGTAGCATGCTGAACTGCTGTGCCCAAGATAGCGGGTTCAAACCCGACCTAAGTCGTCAGATTTTTAAGAGCATTAAAATCATTCAGTATGCCTTCCTTCGGAGGGGAAGTAAAGCCGGCAGTCACAAGTCATAGATTTATGGCATTTATAAGAACCCTCTACTAATTAAACTTGTGTGAAGCTAAATTTGCAGGTTAGATTTCGTTAAAACGCTCTATCCAAGTTCCAACGTTCACTACTAAGTGTCAGTGACATCTCATGGCGAAAGTTGGAACTACTTGAAATTGAACGGAAATTGTAGCTCACCCCATGTGTGTCCCCACTGAAGCAGCTACAGCCTCTGGTGAGCCGAACATGTCCTCGGACACTCCCGGCACTATAAGCCATACGCTAAATAAATAATAATCAATTTATTATGCCATATGGAACATTTGCTGAAGGGCATAAGCTGGCTGGGTGGGTTTCAATTAGGTGGAAACCAGGTAAGTAGTCTGGCTAATGCTGATGACCTGGTTATAATGGCAGACTCCGTCAAAAACTTGCAAGCCAATATGTTAGAACTTGAACAGAAATGTAGGGAGATCACCATTTCAAAAACGAAGGTTATGTCGGCAGGGATGAAACACAAGAAAATAGAATGTCAGGTTGGAAGAACTAAATTGAAGCACGTGGAACATTTTGAATTCTTAGGTGTTTTTTTTTTTTCTGTATGGAAGTATCGGGTAGAGGGGTATAAAAGCCCATGCAGTGAGTTCTCAGTAGCGATCTACAGTATTCTGCAAGAGAGAAGTTGGTGTGGTCACGGAACTCTCCCTTCATCGCTCAGTATTTAGACCACTGGTTCTTAGCCGGTGGTCCGCGAGAGCCTCGGGAGTGGTCCGCGGGAGAAAATGGTCCACCTGCACTCAAAAAAAGTGGCCAATAAATGGAGATTTCGCAAACAATGCGCGTTGAACAAGAATCGTCCAAATGTATCCTCGGCGATGAGTAACAAGTTTTGAATTGAAATATCTGTAACATGAGTGTTATTAGAATATCAAACAAAATAATTTTCATAACTTATGTTTTATCGTAGCAAATGAACTTTCGCCAACATTAAGCAACCAGAAAATTTGTAATTTAGTTGTACTGTACACTAATTAATAGTAATAATAAATAATGTGTTCTAAAAACTGATTTGATTCTTATGGCGAAGGCTCTGAGGAATGATTACAACTGATAAGGTGTATCGGAGGAGGGGGGGGGGCGTACATGATTCAATTTTAGGCTGGCTGGTCCGCAGACTTCTACGGGTTCAGAACCACTGATTTAGACTGACCTTGCTGTATAGAAGTGAGACCTCGGAAGATTCAGAATATCTCATACATAAGTTAGATGGAACTGATATGAGGGTAGCACGAGTGATTGCTGGTACAAATAGATGGGAGCAATGGCAGGAAGGTACACGTAATGAAGAGATAAAGGCTAAGTTAGAAATGAACACGCTAGATGAAGCTGTCCGTATGAACCGACTCAGATGGTGGGGTCATATATGAGAATGAGGGAAGAGAGATTACTTAATAGGTTAATGAGTTCGGCTGTAGAGAAGCAGAGGTAGACCTAGGAGGCGATGGTCATATTCAGTGATTAACCTTCATCCGGTCGCGTCCGCGGTAGATTACCGTCCCATTGAAATGTACGCGCGTAGAGCTCTTCTGATCGTTACAAAGTGCGCAAAAGACACATGTATTCTCAAGGTACGATATCCTTCGTCGCCTCCATAGCGTAGCGGTCAGCATGGTAGACTGCCGCCCCGGAGGTCCTGGGTTCCATTCCCGGCTCTGCCACGAAATTTGAAAAAGTGGTATGAGGACTGGAACGGGGTCTACTCAGCCTCGGGTGTTCCAAATGTGTAGAAGGGGTTCGATTCCCACCTCAGCCATCCTCGAAGTGGTTTTCCGTGGTTTCCCACTTCGTCTTCGGGCAAATGCCGGGATGGTACTGTACCCGAAAATACCTACCCTTTACCTGTTGATATCACTCGATGGTAACTGGATCGTAGAACCTGAAAACCCCCGGCTCAGAAAAATCCTCAGATCCTACCAACAGGGGAAGGGAGTATCAGGGTGCAGCAAATCCTAACAGAGGTGGCATTAAGCAAGACCAAAGCATAGCAGCAAACTGCTCTAAGAACACGAGAATCGTGGGAAATCACCCTCTCAGGAGTGTGGAAACTCTAGAAATATCTAGCTGTGGCCCTCCTAATGCGACCTCTTTTTACTTCTGTAAATCCTCACATCGTGCGATTTAAAGAAATTACAAGAATATTGATTTCCAAAAAGAAAATCTGACAGAAGTTCAGACCAAAATGTCCTTGGCTGGACACAAAAACAAAGAAAGTAGGCACTAATATCATGCCAATAAATGCATCAGCAGTCCCCATGGACCAAGAATGCATTTGACCCTCAATTGAAATTATTAATAATATGAACAACAGGTGATCCAATAAGAAGCAAAAAAACAAATAACAGAAATCTCCTTTATGGTTCTTCCACCGATTCCAACATTTTCAAACACGCGAATTAATTCAGATATATATTTACTTATTTACAGCGAAATCATTATTAATATTATTACACCCTCAGATGTAAATGCCTTCCCAAACAGGTAATTCTGCACTCCTCATTGGTGCTTTGTCATAACCGATATTGTATAAATTATATTGCCTAAGCAATGTAGTCAAAATCTATTTTATCAATCAAGCACTTAAGCTAAAAAGACGTGAAATTCGTAATTCAAAATCTTTCAAGATTCAATAATTTCTCTATATTAATGTACTTATTTAAATTCATCCAGAATTTATAGTATATTGATCATGAATCTTATCTAACATTTGCTTAAATCTTATAAATTGAGTACAACCGAAGAATTAATTAAATGGGGATGCCACACAAAACTCTGAGGCTTGACAAAAACTATATACATAATTGGAATTACCAATTTATCAATAAATCGTAACAAGAAATGCAAAAGAGAACAAAAACTATGTTCTTTCAAAAACATTCGGAAATTAGTATAACCTTGCACTGAAATACTGTCATTATAATGGTCACTCACGACCTCAATTTCTGAATACAGGTGGGCATTACCACCAACATCACAAAGTTTATATTTTTATAATCGCATTACACATTATGCTTTCACTTGCATCATAACATTAACGTACTTCAACGAGTACTACCGTAAATATATTATACGCCCATTGACGTTTCTTCACACATTATCACCCACATGGTGATTATTTTATTCAATAACCAGTATTCAGATATATTCAGCTGTGTTTCTTAACTATTATGTTTTCTCAGTCCAATACATCATAAATTTAACATGAGTGGCTACTTAATCAAGTCCACTGGATTACAAAAAGCTTGCCTTACAGAGTTGTATTTACAGTCACAGAAGAATTCGCTTCCCCTTAAAGTTAATCCCTGGGATTTATCTCAACAAAGATTCTTGTTCTTCAAATAGTACTCTTAAGCAACGTTCTAATCAAGAAAAACTCGAAAGACTTAATCAAAATTCAGTTATAGCAATATTAATTAATTTAAAGATCATCAAGGTGTATCCAAGTACACGTGGCTATAAAATCAAACGTTAAAGTTTATCAGACGAAACTAGAAATGTCCCCTCAAGAGAATTCACGAAAATCAGACTGGGTCTACAGCATGTATCCAGGTAACGACTCAAGTTAACTCCTGTTGACACATTAGAATCCAGTATGACATCGTTCACTCTCAAGAGTAAAAATTCCCATTCTAAGAGAATGATCAAACTTCACATTCTATACTGTATTGTAATAATTATAATGCAAGAGCGCATAGGCAAATTTGAATCTCGCAATTGTCGAACACAAAGATAATAGAACGACAACCCCTCAAGCCATAGCTTGATAAAAAAAACACCAAGAAGTACTCCAAAAAAATGGAAAATATCAAATCCGCTAAAAAAAGATCCCCTTGGGAATAACGTAAATTTCTTCCCCTATGTAGATCTGTTCTCCACAATCAAGAAGTTCGGAATAAATTTAATGAATTTAATTAATTAAATGATTAAGCTGAAAAATAAACAATCAATTCATAATAAAATATTATGAAATGAATGCACCTGAATAACCAGGCCTAAACTCGACTGCAAATGAAGTCACACAGACCATGGGACGGTCATGCATAAACTTCACTTCACAGTCATACTACTCAAAATGTACAACAGGTGGCAATGTGTTTTCACTGGACTATCTACTTTGCAACGCTACGTGAACAAATATTCCTCTACCTGACTGAAGACTCTCGAAGGCGATATGAAGCGTGAGAATGCCCACCAACTGATTCCAACATGGTATAGCAGGACTGCACGGATCCATTCCAATTTCCAATGAACGCACTGGGAATTTCTTACTCCAATGTCCCAAGTCCACTGATGGTAAACGAACTGCTTCCTCATCTCGGAAATGGTCCTAGCCCGAATTTCGAGTAGTTCCAACCCGGCCCGAAAATAAATCACGCGCGCGTATGCAACATCGCGATAATCAGGTGGACACATGACGGTAGCCTGAGTTATTTTCGGCTGCATGTTACCAAAAGTTTATGTTCCACAAGCCAATAGCCCGCATCGCGAGTAGGCTATGTTCCACTTCGCAGACAGCATTGTAGTCACTCGTAACGTCCACTGCATTTGCTTGGAGAGCGATGTCCACACTTAAATACTTAGCCGCACATGGCTAATATGTTTATACACATCGAAGACATCTCTCCCATCACCTCAGGTTTCCATGCACTATACATGGTTAAATATCTTCACTCGGAATGTACATGACGTTGAATTGCAATAGTCTTGGTGTGAGAAAAAGAAAGGACACCTTCTCAGTGAGCATAGGCTTCAGTAACAAGCCCCATAATGTATCACTGCACTTCGCTTCTCATCTACACATGCATTTAAATAACATGAAAAGAGACGGATTCCTATAACTGAATATTGCCCGCATACAATGCCAGGCACTCTGTAAATTCAAGTTCTTATTCGACACTGAACTTGATGTATATTGGCCCCAATACGTCACAACTTGAAGTATAACCATAAACTGGCCACGCCGTGAACTTGTGATAACTTGGCACTTTTTCTCGCTGCCCGAAACAACATAGCGATACGAATCTTTGCTTAGATGTACATTCGTCTGAGTTTAAAAATGATCTGTGCGTGGCCCGCATGCGTTCGCTCGCAGGCCACAGCTGGCACGCTGTCACTCCTGCGCATGACGTAACGATCTATCTGTGATATGTCGATATATTAAATCCATATTCTTGACGTTACAAAGGCTATTTCCATAAAAGCAAGACAGCACTGTCTCTCTCTGCTGTAATATCATACTTCAATATACATTTGACATCATAACTGTGCCTTATTTCCATATAATGTTCGAATATAAATGTCAATCTTCCCACTACTGCAAGGATCAAGGTCTCCCGCGCTCCTCGCGGCCTAAAAGAGAAACACTCTTCCGAAGGTTATCGATGAGACACCAGCTGAGCCGAATGATCACATGGCTATTCGCGCACTCCAAACTAGGTCAAAACCTGTCATTTGCGGCAGCGGTTCGCAAAGGAAAATGTACCGTAAATCAGACCAAAAAAGGACACGGCCGCCTCCTTCCCTCTTCCTTTCCTATCCATGCTGACCTTCCATTACCTTCCCTCATGAGGCCCCTGTTCGCTTTGCAGGTGAGGCCACCTGGGCGAGGTGCCAATCACACCTCACCAGTTGTATCCCCTCCGATTAGATGTTCCCAGCTCTAGGACACTGCCCGTAGAGGCTGTAGTGGTGAGTTCCCTCGCTGAGTCCGTGGGTTCCACCAACCTGGAGGGTAAACGACTAAGAAAAGAAAAGAGACGATATCCTTCGCTACATGAGAGAGGAGTAGCGAAACTTGACGGCGACGTTTTTGCTCAATTATTCATCAAGGGCACAGTCGACCGGTAGACTACCGTCGCGCGCGACCGGAAGTGCAATTTTTTTTTGCCAACCGCCCAAAACAAAATGTGAGCATTTATCATAGTTTAGTTTTTCCTCATTTCTACCACATTTCATTCACTATTGATAGCCCAGTTGCTCATTCTCCTCCAACATCCACACACACGCATGCACACAACACTATCTTTAAAGCTATATTTTTGAAAGAATAATAGGATATCCGCCTTTCAATACTATTTATTATTACTACTTACATGGACATGTTTCGAGGGCTATCACTCCCCCTTCATCATCCTGTCCAACAGAACTTCAAAGATAACCTTCCTTATTCACAAGTACATGCAAATCGCATGACCACAGTTTCTACAGAATAATAAAAAAGCTTTCCATTCCATTGTTTTCAACTCCCGTTCAACGCTACAAAGCAGATCTTCTTAATGGATGTCTAGGCCTGTGTGCACCAAAACCACTGAATCGGGCCGCTGCCCGACTGAGTCATCGTGGGATCACTCTAGTCTCCATGCTAGAAAAAAAAGCAGACGCAAGAAAAGCTTGCCGAAACTCAACGATGCGCAGAGACCAATATCAATCGGCGTATTTTAATGCTCATTGCGGGGCTCATGTGTGTCCCCTGAATGCTGATTACCGGGCCCACTGCACACTCCATTCTTCAACAACGCGGTCTACAGCTGTAAACCAATCGTAAACGCAGTCACAGTTAAGCCTGCCAAGCCTGGGCAAACGATCCGTTCAGATCTACTGCTACGTGCTTGCAAGCTACTGCCGCGAAGTGGGAGGGGCGTTGTATACCATTACCGAGCACACCCGAACACCCGAACATGGCCGACGATCTGCGCAGCATTCTTCGGCAAGCTTTTCTTGCGTCTCCTCTACTCCTGGCAAACATCAAGGCGGAGAAACGAGAGAACCCTCGTATCCGCGCCATGCGCCGCCGTTTGCAATGCGAACAATAGCAGACCGAATGCGCCTTGCGAAGATCCTTTCAGCTGAGTGTCAGTAACGTGCTTGGGGAGAAGTGTGGCGGTGAGGGGAGGGGCGGGGGGGGGAATGAGAATTGGTGAGGTTTATGACGCGCCGTCAATATGGACCATAATAATCGGCATTATGAATCTTTAAAGCTGTCATCTTATAGTGCTTTATCATTTCTGCCACCACCGTCGTCGCCATTTTTATGGCTTTTTATTGAATAAATGTTCCTATATTTATTCCTCTGTATGTCAATTACATGTTCGATCAACCGCAAAGGCAGTCATATTGCCATTGAAAGTGAAAAAGAAACTCACAATTGAAATAAAAAGATACGAGATACAGTAGTCGCATATGATGTGTAACATCTGACACGTTATCCTACTCGTATACTACACAGCTTGGACATTCTTAAAATGTTAATTTACACTCCATTTTCATACTGGTACTATGATGAATTGGAGATATGCTACTGTCATAGTTGTGGCGCAGCAGTCAAGCTGTTAGTCTCTCACTAAGGTAGACCGGGTTTGATTCCTGGTCAATACATGTGAGATTTTCGAATTGAAATGCCATGTCCTGTGGTTCGCATTCCATGTAAAAGGGAGGTACCGTGGATCATGATCGTGAGATTAACGGACGCGCAAAACTACAAGCTTCCTTCCTTCCTTTTACATTAATAATTCATAATAACAAAGTGACACACAACGTCGACAGTACTCTCAAATACTGTGAGCACAGTAACTATAACATTCCTTATTCTCAAGGCTCTCGTACAGTTCGTCGTAAACAATCAAAACATGGCTTCCTATAATCATGAAATGACCTAGTCTCGCATATGATGAAAATACAGCTTTTATTCCACTCATATAACAACATTCTGTTATGCATTTAATATTTGACTATTCACCCACAGGTTGACAATAATGCCGCTTACTTAAATGCCATTTGTCGTCTTTGTCCTACCCCATGTAATATTCAATCTTGAACGTGAAGCTTCATAAACTGCTCAACGACAAATGAAAGTCGGTGAAACATTTGCCACTGTGCTCGTCAAACCAGTGCCTGTTAAATGCACTGCCTACTGTATTGCCATAACATTCTCGCGCTACAGAGCACACACTGCCTTGTTTCCAATACACACATTTTCAATTGTACATCCAGCTGGCAGTGCGTCTTCACTTCCGTTCGATCCACTTCCGCCCGATTCACTTCCGCCCCATTTTTCTGGCAGTGCGTCTTCACTTCCGTCCAATCCACTTCCGTTCGATCCACTTCCGCCCGATTCACTTCCGTCCCCAATTTTCAAAATCACTCCCGCAAAACTATCCAGCAACCGAGCGGAAAGATGTTACACATCAAAAACAACGGGAGGACGGTAGATTACCGTCGCGCTACCACGTGTGTTACATGAAGGGGCGTGACCGCAAGAAGGTTAACGATCTCAAAGTGAGAGGTGTAGAAGCAGAGGGGGCGACTCGTTCGCAAACAGAGGCTTGCAGACTAGACTGGGCGTTGAAAGGCAAATCAGTCTCAAATGAAAATTTAATGTATGTATCAATCTTGTTAACTCATGTGAGCCGTATCGGACCTTTTTCTTTTTGCCATGACAGTTCAATGTTGACTGTACTCCACATCTTCACTTTCTTCCTTAATTAAATATCCGTGCTCTGTCGCACTTCCGCGAGGTGTCGCACTTGGCTGAGCATCTTCAGTGGCGCGCCCTGGACCGTGCAGCTGCTCAGTGAGCAGTAGATCGCTCTCGGCACGTGAACAATACTGGGCGATAAGAGACACTTTGTAGGCTACTCATTCACTCTTTGTTGCCTTCGAGGAAGTATTTTAACAAACAATACAGTGATGATAATTGGCCCTCAATCACAGTTGCGTCGTCCAGTTGCAAAACTCGTTTAATCCACTTGTGAATAAAGATCATGTGGTAATAGTACATTATGCAACTTGCCTATAATGGCACTCGTATGGAAATTATAAAACTCGCATACGCTCGTTTTATAAACATACTCGTGTCTTAATTACCATTATAGGTGAGTTGCATACGACTGTTTATGTTCGACGATAATTATAACTATTTTATGTTCGAACATAAATATTCACGAATATCTGTCGAGATTTCGCCAGTTTTATGTACTGAACAGAGCGCATGAGACGCAGAGAATGCCTTCTATTTGACCATGGACTCCTCGATTACCCCACTATGATACTAGGCCAGGCAGTGAAATTTAAATTAGAAGGCCGTGGAACTCAGCGCATCTAATTATCTAATTGGTCAAACAACTGTTTCTTGAGCTCTGATTGGTGGGAGAAATTGTTTCATAATGAAAAATAGTGTTAAAATGAGCCTCATTATAGTACAGTTTTCTGACATATAATAGTCAGGGTCGAACATAAAATTATTTATTTAATTAGTTTATTTTATTTTATTTTGTTTTATTTTGTTTAATTTTATTTTATTTTGTTTTATTTTATTTTGTTTTAAATTGTTTTATTTAATTATTTTTCATTATTTTATTTTGTTTTATTTTGTTTTGTTTAATTTTATTTTATTTTTATTTTTTTGTTATTTTGTTTTATTTAATTTTGTTTTATTTTGATTTTCCAGAAAACAAACATAAAAACAAAAACAAAAAAATCACGAAGCAAAAAGCAAAATTCAAAAACAAACAAAAGCAAAAGCACAAAGCAAACACAAAACCAAAAACCAAAAACATAAAGCAAAAAGAAAAAAAGTAGAAAACAACACACACAAGAGATACGTGAGTCAAAGTCCAGAGAAATGTTTCTCATGAAAATGATTCTTATTCACAAGTGGATTAAACGAGTTTTGCAACTGGACGACTCAATTATTCACTGCTCAACAAAAGTTTGGACTACCGCCATCAATTGTAAGACCTCTTACCCCCAAGATAAACTTGATGGTCTCATTCAGAGCATGCCTCCTCCATGAGCGGGAAGGACTACTAAACACTGATACTGATCAACATGAGGTACTGTGGGTGAGTGGTTATCGTGTCGGATTACTAACCCCAAGCTTGCAGGTCTGCTCCTGGCCGTGATAAGTGATATTTTTTTAATGGTGGCAAAAATCACGATACGCATGTCATACGATGTTGGCATGTTAAAGAACCCATTTGAATTCAGTAGGCCATGTTCATAATGGCAAAATTAATCTCGGGATTTTCCGACAACACAAATTTCCTCATTTCTCTACTAGAAAGCGCTATAGTGTCAAGGAGCTTGGCTTTCATAGTGCTTCAAGGGACAACAAAATTGGACATGCAAGCTGCCCTCTGGGTGTCAAATAACAAAGCTTGCACCCGGCACCGAGGCCATACGATATTATTATTATTATTATCATTATTATTATTATTATTATCATTATTATTATTATTATTATTATTATTATCTATTATTTTCGGTTTATACAGTACATATAACACATTTCTGGTATATTACAACGTAACTATACGGGCTTCAGTGAACCAAAGTATAGCTACGGAAACAGCAACTTCTAAGCTAGAATTTCGCTACCCATGAACTTCCGAACGATTCTGGTTGTTGATAGAACTACTGCCTTCTGCATTAATATTTACAGCCGAGTATCCAGATCCAGTTCTTCAAGGCCTTGGAGCAAGGTACTTGGGATCACGCCCGTACTCGAGACAATGATGGGTATGGTCTTCACTCGCTCTACATGACATTGTCTTTTGATAGGGTCGCCCAACTCGCTGTATTTGCTGATCTTTTCAATGTATTTTGACTGGAGATTCTTGTCGTTAGGAATCGCAACATCAATCAATGTAGTTTGCTTGGTTTTCTTGTTTACAACCACCAGATCCGGCCTGTTGTGTGATACCGATTGATCAGTTAAAATAGTTCGGTCCCAATACAGCTTGTATTCATTGTTTTCAAGAACACACTCTGGCTGATATTGGTGGTACGGAACTTTCTTTCCTTTCAAAAGCTGAAACTTATCAGCCAACTCCTGATGCAAGATTTTAGCAACTGCATCATGCCTTTGTTTGTGCTCTGTTGCCAGGAAATATCTACATGCAGATGTAATATTCTGTATTGTTTCTGACTGTTGACATCCGTAGCGGCACTTATCATCTGGAACAGCGGGATCTTTTACAATGAACTTGAGGTAGTTCCTTGTAGGGATGACTTGGTCTTGAATTGCTAGCATAAAACCTTCAGTTTCTGGAATGATCTGTCCTGAAGTGAGCCAGTAGTTTGACGCAGTTATATCAACATTTGCTTGACTCGTCTCATTTGGATGTCTTCCGTGCAAAGGTTTTGCTTTCCATGCTTCCATCTTCTGAAGGTCAGTATGTAGGAGGTGTTGAATCTTTTGCTGACACAAGACCAGTGGCGTTGATCTGTCCGCCTCACTGATGACTCTATGAAGTACAGATGACCTCGCTTCTGCGTAGAAGTACTCCCTAAGGCTGACTATCTGTCGTTTCATCTGATTATCAAAGTCAACGAACCCACGTCCACCTAGGCTTCTGGGTAGAGTCAATCGCTCTATTGAAGATCGTGGGTGGTGTTTCCTTCCTTTTGTGAGCATCGTTCTCATTTTTCGCTCTAGTCCTTCGATGTCCGTTTTACACCATTTGATTATGCCAAAGGAGTAGCTCAGCACAGGTACAACATACGTGTTAACAGCTTTCACTAGGTTTTTGCTGTTCAAGTGCGTATTTTATGATTTGTTTTAATCTTTTGACAAATTCACAGGACAGATCTTTCTTTATTGACACATGGTCAATATGCTTAGCTTGTTTTACTCCTAAGTATTTGTAGGTGTCTCCTGCCAACATAGCCCTAATATGCTGTCCATCTTCCAGCTCATACTCGGACTTCTGTACTTTTCCTCTCACCACCTTTAGTGTCCGACACTTACCCAAACCAAATCCCATTTGTATGTCTCGTGAGAATGCTTCAACTATTCTCAACAAGTTTTCCAGATGCGACTCTGTTTCGGCATAGAGTTTGATAGAAAAGCCGTAGTGAGTAGAGTTAAGCTGGGTAGATAAAGGATTCATTGCCAGGACAAACCATAAGGGGCTAAGGGAGTCTCTTTGAAAGATGCCTCTCCGAATCGATATCTCATCTGTTCGTATATCTCCGCGTGGCGTACTGAGACACAGTCTAGTTTGCCATGCTGACATAACCCTTTCCAAGAAACGGACAAATACCTCATTGATCCTATACAATCGCAGCACTGCTACTAGCCAGTCATGGGGCACGGAATCAAAGGCCTTCTTATAATCGATGAACGCCATGTGAAGGTTTCGGTGATTTAAGTGTGCCTGGCCACACACAACTGAGTCAATTATTAGTTGTTCTTTGCACCCTTTTGAACCCGTTTTACAACCTTTCTGTTGCACGGCAATTATATTTTTCTTTCACAGTGTGCATATATCCTGTTAGCCAAGCATGATGTAATGATCTTATACAACGTGGGCAGACATGTGATGGGACGATATTTTGTAGGATCCCATGTATTCTGAAGATCTTTTGGAAGCAAATATGTGATGCCAAGAGTGATGAATTCGGGCAAGCTATCAGGATGAAGGATGGCATCATTAATGAACTCACCTAGTCGATTGTGGATGCTCCAGAACTTCTTATACCAAAAATTCTGAATCTGGTCAGGGCCAGGGGCTTTCCAATTCGCTAATTTGTTGATAACTTCCTTAATATAATTTACGGTGAATTTCTCGTGCTGCATTTGCTCAAAGCTTTGGGAAGCTTGCTGTTCTTCTCTTACCCAACTTGAATGAGTGTCATGATGAGATGGTGTAGACAGTTGTTTGTCCCAAAATTCTTGAACTTCTTCTTTAGTCGGATAGTTTTTGGCCGCAGAAACCTTTATCTTACCCAGAGTCTGATAGAATCTTCTCTCTGAGGTGGCGAAAAGGAAGTTATCTTTCTTCCTCTTCATACTCTCCCCATACTTTGCAAGTCTGGCGGATAAAACAGACAGCCTTTGTTTCAAGGTATCTAAGCACTCTTCAGGTGTTGAATTCGGTACATCTCGCTGTGTGTGGTCTGTGTTTTGTCTCGTTATATGCTCAGCTTTCCTCAGTAATATTCTTGTTCTTGTACCACGAACATATTGTGTCATTCTAGCAATATCTGCCCTGAGCTGTCCAATTCTTCCAAAAAGTCTTCTTTCCCAGTTTGGCATCGATGTCATTTGCTTTTTCCGTTCATGTTGTCCAATACCCATAGCTCTCACAACAGTTACTGCACCACAGTAAATAATAGTATGAAGGGATTCCAGATTGGCAGATGCTTCAACATGTTCCGGCAAAACATCCCGATTCATGATACTCAGTATATTTGTCAGCTTTCTTGAACCATTGACTTTCGGTATTTTCGGCCTGCAATTTGTATCAGTTCCATAAAACTCTATGACTGTAGTCATCATTTCATTCTTCAACTTTCCAATTTGGAGTTGATCGATAATGTGCATGGAAACTGGATCTACTTCTTGAAGGTTCTGGCTATCAGCTTGTGCCGACACCAGTTCTTCAGGAACACTGCTCTGAGTGTCCCCATTCACACCTTCCTTCTCACGCCGTACCTCTTCTTTAATGGTTTTCATTCTGGCTTCAGGGATAAGATTATTCCGGAGAATAGCCCTATATTGATCAGATACTCTCTGTTCGGTCACAGTTAGTTCAGGGTAATGCAACGGAAATTCAGAATGTAAGCGTTGCCTATAACCAATTGAATTCTGTCCGAAGTCAGTAACCCTAAAATAAGTGCGTATTATGGTTTCGTTCATGACATTTGTCCATTTAATACGCTGTCGTGGCAGTCCTGCCTGGGTGAGCACAGGTTGAGTTACCTGTGCAGCATCTTCAGCAGGTGAAGTACTAGATAATGATTCACTTCGCTGCTCAGGCTCATCTTGCAAACGCTTTTATTATTATTATTATTATTATTATTATTATTATTATTATTATTATTATTATGAGATAAAGATTTTCAATTTTTTTTGTTTTCAAAAGGGACACTTAGAAGCGAGTTCGCGTTGTTTTTGTACCGTTTCATTGTTATCTAACCACGATTGTCATTATTTTCAGGAGGAATGATGTTTAGTTTGTTAATGGGTTTACAATAAGAAGTCATTCTAGTAAAACATATATATATATATATTCCAAACTTTTGTTCAGCAGTCTTTTTTCCCACTATCAAATGAATTAAACACAGTTTTTTAAGTTTCAAACTTGTTCACACTAGAGTCAAGCGAACACCTCTCCAGTTCCGACCTGTCTTGCAGGCGAGAAATAAGAACTGAAATGTCGGTTTCTGCCTCAATCAGAATTATATTTTCCACTATCAAATGAATTAAACACAGTTTTTGAAGTTTGGACGTTGTTCACACTAGAGTTGGTCAAACACCCCTCCAGTTCTGACCGGTCTTGCAGGCGAGAAAGAAGAACTGATATGGTAGTTTTGGAACTGATTTATCGGTAACATGGTATAGAGAACGATCATTATTGACATTCTCCTTCGGTCAGCATGGCCTGGTCATAAGGTGCTGTGGCGGCACAAGTTACAATTCCGTTGACATAAGTGGGTAATGTAGATTAACCAACAACGCAACTTCTTTTCCTCCTCCTCCTTCTTCTTCTTCTTCTTCTTCTTCTTCTTCTTCTCCTCCTCCTCCTTCTTCTTCTTCTTCCTGGCATTTATCCTGCATTGGAGGGTCTGCTTTCTTGCGCCTTTTCTTCCACTTCTGCCGGTCTTTTGCGTCCCTTGGTAGAACATTCACCGTGCTCATGTCTTCGCGTTGGTCATCCTCGTGGTCTACAGCCTTCAGGGCACAAATCTAGTGCGGTTTTCGCAACTGATGGATTGTTGCTGCGTAACTCATGGCCATACCATCTCAAACGACTCTCACGCATTTTATCAGTTATTGGAGATACACCAAATGTTGCCCGAACATCCTCATTTCTGATGCGGTAAAGTCTGGTAAGTCCTTGTGGCCAGCGAATTATCTTCATTTCCAACATATGTAGCTGTTGTTCATATCCTTACAAAAAAATTATTTAAAATGAAATGAAAAGTTCAGATACAAATTAAATACAACCTCAGTCGGAAAAGTTCGGTGAATGGGTCTATATTACGAACGGATTGTTGGATTACCTGAAACAGCAGTTACTGTCCTTCGAAGTAATCCCTATGGATGGTTATGCACTTCTGAGAACGGCTGTACAAGTCCTGGGATCTCTTGGCATATTCTTCTTTAGGGACGTTGGATGTCCGAAAACCTCTGGCCCTTCTGGGCTTTTCGGCGACCCTGGGCCTCACCACTCCAAACTTTGACGCTTGCCGTCGGGGTCGTACTTCAGGCACCAGGTCTCGTCGCCCGTGACAATGGTTTTTAGGACCATTCCATTCCACGGAACATTCATCATTCTCAATGACACTCGTCAAACGGGTGTGAATGGCAAATATCATAAATTTACCCTTCTTACTGCCACCCGTCGAACAGGTGTGCAAGGCATGTAGCATAAATTCTGCTAAATTTTCGCTTTCAATTCCTAATTTTGACGACCCAACTGAAGGCTACCCCTAAAGAAGAGTGTGCCAGGAGTTTCCAGGACTTGTACAGCCATTCTCAGAAGTGCGTAACCATCCACGGGGATTACTTCGAAGGACAATAACTGCTGTTTCAGGTAAGCCAACAAACCGTTCGTAATATAGACTCATTCTCCGGACTTTTCTGACTGAGGTTATATTATACACTAGAAAGAAGTTCTTACTAAAAATGAAGTTACGAATAATACTGGTGAAATGTATAAATGAAAAATTGTATAAATCAACCTTACGAAACTGCCCAAGTCACACTCATTTAAATAGGTTTATTAACGTAGTAGAGGCGGCCATGGGCGACCTGCGTGCCGGGATGAGAGATGGAATGGATGAAGATGAATGAAACTGGACAAGGAAGGAAGCGGCTGTGGCCTGTCAGAAGGTACCGTCCCAACATTTGCCTGGTGTTGAAAATGGTGAAACCACAGGAAACCATATCAAGGACGCCCGACGGTGGGGCTCGAACTCACGCTTCTACCGAGTCAGCAGAAAGCTTGGCCTCTTGACCTAACGCTGCACTTTAGCGAAATTAGCCACCGCAGTCATGCCGAAGTCAAAATATGGTGTGGGTGAGGGTTGCTATCCCTCTGTCTTTTTGCCCCAGTCTCTTCACGCCACGTGTAGAACGCGGGGACGCAATAGCAGAATAATCATCAAATTTCCACAATAATTGACACATTACTATGCCTTATAAATAGCCCGCAGTGGTGTTTCAGCTCACATGGAGCCTACATGCGTGCGCAATGTTTTCACGCGTGCGTATATTGAGTCGATCGGGTCCCAGTGCTCTACTCGAGTTGACAGGGTAAGGACTCTTAGGACATGAGAGCGTGTAGGAAGATAGAGATAAAACATTGCTTTTCCGCAAATTATGACTTTTAACTTGGTACGTTTTGAATGTACGGTATTTGAGCCAAACAGATGCAGAGATGAAAGAGGAACTATGCTGTTACACTCCCCCAAAGGCATTGGAAAAAGAATCACGAACCATCTGTTCAACTCCGCAGGGCTGTCCGCTCCTGAAAGTCAAGGTGCGCCAGGCCCTGCTCCAAGGTAGAAAGCCTGATGGTAGCACCCTCTTCTTCAGTACCTGGTGCCTCGCAGCTTTCACCGGCTGCGGTTCACCTCCGCTGTGCGCTGGTGATACGTGGTTACAACCTTATGTTTTTATTGCAAACTGAATATTTGACATCGATATAAAATACATTGAGGTTTAGACGTGTTTCTCAAGACAGACGCACTTTCATTCTTAAGGCTCGCTGCCCTCAAGCTTATGGTAGTGTATTAGGCTACAAATGAATTAAACATTCCAACACGTGAAAAAATTCAAATCTCCGGTTTTTTTTTTCTTGTTTTAGTTTTGTTTTTGATGTGTAACATCTTTCCACTCGGTTGCTGGATATTTTTGTGGGAGTGATTTTGAAAAATGGGACGGAAGTGGATCGGAACGATCGAGGTGGCACCAGCTGGCACACTTCCGTTCGATTGAACGGAAGTGTAAGACGCACTGCCAACTCGATCGATCGATCCAGCTGGTAGTGGTAAGAGAAACAATGAGCGCGCGGTGTCGGAAATTAATACCATGACGTATAAAATACTCGCGGCCATGTAGCATGAATATGACACACTGAACGGTAAACGCACATGCGAACTCTGGTGTCAAGTGATTGAAACAAATGACATGGTACATGTTCGAAGTCTTCGTATCAGTATTTAAATGGTAAAATGCCTTAATATCAAACATTGTAAGTAGTCGGCATTGCCGGTATTATGTTTCTGCACAATGGCTATTCAAATATTAACCCACATAACGGTAATGCAGTCATCAATATAATATAATCGTTGTGGTTATACGAGAATTGAGCAAGCCTTCGTGAACTATTACTGAATGCATTCTCTTTACTCACAAGAGGGCCTATTCATAAGGCATTTTAAACTCAATTTCACGCAGGAACATTATAGAAACAAGCAAAATATAAATGAAACTTTATTCCGTAATGCAGTATTATTGGAACGTGGAAATAAGTCTCAATCTTGTGCACAAAATTTGCGTAGTCGAAATAGCCGTGGGGTTAGTGCTTATGACTGTGAATCTAGAGATCTTGGGTTCGAATACCTGACGGGATAGATATTTTTGCTACCAGATTATCATTTTAAACGATATTTATCATATCAATATGACTCATTTTAACAGCATCATATGAAATTACGTGTTGGTCTGTGAATGAAGAGGACCTGTTTATAAGGAATTTAAGGTTATGAGCGGTGTCGCGTCTACTAATCTAGTTGATTCATATCGTATTCTTTATTTAGTCTAGTGCTGGTGGAAGCTACAAATCATCTAATAAAATGAGTTCCGTATTATAAACTACAATATCTGTAAAACACTCCCTTTTACAATAGATTAATATTTGTGCCAATCTATTATATAAAACAGTGTCCTGACTGACTGACTCATCATCGCCCAGCCAAAACTATTAAAGTTAGAAACATGAAATTTTGAGGATATGTTCGCTGTAAATCGAAAACGCCCACTAAGGAAGGATTTTTGGATATTCAGGTTCTAAAGGGGTGTTAAGGGGGTACACCTGCATTTCATTGAATAACAATATCTCCGGCTTGGCTTCATTGAGGAATGTGAAACTCGGCATATAAACTCATCATTAAAAATAAGAAAGATACGTGCCTGAGGGGTTTTTGAAGTGGTGTATATTATGAGGTGAAAGGGGTGAAAAGTGAGGGTTGAAGGATTCGTAACGGAGCGTGTATCTCTTAAACGACATAGGCGAGGAGTTTGAAACTCAGCGGAAAAAAATCAGCTTAAAAAATAAGTAAATAGGTGTTTGGCCGTTTCTTCATAAATCCAATTTAAGGGGTCCGTGGGGAGGGGTGAAATTCTGGGGGGAAAAAAAACAGGAAAGAAAGTGTCCTAACTGATTGACTGGCAGACTCACTCATCAAACTCAGGGGGAAAAACTGCTTAAAAATAAGTAAATAGGTGTTCGACAGTTTTATTCATAACCCCAATTTAAGGGGTTCATGGGGAGGGGTGAAATTCTGAAAAAAGAAAATTGAAAGAAAAATTCCTGACTCACTCCTCATCGCCCAGCCAAAATTATTGAAGTTAGAAACATGACATTTTGGGGATATGATCATTGTATGTCGAAACCGTCCACTAAGGGAGGATTTTCGGATATTCAGGTTCTAAAGGGGTCTTAAGGGGGTTAAACCTCCATTTCATTGAATAACAATAACTCCCGATTGGTTTCATTGGGGGATGTAGTACTCGGCATATAAACTCATCTTTAAAAATAAGAAGACATGTGTCTGAAGATTTTTCGATGTGGTGTATATTATGAGGTAAAGGGGGTGAAAAGTGGGGGTTGAAGGATTCCTAACGGAGCGTGTATCTCTTAAACGACATAGGCGAGGAGCTTGAAATTCAACGGAAGAAATCAGCTTGAAAAATAAGTAAATCGGTGTTTGACCGTTTTTTCATAAATTCAATTTAAGGGGCCAATGGGGTAGGGTGAAATTCTGGGGGGGGGTGAAAGGAGAGAAAGTGTCCTAACTGTCTGACTAACTCACTCACTCATCAATCACAGGGGGAAAAGACAGCTTAAAAATAAGTTAATAGGTGTTCGAGCGTTTCTTCATAAATCCAATTTAAGGGGCCCATGGGGAGGGGTAAAATTCTGGTAAAAATAATTGAAAGAAAATGACCTGACTGACTCACTCACTCTTCATTGCCCATCGAAAACTAATGAAGTTGGAAACATTAAATTTTGGGAATATGTTCGCTGTATGTCGAAAACGTCAACAAAGGGAGGATTTTTGTTTATTCAGTTTCTGAAGAGGTGTTAACGGGGTAAACGTGCTTTTCATTGAATAACGATATCTCATGAGTTGTTTCTTTGGGGATCTGATATTCAGCATATAAACTAATCATTAAAAATAAGGAGACAAATGTCTAAGGGTTTATCGATGTGGTGTATATTATGAGGTGAAAGGGGTGAAAAGTGGGGGTTGAGGGATTTTTAACGGAGCGTGTATCTCTTAAACGACATAGGCGAGAAGTTTGAAATTCAGCGAAAAAAAACAGCTTTAAATATAAGTAAATACGTGGTCGACCGTTGTTTTTTTTTTTTTTTTTTTTCATAAATCCAATTTATGGGGCCCGTGGGTAGGGGTGAAATTCTGAGGAAAGAAGTCCAATACGGAAGGATTTTTGGATATTCACTCATCATCCCCCAGCCAAACCTATTGCAGTTAGAAAGTTGAAATTTTGGGGATATGTTCGTTGTATGTCTAAGACGTCCACTAAGGATGGATTTTTGGATATTCATGTTCTGAAGGGGTGTTAAGGGGTTTAAACTTGCATTTCATTGATTAACAATGTCTCACGAGTAGTCTCATTTGGGGATGTGATAGTCGGCATATAAATTAATAAATAAAAATAAGCAGACATAATTATGTCTAAGGCGGTTTCGATATGGTGTATATTATGAGGTGAAAGGGGTGAAGGTTTCTTAACGGAGCGTATATCTCTTAAACGATATTAGCGAGAAGTTTGAAATTCAGCGGGAAAAAATCAGCTTAAAAAATAAGTAAATAGGTACTCGACCATTTTTTTTTATCCCATTTAAGGGGTTCATGGGGAGTGGTGAAATTCTCAAAAATAAATGAAAGAAAATGTCCTGACTCACTCACTCACTTAGCATCGCCCAGCCAAAATTATTGAAGTTTGAAACATGAATGTTTGGGGATAGGCTATGTTCATTGTATGTCGGAAACGTCCACTAAGGAAAGATTTTTGGATATTCTGGTTCTAAAGGGGTGTTAAGGGGGTACACCTGCATTTCATTGAATAACAATATCTCACGAGTGGTTTCATTTGGGGATGTGATACTAGGCATATAAACTAATCATTAAAAATAAGCTGACACATGTCTAATGGTTTTTCGATGTGGTGTATATTATGAGTGAAAGGGGTGAAAAGTGGGAGTTGAAGGATTCCTAACGGAGCGTGCATCTCTTAAAAGACATAGGCGAGGAGTTTGAAACTCAGACGAAAACAATCAGCTTAATATTAAATAAATAGGTGTTCGACCTTTTTTTAATAAATCCAATTTAAGGGGCCCATGGGGAGGGGGGAAATTCTGGAAGAAAAACGTCCACTAAGGTAGGATTTATAGAAATGCACTCTCATCGACCAACCAAAACTATTAAAGTTAGAAGAATGATATTTTGGGGATATGTTTGTTGTGTGTCGAAAACGTCTACTAAGGAGGGATTTTTGGATATTCAGGTTCTAAAGGCATGTTAACGGGGTTAAACCTGCATTTCATTGAATAACAATATGACACGACAATGACGCGAGCGAGCTAGTAATAGTATAAAATACCGGTGTATCAACAATTTCACGCCAGGTTTCCTCTATGTCAGATGTTACACATCATATGCGACTACTGTAAGGCTCGGTTTTTAGCCTATTTTCAATTTTGAAAAAATAGGCTTATGAGATCACCTTTTGTCCGTGTGTGTGTGCGTGTGTGTGTGTGTGTGTGTGTGTGTGTGTGTGTGTGAGGTGTGTGTGTGTGTGAGGTGTGTGTGTGTCCCCCCCCTAATAAAATCTAAACGGCTGGAGCGATTTCAGTGAAACTCGGTAAGTTCATAGCACTATTCCCGTCGACCTCGACCGTGCCCTTCAAATTTTGTTACGTCTCACCAATCCAACATGGCGGCTGTGCGAAATATTTTACTAGCATTCAATATCTCCGAAACTATTACCGATATCGCCCTGAAATTGTGTACGGTGATAAAGGGCACTGCTAGAAGTTCACATACGAGACTTTCAAAAACCTGGTGACTACAAAACCAACATGGCGGCCAAGCGAAGTTGAGATGTTTAAATAGACATTTCTCGCGATTTAACTATCCAAACGTAATGAAACTTGGTACAGCAAATGTTTATACCCATTGCAATGCACTGGAGTCTAATTTAGTTCAATTGTTTACACATCCTCAAAATGGCGGCTGTGCGAAATATTTCACTGACATTCTATATCTCCGAAACTATTACAGATATCACCCTGCAATTTTGTTCGGTGATAAAGGGTACTGATACAAGTTTACCTATGTATAATTCATGAACCTGTAAAGTACAAAACGAACATGGCGACCAAGCGAATTTGAAATATTTTAATAGACTTTTCTCGTGAGTTAACTCTCTGAGCGCAGTGAAATGTGGTACAGTAAATGATTTTGCAGATTGTAATGTACTGCCATCTAATTTAATTCAATTGTTTACATAACCTCAAGATGGCGGCTGTGCGAGATTTTAAAATTAAGTTTTTATTTCTAGTGTCGTAATCATGCGATCGAAGTGAAAGTTTGAATAATGAACCTAGGCAATAAGTGTCCTTGAATGGTACATAACTCTATGGCCTATACATATAACAATCCTAAATGGCGAGCTTCCGAAATATTTAGACGGTTTTCAATATCTATGAATGTTTTACAGCAACCAAACTGAAATTTTTATGTTCATAGAGACTATGAACATATGTTCACCTATAGGACTTTCAGTAACCTGGTGAGCACGAATCCAACATGGCGGCGACGCGAAGTATAAATATTTAAATGGACGTTTCTCGCGAATTAACTATCCGAGTGCCGTGAAACGTTGCACGTTAAATGCTTACACAAATGTTGATCCACTGGCATCTAATTTATTTCAATTGTTTGCATAATCACAAGATGGCTGCTGTGCGTAATTTTAAAATCTCGTTTTTACTTCTTGTGTTCTAATCATGTGATTGAAGTTTGAATATCACACGTACACAATAATCTTAATATAATAGTACAAAAATAAAAATCCAACCTGGCGACCATCTGAAATATTTAGACGGTTCTCAATATCTACGAATCTGTTACAGCTATTAAACTGAAATTTTGTATGTTGATAGAGGCAATTAACATGAGCAGGATATATGAAAATAGGCTGTATAGTTCTTCACGGAACTACTTGTTTTTATTATGTTATTTTTCCTTTCACTTTTGTTTTCTTTTTGTTTGTTCTTTTTTTATCCTTTTTTCTTTTTTTTTCATTTTTTCTTTTTTGGTTTCTTGTCTTGTCTTGTCTTGTCTTGTCTTGTCTTGTCTTGTCTTGTCTTGTCTTGTCTTGTCTTGTCTTGTCTCGTTTCGTTTCGTTTCGTTTCGTTTCGTTTCGTTTCGTTTCGTTTTGTTTTGTTTTGTTTTGTTTTGTTTTGTTTTGTTTTGTTTCGTTTTGTTTTGTATTGCTTTTCTTTGCTTTGATTTGCTTTCCTTTGCTCTGGGACGGTTGTACGTAGTTATATACATTAATTATTATAAGTTTCTGTGGCCCAGGATACAACTCTTACGGAGTGTTCAACTACGAAAGTCGATTGGAAATCTAACAACCTAGTATTTGACATGAATTTTGAGTATATTATAACCTGAGATTCTGGCGGATGAGAACATTCTAAACTGCTCAGTTGTTAGTAAATCTCCTCACCTCAAGGATCTAATTGCTTTCTTTGTTTGCTATTTAACCACAACCACCTCGCACCAGTTGAGTTCTTTGGAACGTGGAGATGCGCTCTGGTTCACCTTTCCAATAGAATTATAATTAGAGGTGACATAGGGCAATGCAGTGGTTGCTGCTTGCCAAATAAAGAACGCGCGCTGGAGCGATACGCTTCAGTTAAAAAAGACGTTCCTTATGATCTGCTCTGCCGAGAGCTACCTCCTTCTGGCTGACTTACAGTATGTACAGGATCATTATCTTACAAGGGGAGGATACAATGCTTGGGTCACCGATTCGAACCATCTTTAGTACTCATGTAGGGCATGACCTGTCGTATACCAGGTGCAAGTAGTAAGGTGCGCTTCTCAGCCGATTCCGAGAAATTAATTATTAATTATTCGTAATTGCTGTAGCGCGTTCATGTGCGCTGTACGTTAACTGAAAGCCAAGTAGCGCATGGTTCAGCGGTAAGAGCCCTCCTTCGTGAGCGTGGGATCATTGGTTCGAATCCCACCGGTGAGCCTTTTTTTTTTTTACATAGGCAATTCGTACAACTGTAGGTGTCGTGAATAATGTCCATTTTGCAGTCGATTGTAATAACGTGTTCTGTGAGCGGGGAAAGGGATTCTGAAATCATCGTATGGGGTTGAACGTTTGTGACATTACATAATGTACAATCGGGGCATTGCAAATACATTGGTATTATAAATGGTCAGGTGTACTCTATTATATGTATACGTTTATACACTGAAGGCCCAGTCTGATCCGTTCATTGCATGTCAGTGAACCATCAGACCACTCCGTATCCCGCAAATTTTGTCTCATGCTATGGGTATTGGTTGTGTTACCGTTTTTACTATTCATGACATTCATCAACACACATATATTTCTATTTTTTTACACACTCATAATACATAACAATTCCAAGACATTTTTTTTCTTCACTGCCTACTTGATATTTGTACTCTCGCACTGCCTTTTTGTTATTCTGTTCTCGCACTGCCTTCTCGATACTTTGTTGCTACAGTTGGAAAGTGTTCGGAACTGGCGAGGTCACCTGCACACAAACTAACGATAACGGTGGGCAGGAGGATAAACGGTTCACCCAGAAAACGTTGAATGCCGCATTTGTTCCTTGGCTCTTGAGGTAGCAACATCATAAGAGTGGGAATAATTGTGCGATTACACGTTATAGTGATGTGCCGATGCCTACGAAGGCCGATGGAAGTGGACCGAATTCAAATTCCGCGACGAGGATGTAATCTTCTGTAAGATTTATTCCCACTCCCCTTTCCCGCTCACATAACACGTTATTACAATTGACTGCAAAATGAACATTATTCACGACACCTACTGTTGTACGAATTACCTATGTTTACAAAAAAAGAAAAAGTCATCGGGAGGATTCGACGCAAGTCTCTTACTGCTGCACCATGTGCTTCTTGGCATCTTACTAACGTACAACGGACATGAACGCGCTACAGCAATTACGAATAATTAATAATTAATTTCTCGGAATCGGCTGAGAAGCGCACCTTACTGCTTGCACCTGGTATACGCCTGGTCATGCCCTACACGTGTACTAAAGATTGTTCGAATCGGCGACCCAAGCATTGTATCCTCCCCTTGAATGTGCGCCCCGATAAACACGGCAAGCTAAGCCGGCTATGACTGGCACAGATCGCGGTCACGCGTACACGGTTCAGCCGGTGGTGGCGCGCACTTTTACACTTTTATCAAACATGTTCAATAATGTGTACTTGCAGTGCTCATAGGCGATACTGAAAATGTCCTCCCTCTCTTGTAACACACACCTGACAACTTCTGATGAAAGAATGGGCAACAATCTCATCTAATGTTTGTTGTCTAAGAACACAACGTTGTCTGTCAACGTTTTTATTATTCTAATTATGGACATACACTCGTTCGCGCAATGTGAATTGGTGTCTAAGCATGACCAACAATCAACAAAACCCCACTCCACTGACTCATATCGTTTAATGAGTTGTCTGAAACAAGACCAAAATTTCGAGTCGTGTTTTCAGGAAGACCTATGCCTAATGCCAATACAATTAGGAAGCTCGCTAAAGGATTCAAGAAAACTGGCTCCGTAAATAATAAAAGAATTAGATGAGATTGTTGCCCATTCTTTCATCAGAAGTTGTCAGGTGTGTGTTACAAGAGAGGGAGGACATTTTCAGTATCGCCTATGAGCACTGCAAGTACACATTATTGAACATGTTTGATAAAAGTGTAAAAGTGCGCTCGGACCACCGGCTGAACTGTGTACGCATGACCGCGATCTGCGTCAGTCAAAGCAAGCTTAGCTTGCCGTGTCTATCGGGATGCACATAGATAATGACCCTGTACTTTGGATACCTAAGCTATTTATTTTAATGTACACAAAGTTGATAAAACAATATTGAAATTTTGAATAGAAGTTACTAATAATTCTATCTCTTCACTCAATGTTGAAAACATCCCATTTCATTACCGACTCGAACACGGTTCATCACAGAATATTATTGTTGATGCATTTGTAATTCATTTTCGCTTGATTTTTCCACTTTTCCAAACGTAAAGGACACAATAAAAAAATTACAGTCAGTCTGAAAGACTAGACGTTATATCATTTCAAATGACGCATGCTACAAATGCTACACATGTTAGAAAGGCTCAGGAGGGCTTCTCGCTTCGCTCGAAGCCCCAGGACTCTTTCAACAGACTCCATTATCCATTAACTTGGGCTTCCCGCGCGTGCACCTCTTTAAGGGTCACCCTGTATTTGAGTCTGATATATTTTACAACTCTTTAAGAGTCACCCATTATTTGAATATGATATCTCGCAAACCTCTTTGAGGGCCACCCTGTATTTGAATTGAATCTAACATACTGTACACCTTGTTAAGTGTCACCCTGTAATTTGCTCTGACATCCTGCACACCGCTTTAGGAGGCACCCAGTATTCTTATCTGGCATCTTGTACACCTCTTTAGGAGTCACCCTGAATTCTTGTCTGACATCTTGTGCACCTCTTTAGGAGTCACCCTGTATTCTTCTCTGCCATCTTGTACACCTCTTTAAGAGTCAACTTGTATTCTTATCTGGCATCTTGTATATCTCTTTAGGAGTCACCCTGTATTCTTATCTGGCATCTTGTACACCTCTTTAAGAGTCAACTTGTATTCTTATCTGGCATCTTTTATATCTCTTTAGGAGTCACCCTGTATTCTTATCTGGCATCTTGTACTGTATTTTGCTCTGACATCCTGCACATCCTGTATTCTTGTACGACATCTTGTACACCTCTTTAGGAGTCACCCTGTAATCTTGTCTGACATCTTGTGCACCTCTTTAGGGGTCACCCTGTATTCTTCTCTGCCATCTTGTACACCTCTTTAAGAGTCACCTTTTATTCTTATCTGGCATCTTGTATATCTCTTTATGAGTCACCCTGTATTCTAATCTGGCATCTTGTGCTGTATTTTGCTCTGACATCCTGCATACTTCTTTAGGAGGCACCATGTATTCTTGTCTGACATCTTGTGCACCTCTTTAGGAGTCACCCTGTATTCTTCTCTGCCATTTTGTACACCCCTTTAAGAGTCACCTTGTATTCTTATCTGGCATCTTGTATATCTCTTTAGGAGTCACCCTGTATTGTTATCTGGCATCTTGTACTGTATTTTGCTCTTGACATCCTGCACACCTCTTTAGGAGGCACCCTGTATTCTTATATGGCATCTTGTATATCTCTTTAGAAGTCACCCTGTATTCTTGTGTGACATCAAGTACACCTCTTTAGGAGTCACCCTGTACTTATCGCTTCGCTCGACGCCCCAGGTCGCTCGATGACCCAGGACTCTTTCAACAGACTCCAATAACCATTCGCTTCTGCTTCCCGCGAGGCTGCATGACGTCACGCACTCGCTTCCCGCGCAGCTGCATGACGTCACTTCCCGCGCCGCAGCATGACATCACTTCCGTCTCCGTAATGCATAACGTTGGACCCAAGCATAACGACGAAGTCGACAAGATAGTTTGAAATGATAAAACACTGCCGGCATGATGACACGTGATAGACTGATGATTGCTCACCGGAAACTCAGCCATATCCGGTCGAGTAGATTATCAGTTTGCCTCTTCTAACACTACGAGTGCCAGTGTGAGTATGCATTGATATATGCATACATAACTTTGTAAACATAGTGATGATAATAATAATAATAAAAGAAAAGAAGAAACTTTAGGAGCCTTACAGTAGTCGCATATGATGAGAACATCTGACATAGAAGAAACTCACATGAAATTGTTGATACACTAGTATTTTATAATATTACTGGCACAAATATTAATCTATTGTAAAAGGGAGTGTTTTACAGATATTGTAGTTTATAATACGGAACTCATTTTATTAGATGATTTGTAGCTTCCACCAGCACTAGACTAAATAAAGAATACGATATGGATCAACTAGATTAATAGACGCGACACCGCTCATAACCTTAAATTCCTTATAATTAGGTCAACTTGTGAGTAAATGCCATGTGCACAGCAGTAGATCATGAAAGGCTTGCCCAGTTCCCGGACCTCTTGATTCACTGACCAACACGTAATTTCATATGGATTCTGTTAAAATGAGTCATATTGATATGATTAGCAGAAGAGTATCAAGAAGGTAGTACGAGAACAATCAAGAAGGCAGTGCGAGAGTAGAAATATCAAGTAGGCAGTGAAGGGAAAAAAAAGAGAGTCTTGGATTGTTATCTATTATTAGTGTGTAAATAAAAAAGATTTTTGTGTGTTGATGAATGTCCAGGCGGGATACGATCCAGCTGGCAGTGCGTCTAACACACTTCCGTCCGATCCACTTCCGTCCCATTTTTCAAAATCACTCCCCAAAAATATCCAGCAACCGAGTGGAAAGATGTTACACATCAATAATAATAATAAAAAGGAAGGTTCATAAATTTAAACGGTTTCAGGAAAACTCTAGCTCAAAAACCAAGGTTATCTGGTCTGAAGAAAGAAGAAGGAGATTCAGCGAACGCGTGAAGAAATTCTGGGAGGAGAAGAAGAGATTGGCAAGTCGGCCGATTGTTCAACGCGGTCCACAGCAGGCCAAAAACGACAGAAGAAGATGAATAATATCGTATGGCCTCGGATGCCGGGTGCAAGATTTGTTATTTGACGCCCAGAGGGCAGCTTGCATATCGAATTTTGTTGTTCTTTGGAGCGCTATGAAATGTTAGATATCTAAGCTCCTTGATACTATAGCGTTTTCTAGTAGAGAAAGGAGGAGCCTTTGTGTTGGCGGAAAGTCCCGAGATTAATTTTGCGATTATGAACACGGTCTACTGAATTCAAATGGGTTTTTTAACATGCCAACAACGTATGACCACGTGTCGTGATTTTTATCACCTTTCAAAAATCACTTACCATTGCCAGGAATGAACCTGCAAGCTTGAGGTTCGTAGTCCGACAAGATAACCACTCACAAACCGTGGCAAGTGATATGAACTATCTAATAACTTTCCTTATTGACGATTTAATCTCAATCAATACCAGTTGGTATTTAATAAAATATATTAGACCTTAGTCCCTAAAAATAAATTAATATACATTAATTAATGAAATGTACCAGTTTCGGCCATATTGGTGCCTTCTTCAGCGATGTTGTTAAAAAGAAAAGAAACTAATTAAATTACGAGCAATGCTTTGTTAATAATATTTTACTTGGTTTTTCTATGAACATTATCATTTTAAAAAAATTGTTAAAAACAGATCTGTAACAAATGTGGACTTTAATTTGATGATAATATAAATAATTTTGAAAAACATAACATAGGTTGGTGGGTTCCTCAGTTTAGGGGCTGCGGCAACGCGTTCATGTAGCCCCGTGTACTTTGGGTGGGTGTAGAATCTGTCTGATAACCAGTGTTAATTGTGATGACTGTATTAGTGCGTATCTGGTTTTAATTCAAGTAAGGACAGCAGACATTCAATTTTCAAGTAGTTCCAACTTTTGCTACCAAACGCCACCGTCAACGACCAACTAGTTCTGAACTTGGTTTCTAGATGCCACCGCTGTCGGCTCCTGGCGACAAACGTTGGAACCTAAGAGCGTTAGTAAAATCTAACCTATAATTTAGCTTCGCACAGGTGTAATTAGTGGAAGGTTCTTTATCATGCCATAAATCTATGACATGGGACCGTCGGCATGACTTCCGCTCCGAAGGAAGGCACACTGAGCGATTTTTAACGCTCTTAAAATATCCGACGACTTACGCCGGGTTTGAACCAGCAACCTTGGGCATAGAAGCTCAGCATGCAACAAACTACACAACCGAAGCCGCCGAAAATAGCAAACAGTATATCTAAATTAGAGCCTCCGTGGCTTAGGCGGCAGCACGCCGGCCTCTCACCGCTGGGTCCGTGGTTCAAATCCCGGTCACTCCATGTGAGATCTGTGCTGGACAAAACGGAGGCAGACAGGTTTTTCTCCGGGTACTCCGGTTTTCCCTGTCACAATTTCATTCCAGCAACACACTCCACTATCATTTCATTTCATCTGACATTCATTTAATCATTTCCCCAGAGGAGTGCGACAGGCTTCGGCAGCCGGCACACTTCCATATTCTCGCCGCTTGATGGGGGCTTCATTCATTCCATTCCTGACCCGGTCGGAGACTGGAAGCAGGCTGTGGATTTTCATTTTCATATCTAAATTAATCAGTAATGTCTTACTTTTTAAGCAACGTGCACTTCGAATCGTGAATAACTAGAAATATCTTGGTTTAACCCTACAGACTACGGTACGTCCCTACAGGATACACATAAAATTACAAGCAACTGCAGCAGTAAAAGCAATATACAACATTAAACTTCTCAACAGACTATCTATCTCTGAAGACTGCCATAGCCTTATTTGTTGTCAAAATTATTCCTATTCTGACTTACGGGATAGAGATTATTTGGGATAGGCTGACGACGACCGACCTAAGAACGCTGGAAAGGTCAAAGCGCGCTTTCTAAAAACAACTATTGCAGTATCCAGGTACACACGATCTCGACTAGTATATGCACTTGCTGGAGAACCTTTCCTACTCGAAACTTTGAGACATAATCTCCTTTTACCATCTACGGATAGTAAGACGCGGCTAATGCAGGAAAGAGAAACGAAGAGATCCGAGATTAGGCGGCTTCGGTGGCGTAGTCGGTAGCATGCTGAGCTTCTATGCCCAAGATCGCGGGTTCAAATCCGGCTCAAAACGTTAAAAATCCCTCAGTATACCTTCCTTCGGACGGGAAGTAAAGCCGGCGGTCCCATGTCATAGATTTATGTCATTTGTGCGTTATATTTATTTGTTATAAATAGTTGATATTTGTGTATTTCTATAAATCAGTCTAAACATTTTTCTCTAAAACTATCTTGAGATGGTCAACGGGGTGTGAACTGTGCTTTCTGTGCTCTTTGTGGACTGGAGCAGAGGTTAGAATATGTATTATGTTCTTACTGCAATGGGCATTTTGCAGTGATACGAAGTATTGAAGGTTACTTAATTATTTACTTACTTACTTACTTACTTTCTTACTTGCTTACTTACTTACTTACTTACTCACTTACTTAATTACTTACTAACTTACTAACTAACTAACTAACTAACTAACTTACTTACATGCATACTTACAATCTTACTAACTTACTTACTTACTTACTTACTTACTCACTCGCTCACTTACACACTTACTTACTTACTTACTTACTTACTGACTCGCTCACTTACACACTAACTTACTTACTTACTTACTTACTTACTTACTCACTTACTTAATTACTTACTAACTTACTAACTAACTAACTAACTAACTAACTAACTTACTTACATGCATACTTACAATCTTACTAACTTACTTACTTACTTACTTACTTACTTACTTACTTACTTACTTACTTACTTACTCACTTACACACTTACTTACTTGCTTGCTTACTTACTTACTTACTTACTTACTTACTTACTCACTCGCTCACTTACTTACTTACTTACTTAGTCACTCGCTCACTTACTCACTTACTTACTCACTCGCTTACTTACTTACTTACTTACTTACTTACTTACTTACTTACTTACTTACTCGCTCGCTTACACACTTACTTACTTGCTTACTTACTCACTCGCTTACTTACTTACTTACTTACTTACTTACTCGCTCACTTACACACTTACTTACTTGCTTACTTACTCACTCGCTTACTTACTTACTTACTTACTTACTTACTTACTTACTTACTTACTCACTCGCTCACTTACACACTTACTTACTCGCTCACTTACTTACTTACTTACTCACTCGCTCACTTACTTACTTACTTACTTACTTACTCGCTCACTTACTTACTTACTTACTTACTCGCTCACTTACACACTTACTTACTCGCTCACTTACTTACTTACTTACTCACTCGCTTACTTACTTACTTACTTACTCACTCGCTTACTTACTTACTTACTTACTCGCTCACTTACACACTTACTTACTCGCTCACTTACTTACTTACTTACTTACTTACTCACTCGCTCACTTACACACTTACTCACTCGCTTACTTACTTACTTACTTACTTACTTACTTACTCGCTCGCTTACACACTTACTTACTTGCTTACTTACTCACTCGCTTACTTACTTACTTACTTACTCGCTCACTTACACACTTACTTACTTGCTTACTTACTCACTCGCTTACTTACTTACTTACTTACTTACTTACTCACTCGCTCACTTACACACTTACTTACTCGCTCACTTACTCACTTACTTACTCACTCGCTTACTTACTTACTTACTTACTTACTCGCTCGCTTACACACTTACTTACTTGCTTACTTACTCACTCGCTTACTTACTTACTTACTTACTTACTCGCTAGCTTAC